>CM057009.1:96591915-97191915 GCA_029891345.1 Dryococelus australis | reverse complement strand
TTAAACATGCAATCTTCTTTAACATAAGAACAATTATTTTATTGTAGGTTAAAACATGTTTTAATTTGTTAAAACAAGAATTAAATATTTTTTCATTGATGTTTCATTTTATAGTACAAGAATTTTATCGATATTTTGAAAAAAATTTCTTTAAAATTGAACGTTTTCCGACTAAACAAGCACATTACATTACACATATACTCCCGAATTTGTTATGTTATTATCGTTGTTTTTCTTAAGTGGATTGTAAAACATTTAAAGAAATTATTCTTAGTGCAAGGATGACAAATATAAACAGTTTTATAAGAGTACAATATTTTGATCGTCATTATCTGAAAAATTACAATGATGTGTTATTCCTTCTATTATCATGGTATTATTCCTGCATCACGATGAGTAAGCAAATACGATGAGATAATTATTTGAATTAATTTTCCTATTTTTTTCTGAAAACTCATAACAATAAAAACTATAACATTGAATATAATATATGAATCTAACTGATATATTATGTCGATAAAGAATATTACAACTTAAAACAACGAAATATCGCATTAAATTATTTTAATTCATTTTATAATTTTTTCGATTATAATGTAATTTTCTTCGGAAGAACTAAATTGCTAACTTATAAGATGAATTGTTATTTATTATGTCACCCTGGAAAGATTTTATCAAATATTTATGATAAACTTCGCTCATTTACAAAAACAGTTTTCGTGGTTGTGATTTCAATAAGGCATGAATTACTGTTTAAATAATTTCGGAACTATCGATAACTTCATTAATGTTTCATTTTCTTGAAAACTACTGTTAATAAGACAGGGACTCAATCTAAAGTAATATGGGTTTTGTTTGCCTTTGCAATATGGTACTTATTTCATTTACACAGTTTAACAGTGTCCATAAAATAAACATTGTTTGCAAAACACGAAACATATTCATTAGGAGTAAAAATTCAGCTAAACTGTAGTGATACTACACAGTCACACTTATTCGATCTTTTTGGGAATAGTTCGTGTTTAATAGCTGACATTTAATTACACGAAACACTGAAGACTTCTATATTTAGTTTCCAACAGTTTCTGTATATTTGTTTGGTATGAAATGAAGAAACGCAGAAACGAATAATGTAAACTTATTGAAAATTCGGGGCAAAAACTCTTTCTAATAAATGAATATTCAAAAATTATTCCTTTACTTGACAAATTAATAATTTATAATGCATACAATTTCTTGTAAAGTAGTGTGGAGTAATAATAAAACACTATAACCATTGAGAAAAACTTTCTGATGCACTTGCTGGAGACATTCATACCAAAATATAAAGCTCGGGAAAAATTTCTGCTAATTTCATTCAATTATATGCAATTTTTGCTATAAAATCTGGAATAAAATCTTTTACAGTTATACCAAGTACCCAGCATATAAGTTCTGACACAGGTGCGCTTTTTTTAAGTAAACAAAAAATAAGAAGAAATAAAATAAAAATGAAATAAGGCGAAATTTTTGTATAGCGTTGCCTTTGGTAATAATTAAAATTGTTTGAAACAATAATTTGACTTTGTATAATAATCATCGAAGGCGCATATTAAGTCCGTTTAATTTCAGTTTTAAGTGCTTCAAGCAATATTTTACGATAATTTTTTATTTAATTATCTGGACCAGGATATTCAGTTGTCATGGTGGCCCCTGGAAATCCCACTGCCTACACGCCGTCGGAAATGGAGTATCCCATACACCCGGCATTCTTCATTCTGTGCTCGAATGCAACGCAGACGGGTAGTAAAAGGAGTGTAAGTTCTAACGACATTCCAGTTATTAGAGGCTGCGCAGTAATACATTCGACGGTGGGACCATATAAGGATCACATAAAAGTAAATATTTGTACTCATGATTATAGTTTCCAAAATATAGCACCGAAAAGTCGAACATTTCGGAATAAGGGAGCCCAAGTTTCTATGTTCCTAATAAGCTTTGCCAAATAAATCACATATAAACAACATGTTGACTAAGTACCAAGGATGAAAACTCGAGTAATGGTATCCTGAATCTCTTTTGAATTATGTATTGATGTATTTGCCAACAAATTTTTATTTGTCCAAGAGAAACTAGAAAAAAAAATATTGATATTATTTCTCGGACCAATAAAAATGTGTAGGGGGAAAAACATCAATAATTATTTCCAGTATATTAAGATAGATTCAGAATCTCAGTAACCGAGTACCGATTGTTAAACATCTTTGACACTTAAGTAATATGTTTCATATATGATATAGATCACGCGAAGTGTGATTTAGTTGACAAAGTTAATTAGCAGCATAAAAACTAGGGCTACCATATTCCGAAATTTTCGACTTTTCGGTGCTATATTTTGAAAAGAATAATAATTTAATTACAGATATTTACATTTATGATACATAAATCTATTTTAGATAAAGAAAAAAATCTTGAAATATGGCCTTAAGGTAATTATCGCAGATATAATTCAGTTTGTAATTCAATTTACAAACGAATGTATAAAATAGAACAATAACAGAATTGCGTAATTTAGAAAAACAACCCCTTCATGGAAAAGAGGCATAGAGAGGACATAGAGGAAAGAAAAACACAGATGTTATTTTTTTAAATTCTAAGAATAATTATGACAATTAACACATTAAAAATTATCTGTACGGGTATTATATTTCAAAGGCATCGTTAAAATTAAAAGTTAGAAAATTAAAAGTTAGAAAATTAAAATATTTATTCACTTCGACTTACCCAATGACTGTGCAACATTCGAAAAAATATAGCTCATTTATTTAAATTCTTTAAGCTAAAATTTTTCTCATTTAAAAATTTATGAACTGTTCTAATCATTTAATGAGTATTTTACTATTAAATCAATGGGACACTAAGAATTATTGTTTAATAATATAACATGGGAAACAATGCTTTTCAACAATAATATAATTATTTTGCTTTGAATGATAATTTGGAAGAATATCAACAAGACAGTTTGTATAAATATATGTGATTTAAATTATATAATAAACGATCAGTACATTTTTATGAAATGTTATGATGCAAGAATTATACACCCATGAGCAATTTAAATAAAGAAACATGATTAGCAGCATATAGCACGACCTTTAGCCTTGACTGTGATGCGGCGTGGTATGGACTCCACAAGGCACTGGAAGCAGTCGGGACCCATACTGGTCTATGACCATTGCACAGCCTCCCACAATGCATGGAGATCGGCCGGAGCAGGATCCACTGCGCGCACATTCCTCTCGACAGCATCCGAGTTGTGTTCCATAGGATTGTGGTAAGGTGACCTCGGGGGCCAGGCAAGCTACCTCAAGTACATTAAGTGTTCATCGACCAATCGATCGCAATTCGGGAAGGGTGGGCTAGTGCATTGTGTAGCGAATTTGGCCTTTACATCTCTCTCTTATTTTTTTACGTTAGAATTAGATATGTGCAATATGACTTCTTAACTGAATGCCTTATGGCCTGATCCAGTTCGCACAAAGGGAATAACTCCAAGACGGTATGAGCTTATTACAAAGGCGAGGTGTAGCTAAGTAAAACTCTGGAGTAGTTTATATGGTATACTATTTCTTGCTCAAATAAAACAAGAACTCAACTCAATACAAAATCTTTGCTCTAGAGTGGGGGCGTAATATAATATCTTAACTGACTCCAGTTAATATCAGCCACGTATAAATGACTAACATTCTCTTGCAGATCCCTATGGACTTATATTACCTCAGTATGATGCCGAAGGCTGTTTGAAGACACTCTCATACAGCGGCAGTCCCAGAACGCTTCGCGTCCTCAGGGTGGCGACTGTCTGGCAGTAGATCAGCGACAGGCCTCGTTTCGTACCTTAGTGCGTGCTATATAGTCGGCGCCGCGGGGTTTGATCAATTATGTTATTAAAACATCATCTTCGCCTCGCGTGGGCTCGCTCTAAATACTGTTGTTAGGTGGTTTCCAGCTAAGCTCAGGAAGCTACTTAGTCGCCCGCTAAAGTTGTCTTTCTGTAGGTACAGGTCACCTGAAGGGTATTGTAGGTGCAGAAATGGATGCTAGTAATGTGCCAGCAGATCCTTGTATCGTTCGCTGATGGGGAATTATGGCGCATGTAACAGGAAGGCATTTTTATCCCAAGGAAGCAGTCCCCATACGAGTATATCACCCAAACTGTACCTGGTTACACGAGAGACCCACAACTTCATGCGCTTGGCAATGCATATGTACCCAATTGGCGTGTACCAAATTGTACCTCCATTCAACCATCCAGGCGACCATTATCCATTCTTCGGGGGTTCAATGAATGTTTTCTTGCGCCCACGTTAATCGTTGAGTCTGGTGATGTGCGGTGAGTAGAGGTACCCTATTGGTGCGGTGGCTTCTTTACCCGCTAGCAAGGAGATGGTTCTGAATAGTATGTCGGCTCACAGGTCGTTGTGTTCCAGAAATGTATTGGTGTGTTATCTGCTGCACTGCGGCCAGTCTATCCACTGTTACCAATCAAGATAGCCAATGAGACCCCTGTCATCGGTATGTTGTTGCCACGACAGTTGTCACTGAAGATGGTAGTTTAACCCGACTCCATGATCTCACGGAACATTCTTGGCCCATTTTCATATTTTAAATTATTTGTTCAATTAATATATTATAAGGCATTTTGCAGAAGAAAGCTTGGCATATCTTGCTAACATTTATTCAGTAATGATTTAAGTGTAAAAAAAGTAAATAATTCAACATATTGGATTGTGACTTAACTATGTTTTGTCCTTGATAACATTTTTCTTGCACTATTTCCATAGCACATTTAGAAAATCCTACACTTGCAAACTTAGACTACGCAAAGAGAAAAATGTAAACAAACAAATAATAATTGTAATATAATTGTTAATATATTGTTCCTAAAATTTGCTTAAACTCTTTATACGCCAGTTTTGCACCAATCGTTCATATATAATTCGCTGGTGTATATAATTATGCTAGCTATATTTTAGAAATAAAGCTACACCTTATGATCAATCTGTTTTGGTTTAGGGGTACCATAAGTGTGGAACATTTTTTGACAATTTGGGATGACTTTGTGACACAAAACGTAGTATTCACTCGTCCTGCTATTTCAGTTGTACGTTTAAGATATTTAACCTCTGAAAATTTGAATCAATAAAAATTCATCTAAATTTAAATAAGAGTGAAAAAATCTGTTTCACGAAGTCACCTAACCTGTTACGAAATCCTGTTGCTTACAATATGGCGATGGTTTGTAATGTCAAGACTTACGAACCATGAATTTCAAGACCTGAATACTAAACTGATCACACTGATCACAGAAGTCTGATGATGATTGGTTTGCTGATTAGCTGAACATACCGTATGCTTTTAGCCTAACTCATCGTTCACAAATGATCCCACGTAATCACCATTTATATTGAGATTTTGATCACCACAATCAATAGTAATAATAATTAAGTAAAATACGATTTTTATCTGATCACGAGTGATTACTTGATTCTCTGCGCCCTTTTATACTACTATAATTTTCGATGGTAAAAGGTGTTTGTGAGATCTCCTTCCCAGCTGTGTGAGTCCGTTTGTGTCTTTTTATAAAAACTTTTACTTCTCTGTACTGCTTTCTGTAAGTAAGCACACACGACTTTTATACTTTTAGACCATTTAGGAAGTGAATTTTGAAAATGGTAGCCCTTTGAATTTTCAGGTGCCTTTACTTACCTTGCCGTTTTAACTATTTGAAATAAAATTGGTATGACGACAGTCCACAAAGTCATAACTACATTCCAAGATCTTCTCTTTTTTAAAATGGCGACACATTAAAATTAACCAGCAATATCATATCTCAGTAACTAATCGACAGATTCCCGGATTATTTACCACATAAATTACATTATTTTTAGCCATCATAAAAATATGTGATTTTATATCAATCATTTAATTTCACAATAGCACACAACTAATTATTTGAGATTAGAAAGCTTTACCTACCGAACTGTTTAACAGATTTCAACAAAACTTAAGGCAAACTAACTGTATCTATTGCGATTACTGTATGGTATTTTATAAGATTTTGTAAGATATTTTGCAAGAAGGAACGATCTGAAAAATTATTTTCGCAGTATCTCAAGTCTGCTTAACAGATTACTGCCAAATGTGGCATTTAATTAATGGTATGGTAACCCAATGTAGACATGTATGATTTTGGTATACCATGTGCTCTTTTTCAGGATGACAGCAACATAATTATTTTATGTAAGAATACTGTAGATACTAAACCATTTGATTGATTTCGACCAAACTTGATAGGCTAAACATGCCTGTTACGAACTTTAAATGTGTTAGCTCGCTATCACTTTTGTTCGCCATTTCCAAACATAGTATCAGCTAAATAATAAAGTTGTTTCGTCATAACATGGAAACATCTTAAAAAAAATACCTCTATGTTTGGCACACAACTAATGTTATAGCAACTTACCATAAATGCAAATGATATTAATACATCAATACTTATTATTAAAATGGCTGTCACATAACTGTTTTAAACAAGAAGGCCATATATACAAGAGAACTTTACGAATCCAACTAAACTTGGTTGAATTACAGTGCAGTACTTATTGCTATTATTCTAAGAGACAATTTACGTTTTTCCATAATCCAATTTGTGATCTGATCTCAAGACCTAGTTGTTAAGAACCGCCCAAATCTCTCAACTCAAATTTGTGAGACAGTGCCACCTGTATTAACAAAGTTTTTACGTTATTTTCGAAAATGCTTAATGGATTACAACCATATTTGGTGCACGAATAGTGCTGTGGTATTTCGTACTAACAATATATAATTTTATTAGTTCAGGTAGATATTTGAAAAAATGGTGATTATACATATTTTTTTGGATGCCATATCTACCGAATAGTTATATTCATTCAATAAAATGTATGCTGGTAGTGACTTGAAGACGATTAAAATATATTATTCGTAGGTTTCAGCTCCCAATTTTCCAGATAGCACCATCTAGAATACCAAACTGTTATTATATTTGAAAACTACCTAAACTAAATCCACAAATAAACACGCCAAAGTGCTGCTAATTAATATAGCATGAATTACGTAAGTTAAAATTTGTGTCTTTCTTTTCAAATGGTTGTCTCATTAAAATTTGTTTTGCATATAATAACAATGGAGCAATCAAGCCAATATAACCCCAACTAGTTATGCCGGCTGTTCTTACTGCATGCAACAGGTACACCAATTTAAACGTTTTTAGTTCACTATGTTGAAAGATGTCACTTGAAATTTAAAAATAGAGCATATCTCAGTAACTTCTCAACGTATATCCATCACATCTGCATGCAAACTGCAATGTGTAAGGCAACGAAATATTTTGATTAAACAGTATTTTATTTAAAATGTTGTATTATTATTCTTGTATTAAGTGGTATACATTTTGTACCATTTGATTTGTCAATATAAATACAATGAACACTAATTTCACTAGAATATAGCCTCAATCGTTCTTTGTTTTGTAAGTTATTTATAGTAGTATGGAAAAGTAGGTCCAGGGATGGCAGCTGCTGGCTGAGGATAGAGCTCTCTTCTGCTCTGTCATCCCGGTCAGTCGGCCATCAGTTTTGACATCACCCGACTACCATTCTGGCTCTCGCTGATCTTCACCTCATGTCCTATACCTTGATAATATGCTTGTAACCTCGAATGTCCTAGAACACAAAAATTAAAAAAAAAAATGCTAGAACATTCCAAAAAAAATTTTTAATGTCGAAAATAAATATTTAAATATTTACATTCAGGAGATCTGGGGTTCGATCATATGTGGAGAAACTAAACTCCTGCTGCGAATACATGACCGATGCTCATCAATTTTCATTAGATGTTTATACAGCAAGCCTCTGGCCAACCACTACTTTATTCATTGGTTATTTAGTCGCTCCCTTCCAGCCTATTTATTCACTGTACCATATATACTGCCCACTGTTTATCAATATTTGCCCACTCGAGTGCACTGGTAACTCATGTTTCAAGCATTAGTTGCCAGACATAATTTACTTACGGCAATAGTGTTACCACCCTTTACCGATTGTTGACGAGGTCCATACCCACAAAATACCTAAATCGAAATATTAATTCATTGTTTTGTTTTCAACATTAGTATTGTTTAATTTAAAAACTAATTAATATAAAATAAGGAAAATTTTGTCAATGTTTTAAAAAAAGAAATAAAACAACATATTTTTAAAAAGTAATTTAGTTTGGTAATGCACAACATGAGAAAAAACAAATGAAAACAATGCATACACATATGTATATTATTTGTAATCTTCAGTGTTCACAACTCAATGGCTATATCGACATATCAGGAATTGTAGTGGGTTGGTAACCATCGCCACCACTCCACTTTACATATTACCATCGATTACATCATCTGAACACCTTCTCGGCCAAATACACATCTGGAAACATCATCGGCGCTTGGATTCCCCGTAGAAACTGCTATGGATGGGTACATTCTTTAGATCTTCGAGATAGTAGGTCCTTGGAGTGTAGTTTTCTATATGTTACATACAAAACAGTTCGGGGCTCCAGTTTGGTGTGAACCCTTTCTTTAAAATTCCTTTCTGTTTGTAGATGTGCACAAGATCGCCTATCTTGGCTTTAGGTTTGTGTGGGTTACTCCACTTCGGAAAAACATACACTGTCTGAAGCAGGGAGTTGTCCTTGACATCTTCGGGCTTCATGTGTGTAGTAGAATGTACGGTAGAATTGTACTCGTAAACAAGTTGCGGCAATAGCTTCAACCATTTGCAGTTGCTATTTGCAGCAAAATGATTTCCATATCTTGCCCTTCGGATTCATGTTGAACCTCTCGATGATAGATGATTTGAGACTGCTGTATGTGGAATAATGGTTTATGTTACATTTTTTCCTAAGGGCCTTGAACTTCGCATGGTATAATTCCTTGCCCTGGCTGGTTTGTAGAGTGGTTGGCATGTGTACTTCGCACAAAACATCCATCATGCCCTTGGTGGCAACATGCATTCTTTGACTTGATCGATAATTTTGCTATATACATCAATGATGGTCAACATGCATTTCTATACCTTCTAGGCCTGAGCACATGGTATCATCTCGAAGGAGCCTGTTTGAAACAGGTATTTCACCTTACAAATCAAACCATTACATGACAGTAGGTGTACTTGATGGCTGCATGTAGTTCATTGCCGATTCCCAAGTGACTCATTGTATGTAGACTCCCTTCTTCAGTTCTTCAATAATGGATTTTATCTTGTTGGTGTAGGAGTAATTCACAACCCTCTGTGAAGCGACCAGTAGTTGCAGTCTATCAACCTGCTTGTTCAGATCATCCTGGAATATATAGTCTATGTTCTTGTCATCGTCTATCTTCTTCAATAATTCCCCACTTTTCAGTGGTAGACGACTGAAGAGATTTGCAAGAATGTAAATTTTTTTTGTGAACTTAATCATTATATGCACTGGTCTCGGGCTTGTTATCTTGGTAAAGTGTGTGCATGAGTTTGAGCAAAGCCTTATATTCCATCAGGTCATCGTCAGTATACTCGCTAGTCTCCTCATGAAATAGAAGTCTTTAAATCCCAGGGGTTCAATGCATCTTGTAATCGCCTACTTGGATAATCCCACCTGGTAGAACCTCTATTTCATAAGCACCGAGGGATCATTTATCGTCATACTTGTATACACCCTACAGTGAATTATTATTATTAAGAGATGTGTGCGATTGTAAGTACCGACGAGCCAGAGCATTGGATTTGAATGCTGTCTTCTGTGCCATTTTATCAAGCAGCAAATCCACATTTGGTTTATCGCCCTGATTAATTTCTATGTCATCATGCTTCCTCTTTTATGTAGGTTAAACAATATCATTCATTTTCATCTTTGTGACTATGGATACTCCATCGCTCTTCCTGAGTACTTCGAGATGGCAAGTAATGGGCTTAATAAATAAATACTTCATTTATAAGGTCGCATGTTAGTCTAGCTCTCTTTGCAAGCAAAAACTTTGAGCAAACTGACTGTATCCCTCTATGCCCTCTGTTAGCAATGTCCTACATCGCACTGAATAAAAATGTTTACTGTTGCCTCTCTTTTATAGGTTTAGTTGTGAGTCTACGATAAATCAAATTTTGAACATTTTCAGGCATTTGCTGCAGTCATCCAATATATACCTGCTGTATTTTGAATATCCATTTTCGTGGTGAGGAAGGAAACCAATGTAGTGAATGTATGCTGTATGGAAACTTCCTGCTGTATGGAAACTTCCAGCTCTTTTAGATTATCTTTGTTTTGTGCCAACACCACATTCAATCTGTATGTAATTTGTCTATGAATGCCCATTACATGTTTGTCCATGACCATCAAATCACCAATGATCTCCATCTTCACATAGTCCATCTTCATCCTAGGCTCAGATAAGTAAGTGTAAAAGAATTTGTTATGTTCGGACAAGACAATGTGTAACTCCGAGATGATTCCATCACTAGTTTGTAGGACGAAATATATTGTAGCAACATCTTTGGATCATTCGTGTTCGCTAATATTTCGAATTATTTTTCTACCATCATCGCAAGTTCAGTTGCTTAGTACGAGATGACCTCCATCTTTGTCTTTGTCAAGACACAGCTTGAGGCTACTTTTCCCAAATTTCAATATTCTGTTACGTATTCTCGGCAGTCGATGTTGAACTGGTAGAATCACCATCGATACCTGCCAGTCAGTAAGCAACAGTCATTAACATTCGCCAAAAATCCATACTTGTACATATTTACTGGTTAAGACACACATACTCTTGAAATCTGAAAACATCATGTCCAGAAGTCTTTACTATTTTAAAAGCTGTAGTGGATAACATTTATATTAATTAAAACTCACTTGTTTGAACATAATCACCATTAATGTTCCTGTATTTCTAACTTAAGTTTGTATTCTTGATTTGTTTCAGATTGAGCGGTCATACAACTTGTCCTTCATTAAATGTGAAGTAAAAAGCTGGAATACCAAGTATGTGAAAAACGTTAAAAAGAGCTTCTTTTTTGTCAACAGAAATGTAAAAAACAAAGGCGTCAGTTTGTCTCTGGACATAGTTTTACCATTTACAAACGAAGTATGGGTAAGTTATTATTATACAAATAATGCCTTAGTTGTCAATTTTAGATTACTTAAATTACTAAACAGAAAAATTCTCTTTGTTTTTATTTAAAAAACTGGCGATACACAACCAAATGCACATGTGTCTCTAATGAATAAGATATTGTAGCTCCACTGAGTAATAACAGTGCCAAAACCCTTGAGATATAATAGCGAATACATTATATTATTTACGGTGGGACAGTAAATTCTTTTGACTGTGAAGTACACCGATTTCAGAAGATTTTAACGAGCCGAGTTTGCATACCAGTATATGTATTGATTAATTTTGATACCTAAGTATACGAGCTGGGGTGTTTGTTTCAGGGCAATTAATTGTCTTGGATAAAAATGGATGTTGAGGCTGTTAAACAGATAATTTGAGCTTGAGAAATGTGATATTTGTGTACTAAACAACCTAATTAGTATTTGCCTTATGTGGTACAAAAGTAACGTCGTTAAAACTATTTCAGTGCTACCAATATGTGTAGAAACCTGGACGACGTGTACGCAGGTATATAGGGCCTATATTCTGCATTACTAAACACAACAAGGCAATGGAAGTACAACTAGAGCAATTGAACAATGTTTCATGAAGATGCCCAGAAGTGTAATTAATTTTTGTGGGGAAAGTTTAAGTGTAAATGAAATGTCTCCTTACATTGCAGACATAACATACTAGGCAAGTGCCTGTCTAGGAACATTTTATGGAATGTACATTTTCTTCACAATGCATCATCGCGTATTAATATCTACATTGGAACGAATAATTATTAATCGGTACTGTTTGAACATTTAACAATTATTCAGAATATTTACATAATATTTATAAAATATCTTAAGATACAGACAGACTTAAAATCTAATATCTCGACATGTTTGAGGCCATAATCAAATAGTAATAATCTTAGTTGTAATGTGCCGTGTTGAGAAAATCTGACCTGAGATGTAAATATTTATTCCCTCTGACGCTACGCATTTTAAATAGTGCTGCGTGGATTAGCACAGAATTTACAAGAAGACAGGAAATGTTTTCAATGGGTTGAAAGCTATTCCTGTTATGTATTCGAGTATTCTCAGCTATCCATAAAAGACGGCTAACATATTTGTTCCATAGTCATGTGCTGTGCCGTACATAAGCTCCCTATTTTCATCAAATTAAAAATATTTATTTTGTTTAGTAATGCATTGATGCATGAGTCATTAATACTGTCCAGCTAGTTTACTGTAACTGTAATAATAATTAAACTATTAAATTTATATTTGTATTACACCATTGTTTATGAAAATTGAAACACACAGAAAGAATGGCCCCAATGAATCCAAACATGGAGGATGTGTAGAACAATGTACCAGTAATAAGTGATTATGTCTGCAGAGAGATGGCGTACACATAGGCCCAGCAGCACATTCTTTTGTGTGACCGAAAGGTCAGTAGTACAACAAGCTCAGCTAGTGCCAGTATGCCTCGTCGACGTCAAAATGCACCACATCAACAAGTGAGTGACTTCGAACGGGGCAGAACGATTGGTCTCCGGAAAAAGGGTTTGTCATACCATGACATTTCGACTCATACAGGGCATGCGGCTATGGCAGTGATGCGCGTGTGGTATCAGTGAATAAAAGAGGGTCGTACACAGCGACGAGCGCATACTGGACCATGCAATGTGACCAAAGAACGGGATGACCGTCTTCTTGTCAGCATGGCCATAACGGACTGTACAGCATCGTCCACAGTGATGGCACGACACTGGAACACTAAAATGAGAGCATCGACAGTTCGATGCCGGCTGCTGCGGGCTGGACTGGTGGTATGCATGCCCTTGCGTCGGCTTCCATTGTCCAGAAACGGTACTGAGTAAGTGCAAAATTATACAAAACAAAGCATTAACAATACTGCAGTGATCAATTTGAAACAAAGAATGCTTGGGATGTTCGAAGAGGCTGAAAATAAATTAAAGGAAAAGAACTTTGAAGAAGCATTTAAGCATTTTGAAGCACTTCTTTTCGAGTCACCTAACTCAGCAGTGATACTGCATGGTATTGCATGAAGCTTAGATGGCTTGGCAGAACAAAGCAAAAACAACATGCTCTTTGATCAAGCCATTGCTGCCTATCAGAATGTTCTGAAGATTGGTTCACAACTGTCAGACCAGCTGTTTTCAGAAGTGGAATATCGATGCATCAACACGATCTTGTTTCGAGGTCAACATATAAAAAACAATTCCTATTCATCATATTCTGATGGAGCGATTTCCAGAGGATCCCAACCATGCAAACCAGCTGGCTGTCACCTATCTTGCTATGGACAAGGATGAAGAATCAAAACAAGTACTGGTGCATACACTGCAAAAGTGGCCAAATTATGGTTATGCTATGGTACTATATGGTTTTATACCGAAGATTAGTAATGATGTTAAAACAGCAGTAACATATTCACAGAAAGGAATTGCAAGTGAGGCACCAGGCACTATTAATGGTCGATTTTTCTTTCACTTAGGAGATGCTCTTTTGAGACATGGTCATAAAGAAGAAGCAGTGAAGATACATGAGAAAGGAGTGAAGAAAGGTATCTTTTTATAGTAGTACCAACGTTCCCTTTATAATGTTAATAGTTTGACAGCAAGACCATGGTGGTCACTTGAAGAAACCACATATGCTCAAGCTCTTCAAAAAACTTATTGACAACTGTCAGTCAATAAAGACTGAAGGTTTGTTAGCTTTAAGAAACTCAACGAAAAGTCTGTTTCAAGACTAATCTGAAAATCTTCGTGATGTTGGAGAATGGAAATAGTTAGAATTATTTTCTAGTTGACTTGGGAGGAAGGAAAGATGTTTATATTTGATGACAGCTTTGAACATGAGGTTTGGCACAATCGAACAAGTTTCAGAATGGTCCTTATTGTAGATGTTTGGCACCCAGAGCTGACTGAAAAGGAAAAGAAACCGTTGCCTGCAATTTAAACATATTTTTGTCAATCATCTTTTGATGTGAAGTATTGGTTGTTTTTCACATTTTGTATACCAAATAAATAGCTGGAAATTTCTGCTGTTAATTGGAATAAACAGTATTCAGTATTACATATATGTATATAGTTCTTATTTGATGTGTTGGTTTGATACATAGTTTTTGGTAACAGTTTGTTATATAGTTCTTTGCAAAGGACATTTGTGAATTATGTGATATAAATTAGACTGCAGTTTGTTTTTAATATGTTTGAAATCAATTTGTTTTTGTTATTGATACTGTAATGCATTTTAAAAATACATTAATAAAGGGAATCTCATCTTTAAAAAATAAATAAATAAAATAAAATAAAATAAATAAAAAAAGGAACACTGCGACGTCCTTCTCTAAAGGCGTGACAGCAATGCAAGTTAACAAAATACTTTAAAAACTAATGTATAAGCGGAGCCACGTAGTGTGAGGATTTCTGGCGAAAACACACATAAATTCTACGACATTTCAATATTTATTTAGTATAAAATACAAATTGATTCATTTGAATTATATTCAGGAGAAAATACAATAATTCGGGGTATTGGCATGACTATTCGTATTATATTGGGCAAACAAAGTGACCTTGCATAACATATTTTATATTTCATAAAATACAATATTGAAGGAAAGTAGATATTTTAGCTGTTATAAACATTCCAAAGTTAATGGGATAAGTACATATATAATAACATATATTATATATATTGTGTATGTGATTAAACTTTCAGGCTGAAACCTTTACTAAGAAAGTCAACTTTCTCATGAAAATTTCTATCACTCGAATATTATCACAAAAAGTTTCAACTACAAAGATTTAGACATTTCGATTATTATCACAATGTTATATTTCACTCAAAAGTGAATTTTGTAAACGAGTGTTCCGCAATATATAGGTATTTCTTGAAAATTTATTCAGACTCATTTATTTTCCTAACCTTCCTATTATTTTACTAGCAAAGTGGACTACATCTTTAAATACATCGCTGCATTTCAGCATTAAAACAGTCATCTAAAAATCTTTAGTTTTATTCCACAAATTGTTAAGTGACTAAAACAATTTTTTGAATTTCCACCAATCGTGTTTGATCACAAAATGGCTGTTACTTCCAGCATTAAAAGCTTGTACAAAATTTCTTACAGCCAATTTCCAAGAAATTGTATCTTTAAATAAATTTTAAAACGCCCTGTCTTTAAAGACGGACATCTTGGCTGTTTTTAGACCTGAAGTGACAAAGTTACATTTAAGGTGAAATACTTAACTGATGGAGAAGTCCAGGAGGAAAGTCGGTCTATGAAGCTACCTCCCACCCCCCAATGTTTTATACTTTAGGATCGGGCCGTTGCCCCTACTCCACAACACGATATTTTAAATCCGGCCAATCAGGGCCCAAGAGAACATTCGATAATAGTCTTGGGACGTCAAAAAAACTTCTTGGCGACCACATCACCAGTGGCGCCACTGCGCCGCATGGCTGCCGCTCGAAGCTGGAACGTCCGCGAGCTCGTTAGTATAGCCTTGGAGCTGGCCGCAGCCGGAGGCTACGTTGCATCGTGGAGTGAAGTGTTGGTAGTCGTTAAGTCCCTTATCGTAACAAGGGTAAATAGAGCAGATTATCCAAAACACAGGTTGGTGTTATATTTGCGTGTAGGAATGTAGTTTTAATTTTTAATAATAAAATTGTCTTTCATGTTTAAGAACGTATTTTCTGTCGGGTCGTAGAACACAGTATTTTTCCAGTGCCTCGCAGCGAAGCGGTATGTTGAGCGGACAGTCAAAGGCGGGCACAGAGACACTTGTCTTAAATTTGTTTGCATTTTCAATGAAATTCATAATAATTACTGATGACACATCATGCCATACAAGACGTAAATATAGTTTCGTATACAGGAAATATGAGGCACCATTTTCACTAACGTGTTTTGAAAAGAATATTAAAACTGAATTGTGTATCAGCCAATAGCATGTTTCTTTATTTCTTTAATTACCAAATACAGTACGTTGAAGTTGAGGAAAACTATGCACCAAACAGACGGTGCGGAAGGATACTGTACTCATAAAAAATAATCGACAAGCTAAATACATATAATGTCGCAATCAAATGATATATCTAATACTCACATATAAATGTGTCTCATTACAAGCACTGAGTGTGCAATTAACTTATGTACCATTAAATACACTTATTCACAACTAGTAACAATTCTTTAGGGAAGGAATTTATTTTAAATGATTTCTTTGTTATATTCTCTAATAACATTTAAGATATGTCTTTCAATACTTTTGAAGTAGCCTGGTAAACGTTACTGAAAATTCATTTCTCATTCTTAATTATGCATAACTTGTAAACTCGCAGGTACAGACTCTCATATAATCAGAAATTATTTATCTCAAACTCATAGGTATTGACTTGTACCGACTCCAGGCTAGGGTGAAAGTTTTTTGTTTAAACCACTGTGGCGAGACGGCCGACTTGACGGCGTCGCAAAACGTGACATCAAGTGAAATGTTTTTGTCTTCCCCAGATATCATTCCGCAATAATTTACTGGCATTAAGAATCACGTACCTTCAAAGCTATGCCGAAATACACACAGTTAATATATATGACTGCAATAATGAAAATCATTAAACCAGGGAAAAAAACTACCACCTCCTGGCACACAAGTTATAATACAGCAATTATGAAATATAGCAATCAAGAGTTTTAAGGGTCAATTACATCGCTAAGTACTGCCCCTCCTTAAAACAACTCCACGTGCCATGTTTCAGCAGACAATGCCAGGCCACATTGGACGTGGAATGTGCAAACCTTTTTCAATGAATGACGGGTACCACTGTTTTCCTGGTCTGCACGTTCGCCTGACATGTTGCCCATCGAACATGTCTTGAATATAGTTGGTCGGCGACTTGTTCATCACTGTACTCCAGCAACCACCGTTGATGCTTGTGGACTCGCATACAAACGCGTGGAGTGAGATCCCCCAGGAACATATCCAGGTCTTCTTTGATTCTATGCCACGACGTTTAGGGGTTCTGTTTGAAGTACGTGGGGGCTTTACAACATACTGAATTCTCAAGGACAGAAATCATGTATAGTTCTGTAATTACAATCATTGTGTATTACCATGTACATAATCTGTGGTATAAAGTTCAGTTCAATGGCATATCGTTCTTGGTGTTGCATTTTTCACAAACGTTAGTGTATTTAAAAGCAGCTGACTAAAATTCATTTTATTATCAGAGGTGAATTCGTATAAACAATAACACGATGATGCCAAAAATATACACTCTTCTTACTAACTACGACTGTGAAATTTTTTATAAATGCGCTATATAAAAATATCGGAAGTAATTTCATTTCAGGTAACTGTTTTTTAAATTGCGGAGTGCAGTGTCTCATAAAACGTATACATAATAGGGTTGAGTTTGGCCGACAAACATCGTGAACTGATTCGTTAAGCAACATTAAGTGGGAAATATATAAATAAATTTGATATATTCTACAAGTTTACATTATCGCTTCCAAGCAAAACAAGAAGTTGCCGACATAACTAATGAGCCTACTTTCCTCTAAATGTATGAATACAATTTTTTAACAGTGTTCTTAAAAGTTTAGATGGTAGGTAGGCCTTGACGTATCGTTATCAGCAAAATTATTAGAAATGGAACCAGAAACTTATGCAAAAGTAGTAATAAAATTACAATCACGTCCCTTACATGGGACTCGAATCCAGAAAACCTTGTGTCATTAGCTAGCGTGCAAATAACTGCATTACGGAAGTAGTATTCGAAAAATAAACTTCGGATATAATCTGTCAAATAATATGGTATAGACTGTTCACGGTAAAATGAGCACTTTTGAAAACCCTGCTTAAGATCTACGTGTACGCACATTGTGTGTTCTTCCGCCTAATGTAAACTTAACATTGCCAAGTGCCTCATCACTTTATTCATGCGTCAGTCAAGTGGAACTGTAAAATAATTAGAAAATAAATATTTTACAAATCTGTTCATTTTCACACTTTGATGCATAAAAAAATCAGACAGCGAAAGAAATAATTCAAGTTAACACAAATGGTTTCCTAACTCTTTTTATTTGACGTTAAATCATGGATCTACTTTCCATCTATCGTTACCATTTTTACTGGGCTCATGTCACCCAGTGTGCCCGTTATAATGTATGCAGGTAGGAGCAGTGACTTTTTCTTAAGGTTGCTTTCAGAAGTGCTCACTTTATCGTGAACAGCCTTTAGACAGGCTTTACTAAAGTTAAATATTTATAGGACCGTCATTTTTAAAATAAGTGCGTGTGTCACTTAAATCATGTATGTTAACGTAGATTACTGTAGCGCTACATGTGCGAAGAATTGGGTGTAGGTAAATCAGTTGATTGGTTCCCGCGATGTGGCATAAAAACGTTATTTTCCCATTTCAAATTATTGTACAGAAACGCCTAGAAAAGAGACTGTTTTCGAACCATCATATAGATATTGTCAGTACAGATAGCTTGCTTAAATTTGCTTACATTATTTAATAAATAAGATAATCTTTTATAAATGATTTATATGGCTACCATTTTGTATGTACATGTATATGCGTATGCCTAGGTGTGTGTCTGTGTATGTTCCACCTAGAAAGGACCCTCCCCCCCCCCCCAAATCTTTAAAACCGTAAACAGAATTTCACCACACTCGCACACCTGTAGTACTTAGTAAGTACACCCGAATTTTATAGATTCTGACCACACCGAGTTTTTATGTATTATCAAAATGGCGTCATTATATATTTAAGGAAACATTACATTTGTTCGCAATCATTTCTCCAATTATAACCAAATTTTGTATGTTTACACAGCATCGTGCAAGCATTTATCTTAGAGAAATATATTGTTATTGGTCAGCCATTATGGAATTTAGCTGTATATGAAAAAGGTTAAACTTTAAAGTTACATCTCAGAAACTACTCAACTGATAGCCGCCAAATCTTTCATTTTAGTCCACGAAAACAAATGTGATTTAAATAGACAAGGCATTTGTTTTCAAAATGGTGGTCATATAAATATTTTAGGTTAATTTGCTATATCTACCAAATCATATGACCAATTTCGACAAATTTGGTATTCTCGAAGCATCAAATACGCCAATACATAGACTCTTATGTACGCCATTTTCTACGATAGCGCCATATTAATATACGAATTTTGTGTCATTTGAGGAAACAATCAACCTAGTACCACTGAAAATTTTGAGAGCAAGTAGTACTACGGCAGACCCTGTAAAGCGGCATTTTAAAAATAAGTCTTCCACTGATTTTCAGAATGGCAGCCATATAAACATTTCAGTTTGCTATGTTGCTTTTACGAAATCATAAAACAGATTTCAACATTGCCTTGTAACATGGCAGTATCAATTACAAAAAATCAAATGTGTCTACACAGAGTCATTATGTGGGACAGCGCCACATGAAAAATATAGTTTTTATCTCATATCCCCGGAAACAACCAACCGATTCCCACCAAATTCTGGCAGTAAGTTATAATTTGTTGTCCATCAAAATTTATATGATTTACAGGGTAAGTTTGAAATTTTCAATTTAACAACCATGCATATATTTTGCTTGTATGCCATATGTCCGAAATAAATTCAACCGAACTTTTATATTGACAGTATCTGTGATAAACATCGAATGTGATAACACTAACGCATTTTGCAATAATTTAAGAACGACCGAATCACTTGAGAAAATAGAGCATTTATGGAATATCTCGGGGACCAATCAAACTATAAAACTTAATTTTGCACACAAATAGTGGCATAATAGAGCTTGTAAACTTATATTTTTTTAAGAGTGGCAGAAATTATTTTAAATGATGGCAGTGCACTTAATTTAGACGGGTATGTGTCATATTATTAAAATTTTAAAAATATTTAACCAAACTTTGTTGACACTGTCAATTATAAGAATCAAACAGACATAGCGAGCCTCTTTTTCCCAGGTGAGAAAACTGAACATTTATTCCCCAATTTCGAGAAACAATGATCTAATTCCCGCGAAAATTTGCATATTGCGAGGTTATGTAAATGTACGTGATTTAATTGACTGGCATACTTGTATCCTTAATGATAGTTCAGGTTAGTAAACTCTGTCAACCAAAACATTAGACTTGACTACAACCGAAGCTGGTGATCCTAAACATGTCTCCGCAATGCTGTTTGTTGCATGGCTGTTTACGGTTGAGGAGTTCTGTGTTCAAGATCCGGGTAAAGCTAGTGTTGCATTTGTTTCTGGTTCCATATCTTCCGACATATTTTTCAACTATACGTCGAGGCCTACCTACATCTAATCTTTTAACTTACCACAGTTATTTTCATCTGCATAGAGGAAAGCAGGCTCATGATTTTTATCGGAAACTACTGCAGTTTGTATCTCTTCTGCGTTTTTTTTACGTTTATTTAATTTTAGTTATATTTCCAAGTAACTATTTTTACCTGATTTACATTCAGTGTGTTTGTGAAGTACTGTATTGTTATGAGTAATAGGGCCGGAGGGGTTTTACCCCACTTTTGATTAATTGAAAGGGTTTGATTGATATTAGAGGGTTAATTAAATTGATCGAAAGAGTTAATCAATAAAGGGTCAAATTTAATGAAATGGTTGAATTTAATTGAAAGGGTTACATTTATTGAAAAGGTTAAATGGATTTAAAGGGTTAATTTTTAATCTGATCAATTTTTTCTTTCTTTCATTTTTGGGTGGGGGAGGGGTTTGCAGGAGTTCTGGCATGTACTCACCCTTGGAACTCTAGCAGTCGACTCACAAGAGTGGTGGGTTGCAATGTCATATATAGGTGTAGAGTTTAGTCCAAGAGTGGACTAAGGGAAATTTTTTCTAATTTTTCTTATTTTGAGGTGTTTGTAGGGATGTTGGTGGTGGATAGACGATTTTTACGAATATATTAAACACACGAGAGGAATTATTGGTGTTTAAACTATTTATAAGAGTGGCCTAAGTGTAAGTGTTATGTTTTTTGGTGGGATACTGCTCATAGATGGTAGATAGACGACTTTGAAAGATGCGATTTACGTGTGTTAAACAATCTGTTTTCGGAATGCAGTTAAATGTTAGAGAATTTCAGAGTGTTCTATGTATGAATAAATTACATGCATGGAATCGGAAATTTCAAACAACTACGTGAATAATAAGTGGAATTACATGAGACTTAAATGTAACGTGAGTATCGAGCATATACATATCATTTACACAAGAGAGAATTTTAACTACATGAATAACATCTAATGTCGACAAGTGCAAACTCACTAGACGAAACCCACTATGAAATTTAAAAAGGCAGAGTCTTTAAACGAGTTCTACATATTGATGAATGACACGAGAGACAAGTACAAACTCACTAAACGATGTCCAGCTAGTAAGTATGAATAAAGAACACATTAACACGATTCAACCTGTGAATACGATTTAAACCAGACACAATCACGTACCTGAAATATTAAAATAAGTTCGAAGTATGAATGAGTAGCATTTACGTCGAGTTGTGAGTAGATATGTGAGATATGTGTAGAATGTCCAATAGGCAACTGTGTTTAAATTACGATAAATATTTATGAAATTAACTGCACTTGTTAACACAAACTGAATTTTCGTCTACCGCACACAGAAATTGATGATCTTATAGCAAATGCAGTATATCGATACGAAAAAAAAGTTAACACACAAAAATTTATATTTTCCCAATAAAATACTATGTAAATCGCGGCTATCGCTAGAGATGACTAGGTCCGACTCTGGTATATTTATGGGAAAATATATTGGTATTATTACTTGTGTTGAATTTTTAAATGTGATAGTTAAAATATATTATCTTCATCCTCTTCTCCAGATATCATCGTGTTATATCTCGAACAGAAACTTTTCTAATCTGTGTATATGTAAAATGAGACATTTTTTTAAATGTTGCTGAACTGTGTTTGCTGGTTTCTGTTGGGTGCAGTCATAGATTGTAGGCAAGGAGTGACAGAGGTCTTTGCTACCTGCCTCTGTGAAGGTATTCGAGCCTCACTTTCAATATGTCCCCTGGGATTTCACAAAAGTTGGCCAGCAGACCGTTGTGTCCTGCTCCAACTTTCAAGTTGAATAGCCAGAGTGGACCAAGGTCCCCTCGAGGTACTAACCTGCTTCCTCATTCCTTTGTAAAACTTCATTCATTCATGCAGCTATGTTTGATTTTCGCCATAATTTTTTTATAATTTCCACTCAGCCCTTAAAGTGTATGCAAGTATTATAAGTTTTTTCTTTTTCGTGAAAGCAAGCAAGAAAGTTATCCTGAATTATTTAATACAAATCATCAGCTTACCAATACTGATGTCTACTCGTAGCTTTGTTTTCTCATTTTATGTAAGATATTATTGAAAATAGTCAGTGACATAAGGTATTAAAAAAATAATAAATTAACGATACATGCTATTAATAATTAATATTTAATTATAATTTTTTTTTTCAAATATTCTCCTTAAACCTATGTATTTAGAATATTACACAAATATTGAATTTACAACAAACCATTCATCATTCACAGTAAAAGTCATCAAACGATCACTTTTTACACACACGAAGAGACATTTTCTCATTTATATATAAAAAAAGCTACAAGCATTGAGTTTACAATTTTGTTTTTTTTTTCTTTTTTTTTTTTTTTCAAAAAATACATTCTTTTTCATTAAATCAAGTTATTATTTACACATACTGAAAAACAATTTAAGAGAATTTGTGTAAAATAAACAATATTCTAACTTATGAACCATTTTTTTTTACAAAACAAGTCATTTCTACAAAAACAAGATATTTCATCAATAATCATTTTAACAACTATTTCATCAATAACCATGTTAACAACAATCAACTTACAAACTAAAAGACACTTCATCAATAATATTTATCAACAAAATTTTACAAACATTACATCTGGAACTTAGCACTAGAACTACTGTTACTAAAAACTACTATTACTACTGTTACATAAGTGTTTGATGTTATTACAAGATTAAAAAATATTTACACAAACTAAAACACGATTGAAGAGATCTGTGTACAAGAAACAATTTTCTTTACATAATATATACAAGACCAACTGTTTGTAGTACATTCAAAGATACACTATTGAGGTGTTCGTAAAGATGCACATATGGGTCATTCAATTTTCGCATGTGGGTATTGCTTTTGCCAAACACACACACACGCCAAGTGTCTGAGATAAAACACTCACATGCACAAAGTTTCCAAATTTCAATGATGAAGACATCAATTTCATTTTTTCTTCTTTGATAAGGGAAATTGGACCGAAGACACTTGTATCAAGAGAGTTGTTATTGATGTTATGTAATGCCTTACAGGTAGTCAAACAGAGTACGAATAGTGTTGAAACCGCTATTTTCCAACTCCGAAAAACATGATTTCCACCTGTATTCATAGTGTTTCGCTAAACTTATGTCGGAACCTGTTAAAATATTAAATAAATTCAAATATATACATTTTTGTCAAATGGAATACGTTTTTGCAGTTGGAAAATTTTTGGTTAGACGTAAAGAAAGGGAACACATTGGTTAGCATGCTCACCTTCCGAACAGGATGAAGCATAAAAACTAAATTTTGCATTGTGTGGATGTCATGTAAGATGTTGCCATTGATAAAAGGGTTTTATTGGAAATCTCTCTCTCTCTCAATTCCCCTAGTCTGTGTGCACAACTAAGCACGTCTCCCCTTGCTTCAACCTCATCGGCTCTCAAGATATCGATCTTACGAGCTGTCGAAATCTCTCCCAAAATTTTTTCTTTTTCTCTCCTATACATTGAATTGATAGTGAAAACATTTCTTAATGAGTGAGTACTTGTAGAAAACATTTCTTAATGAGTGAGTACTTCTAGAAAGCATTTCTTAATGAGTGAATAAAATATATATTGTTTGAATACTTGTAAAAATAGTTCTGTTTTAACAAGTAAATAAAATAAGTCTTGTGACTCTGTGTGATTTTACAAATGATAGTTTTCTTGATTCACATACACATTAGTTGTTGTTGGAATATAAAATCTAGGACTTATATTGTGAACTTTATTTCAGGGACTTGTAATTTTTTTTCACAGTTCATTTAGTCAACCTGTTGCGTAAGGTTGAAGGTACAGCAAGTCGGGGGAAATCTCTTGGGGCATGCATTCAAAGGGTCGGCGACGTGAAGCAGGGGAGCCACCACTGAAAAAACATGATCTGAATACTGTAGCAAGGTCACGTCTTGAAACAGGTACTGTAGGGATGCCAACTCAAGAAAAATATACGAAAAAGCATTCCCAGGGCTGAAGCTGGAATGCATAAACTGGTTTTTGCGAACTCCAAACTTGATCGATAGCAGAGGTTTTCAGAAAAAGTCGCCTTCGAGAGTGGGGGTGGTAGGGGACACGTTCCTCTGGAGAAGGGCATGTCCTGAGTAGGTGTTGGTGGGGGGTTGGTTGTCGTGGAAGCATAGCAGTTCTGAAGACGAGGGGTGCTGTGAAGGGGGGAGGGGGTGGCTTCGAGCGAGTGGGACCCTATTGGAGCGCAACTAGGCAGTTGTCACAATCTTGAATCAGTTGCGACAATTGAGATTCGAGGACAGATGGGTGACTGACCCCCAGGTCCTTGCGGAGGAGGGGTGGTAGGGGTGGCTGGCATCCTGAACTCAGGATGAGGGGTGTAGTATAGGGGAGGGTGGATGGGATGTGAGGGGAGGGCAGGCAGGTCTCCTCCGATCGGAACATTACTAATCATTTGTCGCCATCTTGAGAAATTACTGAAAACATTTGACTATTGTGGCCAGCTCGGGGCAGCGTGCACTGGCAAGGAGTGGGGAGGGGGGCAGGTAGCGAAGTGATCGTAGCTATACCACTCTCCACCATCTTCAGTCGCTAATGCAGACGGACATGCTACTTGTCAGCTCCTTCATAATCACCACACCGCTTGATACTTGGCGGCTGGCGAGGCCACCCTCAGGGGTTACCGCAGCTACGGACCATCTCTAGTTATAGCCGCGATTTACGTAGTATTTTATAGGGAAAATATTAATTTTCGTGTGTTGACTTATTTGTTTGGATAGATATACTATGTTTGCGATAATATTTTTAATGTCTGTGATTGGTAGATGAAAATGCAGTTTGTGTTAACAAGTGCAGTGAATTTCATATACATTTAATGAAATTTAAACACAGTTGCATATTGGATGTGCTACACATATCTACTCACACATCGACGTAAGTGCAACTCATTCATACTTCGAATAAACTTATTTTAATATTTCAGGTACGTGATTGTGTCTGGTTTAAATTGTATTCACGGGCTGAATCGTGTTAATCTGTTATTTATTCATACTTACTAGCTGGATTTCGTTTAGTGAGTATGCACTTGTCTCTCGTGTTATTCATTAAAATGCAGAACTCGTTTAAAGATTCTGCCTTGTGTAATTTCATAGCGGGATTTCATTTAGTAAGTTTGAATTTTTCGACATCAGACGTTATTCACGTAATTAAAATTCTCTCTCGTGTTAATTTTATTTCTAAGCTTGGGACTCACATTACATTTAAGATTCACGTAATTCCACTTATTGTTCATGTAGTTGTTTGAAATATCAGATTCGATGTGTATAATTTATTCATATGTAGAACACTCTGAAATTCTCGAATGTTTAATTGCATTCCGAAAACAGAACATTAAAAACATAAATCATATCTTTCAACGTCGCCTATCCACCATCTACGAGCAATATCCCACAAAAAAAACATAACATTTACACTTAGGTCACTGTTAGAAATTGTTTAAACACTCTTAATTTCTCTCGTGTGTTAACTATGTCAGTAAAAATCGTCTATCTACCACCAACAACACTACAAACACCTCAAAATTATAAAAATATAAAAAAAATTTACCTTAGTCCACTCTTGCACTAAACTCTACACTTATATAATACATTGCAACCCACCACTCTGGTTAGTTGACTGCCAGAGATCCAAGGGTGAGGTCGTGCCAGAGCTCCTGCAACCCCCTCTACCCAACCCAAAAAGAAAGAAAGAAATACAACAAAAAATAACCCTTTCAATCTATTTAACCATTTCAATATTATTAACCCTTTCATTAAATGTAACCCCTTTGGATTAACCCTTACAATCAATTTAATTTGATTTCAATTGAACCCTTTCAATGAATCAAAAGTGGGGAGCCCGCCCTCCCTCCCATCACTCTTCTAAGGACCAACTACTATAATGTGTTTTTAGTTTTCCTTTTTATTGTTGTATTGGTATGGCCTTACTTTAGGATGTTTCAGGTCAGCCAAGAAGGGGGATAATAGTAACTAGATGTAATAGAGCACTCAGTACATAAAATACTACTTTTATTCACTCACATCAACTATACAACATTTGACATGACTCGCATTCGGCGGTACTTTACAGTTATCAAGTATTGGCAATAAGGTTACTAACTGTACAACTATGATTGATATAATTATTGAGCTTGTTGAATCAGAGGGAGTCTGAAGAGTTATGCGAGTATCCCAAATTTGTCACGACCTAGGGTGGCTACTGGAATTATATTTACCCTGGCTAATCTCGTCATCGCCAACATGCAGACCTCCTCAATGGTGGTAGTTGCTGGATTTGAAGCGGGACCACTGGCCTGGTGGTCCTCTCTGGAAGTCGTCCTGCAGTCATCTGGTTTAAAGATGGCCACAAGCCGCCTTCGCCCCAAACTTATATAGAGCCGTGTCCGGCCTCGATACCGTCCCTGGCAGTGGTGTTTTCTAAACAGCCAGGCTGGCTTGCCGTGGTCACACCATCCTGCACTCCTGGACGTCGCCTGCCATTACTGGCTACTGGTGACCACACCATGGCCCCCTGTTTTCATGAAATTCATGCATCACCGCATGAGAGTATGGGACCATCTGCAGAGTGGGAAGGTATTGAGTGAGGCGAAGCCGGAGAGGAGTCGGGCGGCTCTGCAGCGAAGGGTTGGCCCAGGTGCCGTCAATAGAGGGTTCTGAGTTGCCACTGGAAGAGGTCTTTCTTGTGCGCGGTAGCCAGCAGGGTCTAAAATTTTACAGTGTCTGTCGTGTTGTAAGGTTAGGGATATCATTTACATTTTTTAGTAATAAAAGAGCACTTTAAAAAATGTCTTAAATTCTTGCTTAATTTTCAGTATTGAACTGGAATTATCATACTATTTACCTACTGTTTCGTAGCAATGACTTCAAAAGAAAATTATATGTTTTCCTTTAAATGAGAAAGTAATTAATACTAACAGTTATATTTACATTGTACGTTGAGACACACCTAAAAGTGTAAGTAAGAATGTTTATTTTTAAACACATGGTTGAACATTTGTACATACTGCTATATTTGAAATAAATATAACTTACTTAAGAATGTTGTATAATGATGTATTCAGTATGCAGTTACTTGTACATAGTGTTTCCAGTATATATGCATGGGCATTACATGTACTTCCAAGTTTACTTTGTGACATTTTCATAAAAATATACAAATATAGAAAATTATACCTCTATTCAGTTCTTTGCTATCTACTCTCACTTTTGGAGGTAGATTTATAATGTAATCTGAACAGTGAAAAATATTATGTCCTTATACAGTTCATTGTAATCTAATCATATTTTGTGACATAGTTACTCGTAATAGCAATAGATATTTACAGTTGTGTTAACAGCTCAGTGTTAGGCTACTTTACTAATTTCAATTTGTATGTGCCGGCACAGTAATATTAAGCCACTATGGTTTAGTGTTGTCATGGAGTCGGAAGAAAAGTTTTCTCGGCTCCGTAAAATATATCTAAGATACCCCATGAAATTGTATTACAAAATTAAAATTAATTAGCTCCGACCACGTAAGATATTGGGGAAATAGGGAAAACACGTGCACGTTTTTATGATTTACAACTCCAACATAGCGCTATTTAAAAATGAAGCTAATGACTACAAGTACGTGAAACAGTGAGTATACTGTGGTTGAAACCTTATAATATTATACAAACACTGTTAAAATAAATCGCAGTCTTGGTTCAGAAAATTTACATAAAAGAAAATATTTACTTATCTTGACCATTATTGACTGTGCTTAGGTTGTGGGTAATGGAACTTGAAAAGTTTATTTACATATCTTAATTTTATTCGAATTTATTCTATATTGCATCTTCGCAGTGCAGTGTTTTCCACCTGTAATGCTCCCCAGAGCTTCATATTGGAATAAGACTGCAGCAGTTCTGACTGCTGGCGTACCCTATTGTCCACACTGCTGACTGTTATTGTGCAAAAATGAGTGACTGTGTCAGCTAAGTGAATGCGCTGTTGTCTCAGCGAGTCAGTCGGTGCCGTGCGAACACTTTATAGCAAAAAAAAAATTTCTTACAGGCTAGCCGTGCAGGCTGGGGCACATTCCTGTATTTGCCATCTTATTTTTAACATACACAGTATTCATATTATTGTCTTAATATTTCATTGTTACACTAAATATATTCCCCATTCTTTTTCTGCTGTAGGCAGTTATTAATTACTGACTGATTTCCACACCTTTACTATCAGTAACTAAGACAGCTTTTTCTATCAAAATGGATATTTTCATTAGATTATAATAAACAATCCTATTGCTATCAATAATGCCACAATAATGGAAGAACTGATGTAATTAAAGTGTTCCTGTGACATAAGTGAGAACAGATAGTTAGGCATTTACTTGATTTGATTTGACATATACTGTACTGTCGGCAAGTTTGTGTGTAAAATTTTGCAATCTTTGCTAAGCGTGTCGTTGATTGAATAGGAGATGCGTTCTGTTAGAAACAATTGTGTCGCCTCAAAATGGCTATTCTTAAACCAAGGAATATGTAAAGTTTAAATATAAAGAACAAATAAAAACCACTGTTGGTGTTGGCACCCCTGATAGTAACACTTTTTTTTACCTTGGACACCCAAGGCCTCGATCGCCGTCCACGTGCCCATTCACTGGAGATGCAACAAAAAAAAAAGGGTGGAAACACATTGAACTTAAATGACACATCAATTACAGCTCTTTTATAAATACAAAAATTGATCAGTATCGAATATCGCCGTGCACTTTCTTCTACATTGGCCAATGATCTGTATTCTTGCAATATCAGCATAAATAGTCGTGGCCCCATTGCTGCATACTGGCTCTGCGGCGTCAGCTTGGTGAAGTAGACACCGTGGTGTGTCTTGTACAGCGGCTCCAGCTGCGCTGTCACTGCGAACACCAGCAAAAGTAGCAGGACGCCTTGGACAGCTTGGTATATCTCGGAATTGGGTTACCATTGGTTCAGAAGTACTCCTGTAACATAAATAGGGGTGTTAATGTCTTACATTGGCGATCTTGAATTTCCCCTGTACTTTCTGTCTATTTTATTTACATATCTCTTACGAATTTCCACGGAAATCATGGAGGGACCTAGTATATCGACAATTTTTTTTGGCCTTTGGAATATAAAAGAGAACCACTTATATCGCGCTTGTGAATTCACACAAACGAATTGGCCTATTTTTAGCTCGTTAGGTAGATGTTTGGTATCAAATAGTCTCTTCTGTTTTTGCTGGGAGGCAATCAAATTGATATGTGCTTGCTCACGTATCTGTTTCGGACATTCACACCAATCATTCTAGCAGAGAGAATATAAGTGGCTAATCATGGGAGTGTTAGATAGCTTCGGCCCCATGAAGGAGGAAGCAAGGGGTGAACTTTCTGCTGCGGTTTATGGTCGTATTGTAATTAAATAATATGTAGGGGATGTACTCATCCCAGTGAACAGGATCGTCGCTGGCACAGGGAATTAAATGTTGAGAAAAAACGGTCAAACCATTGCGAGCTGGATTATATGCTATGGTCTGGGGGTTTTTTTTATTTATAGTTTATGCAGTAGTTCGCTATCATTTCATTATTAAACTATGTTTCTCTGTCCGTGAGGATGGATTTCGGGCAACAAAACTGTAAAGTAACGTCCTTAACAAAATGAGCACAGGTTAATGCATCAATGGTTTGTACTGGTTGGGCGACTGCATAACAGGTGGCAAACTCTGTCATGACTAGTACATATTTATTTCCACACGCAGATGTCTGTAGCAGTCCTTTAGCATCAAGATCCCATGAATGGGGAAGAGGTGGGGGCAGCATAGGTGTCATTTGACATATCTTTTTTGATTAGATGCTTTAATGCATTGGCAGGTGTGACAGTTCTTTATATAATCGTTGATATCCTTATTCATTGTGTCCCAGTTATAGGCAGTTTAAATTTTTCCGAGTTATTTGAACTCAACAAATTACCCCCCCCCCCCCTCCCGGCACCCTTCCCAAGAGAGTGTCGTGGTTGGCTGTGATTATCTTAGGGACATAGAATTTAGGTACTAGTGTCAGTTTATGTTCTCTTGCAGGTGTATTTTGTTGAATATAAATTTCTCTGTTCCAGGAAATAGCATTTCTTCTAGCGACTCGCCGATATTTGGGAGTAGCGTTGTCTGGGTCTGTTAGTGCTACATTAAGTTGCTGAGTTAGGGGGTCATTGACGTATTCAGCTAAAATGGCGATTTGGGTTGGTCAATAAGAGGTACTAAGAATAGGCGAGAGTCATCGTCGACTTTAACGTATTCCTGTTCATGGGGTCGAGACATGTGGTAGTGATTTTATTTGCATTGTTTTGGATAATAATGGCCATATTGACATTATAAATTGTGGCTACCGTTTTTGCATTTGCCTGGAGAGGCAAATATTCCTTGTTGATGATCTTTTTATCCACTCGTGCCTTGTCTGTGGTGTGGAGATCGTGTTTGATTAATTCTTTAATCTCTGTCCAGTATTAGTGATATATTTAGATATTGTGTTTTTTATTTCGGTATCTTCGGAAGGGTCTTATAATAGTGATTCAGCTAATTCTGTATAGAATGATGGGCATTGTAAAAACTGATGTATGACCTTATAAGTTACATCGTTAACAGTAATGTGTGAAGCATCAGCTACTCATTCTTATGTAGGTGTGCGGGTCATTGCATCTGCAAGCATGTTTAATTTACCTTTTGCGATTTTCGCTTCAAAGTCATATTTGGTTAATGCAATGACCATTTTCTGGAGTCTTACATTATGTTCAGCCATCGACTTCAGATAATGTAAGCTCGCATGATCTGATTCTAAAACAAATTTTCATCCATAAAGTTACAGTTTTAAATAAATAACAAAATAATTAATGGCTGATAGCTCATGTTCAATTGCTGACAAATTTTTCTAACTTAAAGATAGTTTTTTCGATGTGAAAGCAATTATCATACACTCTTTGGTGGTGGGGTGTTCTTGCAACAATACTGCACCTATGACTCTTTGTGACACATCACACGTAGGTATGGTTCGACATGTATCATCAAATTTTGCCAAGATAGGTGGGTTAGACAGGGCTGTTTTCAGCTTTTGAAATGCTATTTGTTCGTTTTTCCTCCATTTGAGTGGTACTGTCTCCTACATTAATTCAATTAATGGTTCTACCATTTGGGTGTAATCAAGTATCTATTGTCTTAGCTAGGATGTAAGGCCAAGAAATGTCGGAAGCTTTGTATCATTCTTTGGTGGGGCCATTTGTTGTATTGTAACTATTTTCTCTGGATCAATTTGGATTCCATTAGGTGTTATGTAGTGGCCAAGGGTTTTGAAATCATGTTGCGCAAAATTGCATTTCTTAATGTTAATTTTGACATTGAATTTTCTTAATTGCTCCATTACTTTTTGGATGTTTTCTAAATCCTCTGTGAACATAATTCCAATAGTCAATATATCATCGATATATGCTACCACGGTATTCCATCACAACGGTACTAGCATTATGTCCATAAAAGTTTGGAAGTAATTAGGGCTCATAGCAAGGGCCATAGGCATATGAAGCATACTCGTATAAACCGATTCCATCCACTCTAAATACTAGTTTGTGTCTATCTTCCTTGTATACTGGTATTGCATAAAACCCGCTGAACATGTCGATGGAGGTAATATATTTTGAATTTTGTAGGGTGGTTATTTTGTCTTCTGTTCTAGGTATGGGATATTGTACTCATGTTAAATGCTGATTAAGTAATATAAAATCGGTGAGGAATCGGATGCCTCCCTGTTGTTTGGGAATGGTTAAACTCGGTATGGCATAAGCTGATTCCGGTGGAGTTATAATTCGTGAGATGAGCATTTGCTGTATTTGAATTAAAACATCTAGCATTTTGGGATTTATCCTATACATATATGTGTGAATGGGCTTATCGATAGTTAAATCAAGTTTTATTTCATATGTATTATTTTCTGTGAGTTTGTGAATCGATCTAGCAAAAAGGTAGCTGTATTGTTGAAATACCTGTTGCATTGCCTTTATTTAATGCGGTAGTGCATGAGGATTAATGTTGGCTACTGATTTCTCAGTTATATTATCATCTGTAATAGTTATTTTATTAATGCAATAATCTATGCAATTGCTAAGGTCATATTCAATTGAATTTGTATTAACAGGTATTTCAAATCATTTTTCATTATTTGATATATTTTGTTAAAACTGGGACAATGACATAAAGTTTAATAAAGTCAACTCCAAGAATAATATCTTATTTTAAGTTGTCAATTAATAAGAATTATTGATAGAAATTGTGACCATGAATATTTATGTTGAATTTAGTTTTAAATTGAGGTGCTTCACTATCATCAGTCATGCCTACTAGTGAAAATATTTCCTTAACTGGGGTTCGTTTGTCTTTATTTACTAATGTAGCCACCATGCAGGAGTGAGACTATCCTGTATCCAGTAAGGCGTTTATAAATATTCCCAGTAAGTCTCACAAAAATGCGCGGTGTTGATGTTTTCACATAACCCGTGTGACATTCATCCTTGGTGACTGGTGTGGGTTGATTGTTTAATGATTCCAAGTAGGGCTGGTTGCTCAGATTGCGCTGATGCCTTTCATCACCGTCAACTGGTTCCGTGTATTTGTTGACAGTAGTGTGTGTTCCCGCGCATGGTATCTTAATTTGTGTTTTGCCAATCCCTAACCTTTGTTTAAATTTGCTAAACTGCGCCGCAATGTCTGTTTGAAATGCTATGTTCCAATTAGGGAACAATGGGCAATTGTCTGCTCGACGGCTTGTGTATAAACACAATGTGCATGTGGATGATATTTCCGATTGTGGGCCGATGAAGCCCATCCTTGCGGCCGTGACATCACTTTCGTGCTGACGTGTATATTCGTGTGGCCTGTCCTTGATGCGAACTGCAGCTTCTGTGATGCGGGGAGTATCGGCTTTCATCGGCGCGACAATTTGTTTGGCTACCTGTTTGACTTTGTAGTGGGTGTCAGAATTACTGCTTCTTCTCCCTGACCCGATATTTGCATCGCGAAACGTGATAGCTGGTGACCTGTTTGCAATGTTTTTGGCATTGAAATGCACGATTTGGGTGTACGAACGATCTGGTACACGTTTCGAAAACAACTGGCATACGTCAATAATATGCAAGATTTCCACGTCGGGTGGAACGAGTCTTTTCTCCTAACTTTTCCAGCGTGTTTCGCCCAGTGTGCGGTCCTGAAATTGATGTCCGTCTCTTAAGGTCCCTGCATGTCTGTTTCTTTCCTGGAAATGTTTTTCGCTATAATCATTCCGTGGGTGTTGTTCCTTTCTGCGTTGCGCCCGTAAGGGGCCTGCCTGCCTGTTGTGTGTGTACATAAAGTTGTTGTGGTAGGGCGTGCTTCCGTGTTATGTCCCTCTGTAAGCCCGGTGAAGTTGCATGTACGGTTCCCACCTGACAAAAATTGGCATTATTCTGTGGGTAGGGTGTCTGTGTTGTTGGAACACTGTTACGTGTGCTGGAGAGTCATTTTGTAACGATGTGTCAGTGCTCTTTTGGTTATCTCTTGTGTTAGTGTGGCGACCTGACATTTCAATATCTTGATCTCATCCTGCAGTGTGGTGTTTTCTGAGATCGTGTTCCGGCTGTCCATGATTTGATTATATATATGTATTCCTCACTCAGCATTTTTCAACTTCTGGAGCAGTTGTTCAAATGTGTCATTCTGTAGTGGCGTTACCTTGTCTGCTATGTTTGGTAATAAATATAACCATATGATTTTTATAAACTCGTCCTCCGGCAAGTTAGGTTTGCATTTATTCTTATAAAATGTTAGATTCTCCACATGGACCTGGAAAATTTGTCCTGGTTTTTGTTTCGTACCATAAAGCAAATTTGTGTACTTTTCAATTTCATCAATAGGTGTGAAAGTGGATTTTATTTTGGTATCAATATACTGCCATGTTAACTCTCCTGTGTGAATGTAATATTAGTTTTCGTGTGCCTGTTTAGCGGTGCATTGCAATTAAAATACTATGCGCCTGCGTTTTTCAATGTCTGACCACACATTTATGTTGCTTCCTGTGTTGTAGGTTTCCAAAAAATCCTGATTATCTTCCTCATTGTCCTCTGTAAATGTTTGAATGGAATCTGTGTACTAGATGTTTATTTGAGGTGGCTGTTGTGTGTTAGGAGGAGGTGGTAATTGTGGGACATCTGTATTATTCACATATTGATGTTTCTGTATTTTCATTAGTGTTGGGTAGTTGTGGGATTTGTGTTGTTTCGTTCGTGGCATTTACGTAGTGGTGTTCTATGTTGTAGTTTATGTTCGTGTATTCGTGTTCCGTTGTTTCTGCCTCTGTGCTAGGTATTGATATTAAAAATGGCTTGGTTGCCTTAAATGTTGAAAATGGGTTGGGTCGCAGATAAGTACTTGTACTGGGTTAGTGTAAGGTGTATTCGCTTGTGTCAGAAAATGAATAATCAAGTGTTGTGCCTTGTTGTGTGGGTGTTGTATGTTGAAATTCAATTAAATCGTTGTGCCTGTAGGTAACTCGGGGTGCTGTATGTGTTTTTCTTCTATTGCATGTTTGCATCGCTTAAATCAAGTGTGGCATGTTTTACCAATTTCTTGATCGAATTAGCCACAGATTTCTGTGAATTACTCGTGACTTCATAACAGTATGTTTACTGTGTGGAAAGTATTACTTGCTAGCATGCACAGACATAGTCTGCTTTTAGAAACTAGTATTCCACATTGCGCAAGCCCTCCTGGGAATTATGCATTTTGAAAAGGTCAAAATGGTCCGAAAAGTGGCAGTGATTTAGCATGCATTGCTTTTTAAGCAAGCAAAAGAACACACACACACACACCACACACTCACTCACTATAGTACAATGGGCGCCTTGTCCTGCCGATAAAAGTGCAATGCGGCTATTCCTGCCCGCGCGTGCTGACGTGGCCGGAATTCGCTGTCTAGCGTAACACCTCGTGGCTTTGAATGAGTTAAACCAGTTTGCAATGTCACTACTGTTTACTATCGTTCTAGCCAGAATATTGAAGTGAACAGGCTTTGAGGCTTTCTTGCAGGGGGTCAAACTTGGGAGGCGGGGATTATGATGTGTTTCCGTATTCTGATTTTTAATCTGAATAGCAATGCAATGAATCGAAATGTGAGGAATAAAACTCAGTTGCCTCCACGCTTGCTGTCACCGGATTTTTATTGCTATAATTGCACGATTTTGGGAATGGAATGCAACCCCGTGGTATGGTGTAAGTAGTACGTGTTTCTCCTAGTACTTTGATTGAATCTTGTGGCTAGACTGGGAATTTCTATCTTCCGCCAATTTCTATCTTACGTTTCATTAACTTTTCTGTGAGTGCACTAAAGGGGAAGGCTGGAAGCTCCGGCTGATTCCACCATTTTCTGTGGCCTTACTTTAGAATGTTTTAGGTCATGCAAGAAGAGGGATAATAGTAACTAGATGAAATAGAGCAATCAATACATAAAATAATACTTTTATTCAATCAAGCAACTATACAACATTTGACATGACTCACACTCATTGTTACTGTACAGTTTTCAAGTATTGGCAAAAAGGTTGCTAACTGTAAAACTATGATTAATATAATTATTGTGCTCGTTGACTCAGAGGGAGTTTGAAGGGTTTATACAGGTATCCCTAACATGTCACGACCTAGGGCGTCCTACTTGAATTATATTTACCCTGACTACTTTCATTGTCGCCAACGTGCAGCAGTAGCTGGAGTCGAAGCGGGACCACTGGCCTGGTGGTCCTCTCTGGAAGTCGTCCTGCAGTCGTCTGAATTCAAGATGGCCACTAGCCGCCATCGCCCCACATTTATATAGGGCCACACTTGGCCTCAATATCTTCCCTGGCGGGGTGTTTTCTAAACAGCCGGGCTAGCTCACCTAGGTCACACCATTGTGTGCTCCTGCGCATCGCCTGCCAGCTCTGGCTACTGGTGACCACACCAGTATGGAGTCCTCTGAGATTGCATTTTATTATTTGTAACATTGCAGTTCATATTTTTCCCCTTTTTTTTCTCGTATTCTTATATTTTTAATATTTGCGTGCATGTGCATATATATATATATATATATATATATATATATATATATATATATATATATATATATATACAATCATTCAGAGTGCAGGTTTATTCATTAAGTAGAGTGTTCATTCTGTTAACAGATACTCGACGTTCAACGCCTCTCTCTACGCTTGTGCTGCACGCTACCAGTATTTTCTCCATTTCCATTATAAACTTATATATATATCATGTTTTCACATTATTCTTATCTTTCTGCATCTTCTGAAATTAGGTTTTAAGTGTGAAGTTTCTGTTTGTTTATTGGTTATGGTTAATAATTTTTATATCTGTACTAATAGTCTGGACAGGCAACAATGTTTTCCCCTCATTTGTGTTCATTGTGACCGTTAACTATAACGTTCCTTGTTAAGTTTGTTGCCTTCAGCTCGTAAATTCATGTTTTATTAACTGCTGCGATCTTCTATGCCTATGGTTCCCCCCTATTTTCATTCGTTTTATGAATTCGTTTTGTTTTTGGTTTGTTTCTTTCTCCTTTGGCTTATTCTCGGGGAAGTGTGGAATTCCATTTAATGTGTTGATGTCTCCAGGGTCACACCGGTCATCAAGTTGAGATGGAAGGCCACTTGGATGGTTCCAGGGGGGGGGGGAGATATATAATGCAAGTTTTTTTTTTCAGGAACAGCACCACCCAAGTTTTGTAACCCAGCTGGGGAGGAAAGGCGCGAGATCTTTCAAGGCATCTGCGTTCTGCGTGTCCATGGCCGTCATTAGATATGATTTGGGAAGGGGGGGGGGGGGGTAATAAGAGTCTTACATTCAAAACTGATTTTTTGCAGACTTTTTAATATATATCGCGATTTGATGGCAAGGAACCTCATGCACATAAAGTTAAAATGTAGTTATTGATACATTGCTCAAAAAGTAAGAAATATCACATGAAAAATTATATTTTACAACAAATGAAACAAAAAAGCACATACCAAATGAAACTACATTGAAACAGGTCCAAAAGCCACTTTTCCTGATTCAGACTTAGACACAAAAGTGTGTAGCCAATTAGTCAGTTAGTAATGTGGGGTAGGCCTACATCAAGACTTCTTAGATTTAAGACATCCATCAAATAACCTGCGCTGTTTAATTAAGTGACCTGTCATGGCCAGTCACTGCCTAGCTAGGTATTCCAATGTAAAATTCAGAAGCAATTTTCTGCCAAGCTGCCATGCGTGTTGAGAATTGTTTCTCTAATGGGGCATTCATTTGCTGAAAACTTATAACAGTTTGGCTATATGATGAAGACTTTTTGTGGATTGTAATATTTTAAATTGTTTTTTTTTCCCCAGTCTCTAAAAAAAATTCAGAGTTAATGCTTCATCTCTTTTAGTTGCTAGATTGTTTTCTGGGCACAATATAGCATATTAATGACAAAAGAAACAACAAATATCACCAACACTGTTGATTATTTGCAGCCATTTGAAGTAAGAGACCAACTTGTTTGAAATGCAAGGTGACGACATTTAAGCTCTTTGACTGGAAATCCATCAGGCAAAATTTGAGGTTGGCTGCAATCAAGAGAAACGCTCACCTGAGATCGGCGAATCGAAGTTTCTCATTTTAGATGTTCACCTTTCGAATGGTACTGGCTCGGTGAAAACGAACCACAACGGGAACCATACGAACCAAGGTCACAAAGTGGCAGTTGAAAGTATGTGTTTGCACCAATATCGCTAGAGCCTGCCGACTTCTCCTTTGGAAGGAACCCAACTTGTGTTGGATGACACTAACTGCAGCGACCACTGTGTGCTATCGTTTATTTTTAATTCCGAACTTATGCATTTGTGTTATCCCAGTCAGCGATTATGCATGCTATGTTTGTTTAACACTCTCTGAAATAATTTTTTTGCTGGAAACATTCCCTCACACCACTTACGTAAAAAAATAAAAACACAGACTTGTTAGCAAGCCAATGGCACAAAGTAAACACAACCGAGCATACAATAGGGAGGCCAATATTTGGGTCCTTCAAACCACAACATATGCTACCATCTCTGTACTTTCTACAAGAAGCTTCTCGAGAGTAATCGATTATCTTGTTTGTATTGTACCTAATATGTACCTCAAGAGCCGGTCTACTCTTACTATACCCATTCCTAATATTAAAAAAAAAACAATATTATAAATGTGAATAAAATTACAGTGGATATCGATTACTAGTATTACATGCTGTGTAATTGTTTCGATGAGGCAGCTGGAGGCCTATTAGTGGTGGTACTAGTCATGTTTATGAACGGTCCATGCAAATATAGATTGGCAATATTATTTTATTTAGTTTGCATTTCGATATTAATTTGCATAAGCTATTCTGTTACCAACCCTGTGGCGCATTGGAACTTGTTATCCTCACTGACGTGCTGGAAGTTGGCTACAATCACAAATTTTACTGATGTAACAGAACTCGACTATAACTACTGTAGCGGCCAGAAATGCCCGCCCACAAAGGTTATTACCTAAGCTTCAACGGCCACAAGGAAATTACCAGTTAAGATACAACGGGTTATGGATTGAGAGAGTGTTGTAAGCATGCCACGCTAACCTACTGGGCGAGGCATATAAAACGGCTGTAGACCCCACCCCCCGCCCCCAGTGACTAGACGACTCTTAAAGGTATCACGATGATAGTTGCCGGAGCTGGTAACCTGAGCATCACGACACCGAGGCATTGAGGAGCTCTGAGGTCCCTCAGTGTTAATTGATCATAAATCGAACTAGCTGTTAGGGCGCAACGTTTCCCTTCGAAACGCAATCGGCCCCTTAAGTACTAATTGATATTAACTGGCAAGGCTAGGGAATTAAATATTATTGTAATGTAACTTAATGGCACCGAGCCACCTGTGAGTAACTTTAATCTGAATACTTGTTCAATTAACTATTGATTGTAACGTATTGTATCGATTCCATTTATACACTTATATGTCTAATGTTTAATAAGTAGTTGTGATAATTACTGAGTTGTTAATGAACTAGAAGAGCTACGCCGTTATACACGTACGCCTACTCCGACCTAGTGTTGATAGTAGAGTGCTTGAAATATTATTGGTACAGTGGTCAGGATAGGAGGTAGGAAGGGGAAACGTAACACTACGAATGAAGCAATTTTTTAATAAATAAATGAGATTGGAGGGAAAGAGGTTATTTGCCTCCGTAAACCCTCCGTATTTTATTTAATGATGGTTTAGTGTACCTACCCATACCGTGGCTTGCTCCCCTTGGCGGCGGTGTAATTTGAGTGCACGATGTGGTGTGAACTGTGACTGAGGACCTACACAGTTGGCTAGCTCCAATGCCACCGAGGCCACGGAGCATGCTTCTATAGGCTGTTCATTTTAAAGTGGGCACTTTTGAAAACCCACTCATTCGGAATTAAAGTCAATAATCATATTTAATTTTAGCCTTAGACGTAAACTTTCGAGTGCTGTGGAATATACATACTGTGTTTATTACTTACCTACATGGCCAAATTTATTTTGAAATGTGTTTAAAAGATAAAAAAATTAGCTGAAAGGAAATTGTAACTAGAACCATAAAAGTGTCCACTTTACCGTGAACAGCCTATACCCAACAGGTAGCCCCAAGAGCTGGCCTTGTCTGTAAATGTGCATGATAAAGGGACGAGGCCTGTCCGCCATATTGCGACATCCACAACATAGGAAACCTAACCTCTCAATAGTAAAATGATACTTTTGTAACAGAGCATGATTATATTTAGCCATTGTTCAAAAAGTTCCACATTTTACGGGCATTAAATGCACAAACCTGCCTCAATATTTTCAACGTTTTGGGTGTCACAATATGGCAATGGACGAAAATTCAACTTCAATGATGCCATAGCATGACATGACAACCAGCACCACATGCACTAAAATCAGCACGACGCGCACCAGAATCAGCACCACACACACCACAATAGGCACGACACGCACCACAATCAGGAGTCATTTATGGGTCAGTCTGTATGAGACAGTCTGCTGGAGACAGTCGGCTGGGGTTAGTCGGTAGCATTCAATCGGAAGGGGTCAGTCTACTGGAGTCACTCTGCTGGAATCAATCTGCTGGAGTCAGTCTGTTGAATTCAGTTGGCAGGAGTCAGATGTCTGCTTTAAGTGTGGCCATGAGTTCAAGCTGAGCGAAGATAACACGAGGACGAAATATATCTTCACATTTGAAAAAATGTATTCACTGGAAGGGCAACGATGATAAGTTAGCAGACTTCGAATCGATCAGAAGTTTATTCAACTCGTCTGGTGGGATCCTTCTCGGGCTAACCATAATGTACATTGTTTACGAATTAAAGTTTTTTTTTCCCCCGTGGCAACTTATTTTTCCGGTCGATTATTACAAAATTGACACTGGCGTATGTGGTTAAACATTTAAATATTTTTTTCTGTTTGTTGTTTTACATTTGTTGTATCTGCATGTAGGCGTGCTCGACATAATAAATATTTATCATATATGTTCTGTTTCACGTGCGAAATATTCCAATTCTTGTTAGACAGTGTAAAGAAGTTTATGAATGGAAGGAGCAAAGACTTTTATACAACCTGTACGCGGGCTTTAACTATGTTTTAAAGGTGTTTGGAATGTGTGTGACGAGTGATATATTTGTTAAGGAATGTTCTCTGTTTGTACCCGTTAGTATGTTCGGTCTTTCTTCATCAATCAGTAGGGTAACCTTTATATTCTATGTTTCATCAATATGGCGAAGTGTATATGTTTCTCAAGTGTCGAACCTGCATAAATTATGGCTGAATACAAATCCGCGAAAAAATTAATGTTATTACTTCACTAAAAATACTTTTTCCAAAACTTGGGTCACTAATCCAATTTCGATCCTCTTATTTTACCCTGATTCCTATATGAGATACCTAAAACTTGCACTTCCCTTTTATTATTCATCCTAAAGCAGTGTCCGAAACACTGAGCCAAATTACCTAATTTTTTTATAAGTCCACGAGAAAACTGATATTTATTACGATTTCGTGTTCGAACTCAAGGTCTTAAGCCATGCGTTACCTTCATAAATTGCTTAAAACTTTGTATCTGTTGCGTATGAATATTAAGCAACAAGAAATTAATTTACAAACGTCGTTCAGATTGGCTTTAAAAGGTCGAGCCATGAATCGATTTAAAATCCTATTATCTCACTCTGGTCCCTATATGCGATTGCTTAAACTCCCGTTTCACCTGATTCATAAATTCCTATAATTTTCACTAAACACTGGAAAAATTTATACATTTTATAATTTCGTGTCTCTAAATCAGGGTCCCACATCATGCCTAACCGATGAATATGGATTTAATCTTTATATCAGGTACGTATAAGCACGTAAACAGACTGGAAATCACATTAAATGTTCGTTAAAAATGATCCAAAACTCGGGTCGGTATTCGAACCGTGGACCCATTATCTCCATATAGCTGTAAGATATCTATCCTTCGTCAAAATCGTGTATAACAGCCTGCATTATAAGTTTAATACACCATGTACTTGTGTGGTATTTATTCCAGCATTTTTTGCGAAAGTGACACATAGGTAGTTCTTGTATGTAAACTAGTAGAATGAATATGGCGATAGTTAGGCAAGTGGGCTGGAACGCCACCTATGTTTAAAGATTGATCTCAAACACTTAACTTGTCTTTGAACATCTTGAGATGTCTTTTGTTTTGAAGACTTGCATATAAATGAAGGGATTTTTTATAAATAACTGAATTATTAAGAATATAATAATTATTCTAGTTTTTTCGGTTAACATGGATAGGGTAGCAGGTGGGATACGACATAAAGCTGATAAGCAGACGAAAAAATCCAATATGGAAGCCTCCAGAAATGTATAAACAAATGCTAAACGAAAAACCAAGAGGGTGTCCTCCATCAATGTATAAAAATGACAAACGAAAAACCAAGATGGCGGAGTGTGTACATGTGAGTGAAGAGGGGGTGCGGGGTTAGTCGTGTGCTAGGTATGGTGCTAGAGGGACCTCAGGTAATTTAAGTTTCAAAACTATATTTTAATACCTTTTATTGATTTTATGATTGTTTGTATTTTTCTTATTATTTTTAAGAATTTGTAAATAATTTTAAATATTAGTTTTTTTTTTTTTTTTTTTTTTTTACTTTTTTTCGTATCTTTTGCATTTCAAGGTCAAAGGTTACTGGGGTCCAGGTCTAAGGTCAAGGTCACTGGCTTCCAAGAGGGCCGTCGAGGACCGTAATGCCACAGCACGAACAGCTCCGCGGCTCTGAATCTCCTATCCTTTGCCTCAGAATCTGCATAATCACTATACGAGTTTTAATCAAGTACTACCTAAGTGACACTTTAGTAACAAAAGATGGAATAAATCCCGTACTTTAGGTACATGACTAGTTCTCGCGAAGTCTCGAAATTCCTCTCCTTTCAGTTTTTCTACAACAGTGACTGGCTTACTGATTGCTATTATTTAATTTAAAGTATCCTACTATGGCTACTAGTGTCAATTATAATATTGACTCTGTTGTGTAATAATAAAAATACTATTCAACTGAATATCCCGAAAATCATTCCTTCACTCTGTCCCAAGCTCCAGATTACAAAAGGCCTACTTTGGGATCATGTAATCAACACTTTTCGCAAAGATACTCATCGAAGTTTGATTGATCTTTATAAAAATTCTGAATAAATAAATAAGAAAGGAATAAGTGTTAAAATCTACGTTTACAAGTGTCCCAAGAAAATTAATCATTCCTTCACACATTTACGGACAGTCGATGAATGAAGCTTTTTGATTCATACTTGAACGTACCCATTAGTTTTTTATAGTTGGTAGTAATGTTGACAGTTGAATATGGCGAATTCCCTTGTTTTTGATCGTCTTTTTTGTTTGTTTACTTTTATTGCATCCATAAAATCTTCTGTTAATACATAGCTGTACAAATATATTAGACAAGTCAAATTATAGTATACATAGTATACATGTCCAGTATACACTGGACATAGAAAACACACGCATATATATGTCAGAAATCACGTACACACACAATATAATTTTTCGTAATGTGACTAATCATCTTCCAACATGGTGTGGGGCGTCATCGTTTTGCTGAAACATAATAAAAAGGGAACGAGAAAAACCAGAACATGAAATAAGTACAATGAAATGTTATACAGTAATTTCTTAATATTTGTGGTTTAGATATTCATCTACGCTATAAAATGCCCATTCAATTTAAAAATTCTTTCAGCTGTGTTTTCAAAGAGTTTTTGGTTAGAGAACGAAATTTCTTGAAGGTGTTATAGTAATTTATTGAAAAGTTGACTTCCAAGGCTTTATGGCCCTTTCTGGATTAAATTTAAGTTAACTGAAACCATGTTTGAGTGTTTTTTATTCTAGTGTCATGCTTATGAAAGGACTCATTTTTCTGAAATAAGGGACTGTTTTTGGACAAGAATATAAGTACTGAAAACATGTACTCACATGCAAATGTTAAAATCTCTGAGCTCTTGAAAAGAGGTCTACATGAGTCTGTTTTTCTTTTGCCATTGATTATTCTTACAGCTCTCTTTTGCATGAGAAATACTTTTTTACTGTCAGTGCCATTACCCCCATAAATTATACCATAACTCATGATGGAATGAAAAAATGCAGAATATACTATTTTTGTTCAAGACCTCTGCAACACTTAGCAGAGTGAAACAGACTGAACTTAGTTTGGGTAAAATACACGCAATGTGAGATTTACAGTTTAGTAACGTGTCTACTGTTAAGCCAAGAAATTTAGTCCGTGCTGTTTCAATAATTTTGTCTGTGTTACTACTTACATATGGATTAGGGTTTTTTTCTGTACTTTATGAGGAAATCCATAAGAAATGTTTTATCTAGGTTCAGATCTAATTTGTTTGCAGTAAACCTGCATTCGGCTCTGTAAATGTTGTGTCTGTTTTTTTTGCATGAGATCATTTACTGAGCCCCTAGAGACTAAGATGTTAGTATCATTTGCAAACACAATTGGAGTAGTGTCTGGGGTTAAGGCACATGGGAGGTCATATATATATATATATATATATATATATATATATATATATATATATATATATATATATATATATATATATACACACACACACACACACACACTAGGAAGATTAGGGGGCCTAATATTGAGCCTTGTGGGACACCATGTTTGATTGTTCCTGGTTCAGACAGAGAGTAGAATTAAGTAGTTATTTCTTCGTTCCGCACTTGTTGGAGTCTGTTTGAAAGGCATGAGCTTGTTAGTTTATTGGGTATGCGTGAGACTCCATTAAATTTCAATTTTTCTATAAGTATGTTGTGATTTACACAGTCAAATACTTTAGTGAGAGTGCAAAAGATTCCATTAGAAGGCCTCTTTTTATCAAGTTCATTAGGAATGCAATTTGTTAGTTTGAAAATTGCATGATTCGATGAGGTATTTTCCCTAAAGCCAAATTGAAAATCTGATAGCAATCTCCTGTAGATTTGTTTTTCAATTAATTTTAAGAAGTAGGTAAGAAGTGAGATAGAGTGCGGTGTGCAGTCCCTTTGGTGTAATTTTCGAGTTTTTGTTTGCATGAGGCGGAGGAATATCTTGGAAGTAGAACATAAGCAGGACTTCAGAAAAGTTCGAAGTAACCTTGAATGGACTATAATTTAGAAGTGATTTCTATGATATATTCAGGTCACGTGGTCGTAGAAAATGTGTTGGTGCAAGTGGTTTGCGCTGTGTTTTCCGGCCGCCTGGCTTCCACCTCCTGTCGCGTCACCCGGTGTTGCTCGGTGCGCTGCGCCCGGTGTTCCGTTTCAGCTTCCCGTGCGTGCGGTCCCACCTCAGGTTGGGGTCAAAGATCGGTGAGGAGGTACGACGACAAACTGCTTATATAAGTATTATAGTGTCATTGCCATTTTACTTCAAAGATAATAAAAACGCAATTGAAGTATCTTATGTGGACACACAATATATTTAATGTGGACAAGTTTGGCAATCCCAGTTATTTGCTTTAAATTGTTTTATGAATTAAAAACATTTTACAGCGTTTACGTACACTTTACTTACACATGATTAGTAAATTTCGAGCATGGTTTGCAATATTGAAAAAACATAGCACATATTATTTTCACATTCAAAGGGGTATGTTGCCCTTAGAAATTCACGTTGGACGTCAAGTCATACATAAGTCCTGTTTTTTTTTTTTTTTTTTTTTTTGTGTTGAACATCCTCACTGAAAGATTTCAGCACAAATTCCGTAATCATATTCAATGAAAGAATATTACCTGTAGTAATTTTGGTATAATTTTTTATAGCAGTGTTAAAAATATAAACTATAATTATAATGCATACCCATTAATATATGTTTTTTAATTGCAGGCTATGCATTCACGCTTATTATACTTAGATTGGTCTCATACTATAAATGGTTACCTTACAGGTTTATGCGGAATATTGGTACCGAAATGATGATCAGAGTCCATGGAGTGTGAAGAACACACTGAGAAATATATCTTTATGTGATGTTATGGAAACACCAGAGGAACTGTGGGCTAGAATGTACTCGATGGTTGCGAGTCAACTACCGAGGCAGTGTCCATGGCCAAAGGTAAATACACTTTATTATATGACTGAACTCTAATCACTTATTAAGATGTGTCTGTGGAAAGTATAATTTGTCTGAGCATATTTGTACAATTATTTGTAAAAACTGAGTCGTTTATTGGCTCTTATTATTACCCACTTTATTCGTTTGTCTATATACTTTTCTCTGTTTATGTTTTGGACAATTCAACCACGTTATGTACGAAAGCTATAAAAATATTACGAACATACAACCATGCTCTCCTTTTTGCGAGCCATCTATCATATCACCTTCTGCCGTCACTGAAGCTTAGCCTTGCAAATCACCGCTTGGTGGTGACTTAAGTTTCTTTCAGCTATGTGTTGGATATATTTTCATCGGTTCGGACAGAGTGTGACAACGAAGAGGTGGCGAGGGGAAAGCTCATGCTCTGTCATTCCTGTCCGATAGCCGTAATCATGAAATCGGTGACTATTGACTTAATATTTTGTCATGATCTTGGCCTTCGATCTATAACTGGATAGCTTGCCCCATTAACAAGCGATTAAAAGTTTCATTATATTGCGTGAAAAGTTTGTGACAGTATATTTCGTTTTTGATGCTCTATTAATCAACCTCCATGGTCGCTATCTTTAATTTCGTTTATGACAAATGAATTACTTTATGAAAATAGGAAATATTTTGAAGAAATTAAAAAATGCATATTAAATTATTTTTCTTCCATCAGTGTACAGTTATCAATTCTATCTTTAATTTATTTCAAATAGAAGATAGAAACACTTATTATTACAACTTTGAAAACTAGTTCTAAAAATTGCATTCCAGTAGTTGAAAAAAAAATTCCCTTAAAAGTACTATTTACATCGCAGTTGACGGAAACACAAAGTTCATTGCCACTTCGTTAAATAACTTAAGTTTGATCCCTAGCGAAGCAGTAGAAAAGTCTGCATTAAAAGGGTTTTATTGGTAAATAGTAATAACGAATTTATAAATTTTCCATTTTGTGGATATCTTTGTGGAAATACGTAAAATACAAAACACACATTAATGGATGAATTATACATTGATAGTTAACAATACAAATGGTCTACGAATAGTTTACAATACATTTTTCGTTCCGATGAGCAACAAGATACACCTATTTTTTTCAATCTAACAACTTTTTACTTAATACATTTAAGTTATTATACTTACACATTTCAGTAAACATAGGAAATGGAAATAAAATAACACTGAACTAACATAGCGTTTGTAAGAAATCACATGAAATTCAGATATGTGGCCTTAAGCTAATGCAAACATAAAAAAAAAAATTAAAATATAACTGAGTTAAAACAATTTTAACAAAAAACAAATGAAATTTAGATATGTGTTCTTATAATGCTTGTAAGTAAGTAATATTTTCAATTTACTCCTACTTTAGATAGAATGACAAACAGTTTATTATGGTATATATTGTAAAAAAAAAACTATAACAAAATTGTTCTAGTTCATAGCTCACAAGGGAAAGAATATGTGAATATAATACTACTCACTCAACAGAAAGACGAAAACATATTGTTAACAACATTTTTTATACTAGAGTTCTTACATGATATATCCAGTGACTCTGTAATTTATATATATATATATATATATATATAAAGCGTTTTAAGAACTTTCTTATCTCTTCTAGAGAGAAAAGGTAGTTCAAAAAATGTCTTTTTTCAATTTTGATTTGAAAATGACCGTTATATTTTTGATAATTGTTACTGTGACATCGATACATTGTTGAAAATCATAGAACCTAAATCTAAATCGCTTCGTTTGCACTACTTTGTGTTGTGATTGCAGATTCTCAAATTTTTGGAGTTCGTAGTGTTATAACAATGTTTTTTTTATAAATCGTTTTGAACTTTGTTTATTTCTTTCCATGAATAGTGGTAAGTTAAACCCATATTCACTAAAGAAAGGAAGAATTTTTAGATTTCGGAATAATTGCCTGCAGCTTGCTCTACTATTTGTATTTGATATATTTATGGATTCTATTGATAATTTGACAGTTACCGATATTTCCCAGATTTAAGCAGCTTTTGTCATAATGGAGCAGAAATATTGTAAGTAAATAGTTCTCAGTGAAGCTGGGTTGACAAAGTCCTTCTAAATATGAAGAAAGCAGATTACATTTTTTATGAACTTAATAGATTGATCCGACTATTTTAGATTTCTGTATATGTTCAACTCAAGGAAAGTTAATGCTGTTGTATTTATTGCTTTGCCTACATGATTTATGGGAATAGGTAGGTGATGTTTCATTGTTTCTTTTAAATCTTATGAATTAGGTTTTGGAAGCGTTTAAAATTAATTTATTGACAAGGAACCGGTTTTCCGGATTAACAAGTGTTTCTTTTTTTCGATATTTTTTTCATTCACACCTCACCTCAGTCCTATTGTATCATTGTAAAATAGGGTAGTATCTCCTTTTCTTGTTGTAAGAGGCAAATAATTAATATACAACTATCTCGCTTATTACTTTAAACTTATTACTATAATTGCTAGGAACAAGTCGAGTTGCCGCATTTTTTAAATTCAACTATAATTTGTAATAAAATAATATTGCTGTTGTTTTAAGTTCAGCTATAAACATATAGTTCAAATATTGTAACTACACATTCTCTATAATTTAATACAAATAAAATTAACTTTTTTTTAACTTGTGAAAAGCATTTTATTTTTTAAATACATTCATGATGGTTTATATGTTCCATCATTAAACTCATTTGTATACATTATTTAAACTAACTTATGTTCATATGTTTTTAACTCGTTTAGATTCTTATCAATAAATATTTTCACGTCAGTCCAGTTCTACACTCTTCGGAAATTTATGAGTATTTTTTACTTGGTTTTATGTGAAACAATATTTATTTTTTAATCGTTTTGCTAATTTTGCATTTTTAGTTTAATATATTTTATATATTTTGCTATATGACTCTAATTGTATTTTTTTCAATGAAATAACGAAGCACTTTTATAGAATTAATAATTTAATAATATCAAGGTGTATATTCATTTGTTTATACATATGATGTATATATGCAGATTTTGGAATTTATTATAAAGATGACTTGAAAACCATCTAACCACTAACTGTTTTACAGTATTTGCATCTTTAAGTAATATACTGTTTATGTACGATGAGTTCTTTATTACAAGATAAATTTAATGTCTTAATAATTATATTATCTTAATATTTTCACCACATTTATATAAAATTATATTTTTATTGCTAGTAAAATTTTACCAAACTCTGTACCCTTAAAGCGCCTTATAAATATACCTTAATTTTCTTAGTAGGCATATTAAGTATATCAAATATCTCATTTTGGGTTTCGAAAACGCAGAATTTTGGACTGATAAGCTATAATTCAGGACTCGTCAAAAATACTTGAAAAAAATTGGTTCGTTTGCAGTTGATAACGTGAGCATGTAACAAAAGAATTAGCAACATACTTTGCTTACAATTTTGGAAGAAATTTCCACCTTAATAGTTAAGCTTATATTTTACAAAACTGTAAATATTCGGTCAAATCTCTCCAAACTTGATATATTGACGGTGTTACAGATATATTTACTAAATTATAAGAACTTCAGCATTTATTTACAAAAGGGGGGCATTTTGTATATTTTAGAGTATTTAGCGTAGGCCCTATATTTGACAGAATCAATAAGATTTGCTATTGACAGAAATATTGAAAAACAAGCCAAATTCACACATTTAAACCTATTTTATCCTTCCCTTTAGGATATAGTGCAATATTATGTTGTTGTATCGTATCTTGCAAATATTCAACGAATATCAAATTTACTTTGTACATACGGTACATTGTTCTATGGAAGGTAGGTTTCCCTATAATAGATCGGACAAGTCATTTAAAATGGTGGCTAGCAAATCTCTCAGGATTATATGATACCTTAAGCAACATTTAACAAATAATGTAAGTATAGAAGAATTAGCAAATTTAGCAAATCACATTCTGACAAAATCAACAATATGGCTTACCACAATTGGTATTTATTGATCGAGAATTACCTGAGTTTGGATGAAAGTCTCAAACAATAAATTGTTGTGCCAGTAGTAGCAGAACCATTTAAATTAGCGTATGACTGAATCTATTATTTAGTTTATAAAATGTCCACCCTACGAAATTCGGCACACCAAGACTGAATAAAGTAATTTTGGAGATATGAGAGAAATACTGTGTAACATTACAAGATAACACTTCAGTTTTGAAAATAAGAGGCCGATTAATAATGATTATGGATGGCTTTCCATAGTACTGTTCGTATGTAAAATCCAAGGGGAATTGGTTGAGAATTTATTAGTTTATTAAATGTAAGTTAAATTTAAATGTGGCATACTTTAACATGGCTCACTAAAGAAGATATCGCTTTGTCTATTCAGTGCACACAAGGAAATCCAGTATGTCAATTTGTATGGAGATCGGAGTAGTTGCTTCATAGGTGTAATATGTGACATAAATTGTAACGATAAAACCATTTACGAATGATAATTTACCCATCTAAAATTAACTAATACACGCTGTCTTCAACAGTACATACAGAAAGTTATTTGTTTCGATATTTTCTGAAATACGTCAGTAAATAATGTTATATTTATGGAAACGAATTTTTTTTAATGGCAAACATAACATACGAACAAATTTATTTAACGTGTGTGTGTGTGTGTGCGCGCGTGTGTGTGCGTGCGCGTGCGTGCGTGCGTGCGTGCGTGCCTTCCAAGATGACAAACAAAATAGTTTTATAAGTAGCAAAACACATGATGCAATGATGCAATTTGGAACCATCTCTTAATATATCGTGGTATTTATGTGTTGTTTACAAATTGGATTTCGCAAATATTTGAAACACTATATGCTGTTAAAAGATCTATATGATGATAATATAGTGTTTATAATTTTCGTTAGTGATACCGTTATACTATCCAGGTAAAACCTGCTGCCCTGTAAAATTTTTACATTGTGTTTGTATTTAATTTATAATATTACAGATATCTAATTTTTCATTATTCCAGTATTTATGTTTTTGAGAGTTACCTCGAATCACTTCGATTCTAAGTAGACAAATAGTAACTAATTTCGAAAGTGAAATTTTACAATAAGCAGTTTGTAAGCAACTATACATCAGAACGTAATGTTCTCTCAGATATATGATACAGGTTTCATCATTTCTGAACCACGCATGTTAGAAAGCCTAAATGTGGAGTTTATTCCAAACTTGAAGTTATAAAGCTATACCTACAGAACAGTTTGGCTAGTTACAACTTACATTGATACTCTGAGATTTCTTCTTGCGAGTATAATCACCGTATTTTTGGATAACCTCCTTTCAGCGTTTTTAGTAAACCTGTCACAAATAGAAAAGACTTTTGATATGATGCTGCTTTGGCTGAGTGTGTTACATGTAAGAACACATTTGGATTCTAAAATAAGTTCAGCAGTCTCTCAGATCTGTTGCTGTAGGAGGTTACTAGGATAACAGTATTTAAATTGTCATTAATATAACCGATTTATATATAATAGATTTAAATATTGTTGTTTTAATATATGCCGTATTTGTTAATAATAATGTGATTGCTTTTTATTTCAGGGGGAAAAACTGAATGTCAAAGTCGATATTATGGAAGACAAATTTCCCCCTAAAATGCCTGGAAAGGAATTCAGTATATGTCTTGTTTTCTACGAACACTTGCCTCAAGATCAAGCCGTGTATGGACCTGAAAAGAAACTGCTGGAATTGAGAGGTTTTGTCAATTTGGTAGGTGAAACATAGATTTCATTAGCCGAAAATTGCCGAATTGTGATGAATAATTAGCACCTTCCACAAAAGTGTAAGGACTGTGGACAATAAATTTTTTGCAACATCGACAGGCGCATTTTATTGTTTTCATATTCGCAATTGTTGTACATTTCCCTCAGATACATTTAATTAATTCAACATAAAATGACGTTTATAAAGTTTGTGAGGTGATTACTCTTGAATAATTAAACATAGCCTGAAGGTGATTACTTGCGGTGGGAGTTCAGCCCAAAAGCTAAATTTTCTGTAAATGATTGCGTGTCTGGAAGTTTACTGTGAACATTGGGTACGGCACATATCAGTTGATATGAATACAAATACATTTTTCAGAACGATTTGCAAAGCTTATTTGTTGATTGCTGTAATCTCTAATTGTACAATTAAGATATTACTTCGTTTATTTTCAGTAAACTTTTTCCAGCCAGATCAAAATGTGTCTCACCAATAAAAATGTGTATTATGTGTAAACTATTACCAGCTCTTGGATGAATTTTTTTTTTTTTTTTTTGAGAACTATGATAACACTTCTAACAAAATTTCCAATATAATCTGAAATACGTAAATTGTAAATACGTAAATTGTGCCGAGACAACTAATATTTTAAACCACCGATCAGTTTCTTCGTCACATTTGCATATCATGGTTCCGATTACTTCCCTTGCTTCATTCCTCCTTGAATGTACCATGTTTGGCTCTATGTACAGTGAACGAAACCAACTTGCAGCTAACTAGCAGTGACGTGTTGCTTTTTGGGATGAGTAGTAACATAGCTACACTAGTGATGTGCAAAATCGAATCAAAACAATTTGAATATTCGATTGTTGCAGTATAACTGAATTTTCGATTTTTTTTTCTGTGCATTAGAATGAAAAATTCGGTTTTAAGTTTTTCTTCTCGACAACAGATGGCACTAGGTGCACAACAATATTACGTAATATTGTAGGGTCATCCGCAATTGATGTTTAACTTTTTTCCTTTTTTGTACAAATATTTCAAATTTTATTTTTACAATTTTTCTTTAACCACAGTTTATGTCGAATATTACATTTAAGGGGAGCAAAATTCCACCCAACATTCATTTTTTTAAATTAAAAAATTATTCGTTTCACTTAGAGGAATGGTCATAAATATCTCTACGAAGTGAATGTTTCATTTGAATGTAAGGGAATTGAATGGCAGCTACTGTAATAATTCGGTTTCTGAAAATAAATTTTAGAAAATTATTTTCAGTTTTGTAACATTTTATGAATTGCAAAGAGTTCTTTAATCGTAAAAAATACTTGAGAAAATGTATTTATCATTGAAAGGAGAACAGGTGACGAATAGAAAGAAAATAACGTAAAAAGCCTTATGTATAAGTTGCAAAGATTTACGACAACTCCAGAATACACATTAGGACGAAAAAATATCGAGAACTTTAAATGTTACATTTTTCAAATACAAATAAACATTAACTGTTGTGAACGCAAGTGTTATAACTTCAGCCAAATAGGCCATTAATTTACTCGCTTCAGAAAAGTACTTTCGAACTGTTAACTTATGTCAGCATCATCATTAATTTATTTCTATTTAGAAGCTAACGGAAAAGAAAACCAAATATTAGGAATTCGAGTGATTGATTCGATTTCAAGCGAGGCTATTCTAAGAAACATCAATTTCGAGAATAATTCGATTTTTCCCACCGCTAAGCTACGCCGTCACTACGGAAGTGAGCATAAAGAAAGTGGGAGGCAGTGCTACCCTACCTAACATTTCTCTCCCCAGCCTAGCAATCTCCACAACTGCCTACTATTCATCGCATTATAGCCCATTCACCGTTACTTCCAACATTTCTGAAGCCCTGTTGAAGTTCTACTTTCGGGATATTCCTCCGCCTAATACAAAATAAAAGCTTAAGGGCCCTATGTACTGAAACGTGTTCTTTGAAATCGTTGTTTGCGCCTAAACGCGTGTCTCGGTAAATAAATGTTCTGGAAATACGCAGTTTTGCCAGAAAGGATTAAAAAAACTATTGTCTATATCGCTATCTATTTACTTTTATCGTGAAAGTGGTCAAATATCGCATTTTTAATGCTTGCCTATGAAATTTATTTAAGCGGTAAGAGAAAAGTACAGTTATACGCATGTAGTTTGGTGTCTGTACTTTCATCGCGTGTAATAAAACCCCACAGTTACACATCTAGTTTAGAAAGTAAAGCGTTAGGATGGAAACAAAGCACGCCTTGCGCGTAGGAGCGATGAGGCGCTAGGCCTGAGTGTTAGTGTCGCCCGTATCACTTCCTCGCTTCTTTATCTTGAACGCGCAGGTACATGAGACCATTAACCAAGTCTAGAAAATTACACCAAAAAGGACAATGCACCGCATTCATACGCGCTCAGTGTAATAACTTTTTGCATAAGAATTATTTCTTCCTAGGCAAAAACAACAAATCTATTTCCTCATTGTTTTTATTTTAATTGATTATAAAAGAAATATTAGAATTTTTAAGTAAAATATTATAAATAAATTTTCAGTACAACTACAAATAAGATACTTTGATGTGCTTTGATGTTAACACCAGTATAAATATTTTGTGATACATGCCATATTTAATAAACAACAAACCACGTCATACATGGGGTGAATTTTTTAATGGTTTGATTCAAAGTGTGTGAAGAAACTGCGAATTAACTAAACCTTTTCATATTGCGTGATGCCTTTTCGTTCTAGTCTCCTACCCAAGCTGCTGGCAACCGTCTGTGATCCCTGGAGGGGTGGGGAGTTGAGACCACTGGCTCGCAACACTAGCTCCTCAGTAAGTCTGTTTGTAAGGAAGATAATTCATACCTTCATGGGGCCGGGGTGGTTGAGCGGTTAGCCTGCTCGCCTCGCACCAAGGCGATCCGGGTTAAATCCCCTGCCGGATCTTCGTATGTGGGAATCGTGCCGGACGATGCTGTTGGCGGGTGGGTTTTCTCAGGGATCTTCCGTTCACATCGCCCCCCTCGTTCCGGTGCCACTCCAAACTCGCCTCAATCACCCTCGTCAGCTCTTAAGACCTCGCTGTTAGGAGCCGCACAAATCTCTTTATTCACTCTCTCATAACTGCATATCCTTCGCAGCGCGACAGTCAGTCGATGTGAACAATCTTAGACAACCCCCCTAAAGGCAGATAAAGAATACTACTTTTTTTTAAACTCCCTATCTAATAAAAACCTTTTCAAAATGTTTGCAGATTAGGGCACTGCCACTTCCATTGATGTAGTCTGGACAGACAAACTATTTGACATTTTTGAAAAACCTCGAACGACTACAGCAATATCATATTTCTACACTATAAAAACGTTTTGTGCGTTTTACAAACAAGCATTCGTTGTAAACAAGTTGTCAAATATTTTCCGTAACAATGAATATAAACTAACTCTTATCTATACAGCACATCGTTTCATGAATCGTACAAGTTGTTGTGTATTACCATATTTATAAAAACGTTGAAAGTCTACATTGCCTGCTTGTTAAATTTTGGTTTTAGTTTTACATTTCATGCAATAACATGCTTTGAAACAAAAAATATCTTGGCAACTTGTTTCCAAGTAATTTATTTCTAAAACGCACACATTTTTTGTGCATCCTGTCATTGTTGAATATAAGTTGCCGCCAAGCAAAATTATGTGCATACACCAAATTTCGACATAGAGACATATCTCCCTGACATATTTAGGGGTAGCAGCTTCTTCTTCCATCGGCAATCAGAACCAAAGAAGTAAAAAGTGGTAGAGAGGGCGTGCGAGCTGTACAGAAACACCCACCGTGTCAAAAGTTAAAATGCGTTTTTGCGAGTAGCACCATCATAAACAACACGTATAGGATTTGATGTTACAATGTGACGGTGGTAGCGCCACGATCGGTTTTTGCTCTGGCTATTAACCTTGGCGGAGGCCGGTGTCCCCTCTTCTATTCCTTGCCAAGCCCCTACCTACTTCCCCTAGCATGAGGCGTAACGATCTTTGATTTTATTTAATATTGGTTATTTGTATAATGTCTGGTATGCTCTAGTGGTTAGGGTACCTGGCTTTTACCCAGGAGGATCGGGTTCGATTCCCTATACTAGAAACTCAATCTTAGAACAATTGATTTCTTTTATCCTTTCTGTTTTTTTTTTTTTCAATTTCAACTTAAATACTTCTTTGTTACATTATAAATAATAGTCAGGGTATTTTGAAAAGTGTAAATTACTCATTAGCAGTCGTCGTAAATGCAACATTACATATTTAATTTTGTATCTCTTGATAATGCCCGGTATGACATAGTGCTTAGGAGACCTGGCTTTCACCCAGGAGGCTTGGGTTCGATTTTCGGGAATGGAAATTATAATGTAAATAATAATTGATTAATTTTTGCCCTTCTGGTTTTGTTTCAATTCTTACTTAAATACTTCCTTGCTACATTATCAGTAATAGTCAAGGTAATTGGCAAAGTGCGAATTACTCATTAGCAGTCATCGTAAATGCAACATTACATATTTAATATTGTATCACACGATGTCTTGGTATGGTCTAGTGGTTAGGTTACCTGGCTTTTACCCAGGAGGATCGGGTTATATTCCTGTTATTGGGAACAAAATTTTAAGAACTGATATATTTTATCCCTTATGGTTTTGTTTCAATTCCTATTTAAACACTTCTTTGCTACATTATTATCAATATTCAAGGTAATTTTGGAGAGCGTAAATTACTCTGTAGCAGTCATCGCAAATGCAACATTACATATTTAATATTGTACCTCTTGTATAACGTCAGGTATGGTCTAGTGGTAGCAGTCTGCCCTGAGATCCCGAGGCGCGCGGACGTATAGTGCACGCCAGTGCGTCGATACAAGTGAGTGTCTTCCACGCCGCGCAAATAGGCAATTACAAACAGGCCTAGCCTTACTGAGGTAATTAATACAACCACCTTCCACATCATTTTCCGACATGGAGTCACACAAGCCAAACACCAGAGTGAACACGCTTCGTGTGAAGTGCCGCACGAGCCCCTAGCTCTGGACGTACACAACTGGCTGGACGAGATGCTGTGCATACAAGAAGACGAACTTATTGCTGTCCAGATGGACGGTCACCAACGATGCATCTTCATAAAGCTGACTTCAATGCTATACTGTGAACGCATCATGCGACTGACAGCTGGTACATCACAGATCCGCACGTCCACTGGTGGGTCAATCAACGTCGACATCGACATAGATATCGACAACCTCAAAACTGTATGCGTTATTAACTTACCGGTGGAAGTTAAGAACGTAAACATTTTGAACGCCGTAGAGCATTATGGCGAAATCTTGTCATTAACAGACGAAATGTGGGCTTCTAATTACACATTCAAAGTTAAAACGGGAGTACGCGTTCTCAAAATTAAACTGACTAAAACATACCATCCATTAGAAGGACACACAGGATTCACCGTGTATTACGGTCAACCACAGTCATGCAGTGTCTGCAACACCGCGGAACACATGCGTGCCGAATGCCCCCACTTTACTGCGGGGCGCCGCTCCGGCCACGTGGACCTGGGCGCAGACGCTCGCAGCCAGTCAACACACCGTGACATCTGCCGGCAAGACAGACCCAACTGATACTCGCCCTCCAGGGAAAAGCAACAGTTCTGTGCACAAATCACCGGTTCAGACACCAATGCGCAAGACGGTACAGTGGATGGTTCGGAGAAGCTAGTATCACTCCCGATACACACATCGCCAGGGACATCCATTGTACCGCAAACATCCCTTATGGAAAATGTCCCCAATGGGACAGTCCATTTTATGGCACGCCTGCTACATCTAATTAATGGAGATGACACGCTAGAGGATGATGATATGACTGGGGTAACCACACACACACACATATCTTGACAAACAAATTACTAAAAAGAAAGGAGAAAGCGCAGAAACGCTTGACCACGGGCGTAAGGAAAAGAAGCCCCGCCATAGAAGCCGCAGCCCACGACGAGATGTCATCGTTCCTGAAAGCCCACAATCGCAACGTGCACATTCACTGGCGATTGCTCGTCAAGTAATTGAGTAATGTAAAACCGCGTCACATGGCACACCCACAACAGAGGACTAATGCTTTGCATCGCCGTGTATGCTCTCCATTAAGGCTAGTGTGATTACGATAGCAACAGTTAACATTTGTGCCATTGAAGCAGCGTACAAATTTCACGTCCTGTATAACTTGGTCTACGCCCATGCTATAGACGTTTTATTTTTGCAAGAAGATACCCAACCTCAGTTTCCGTATTTTAACAACTGCAATGTGTACACAAATGTAGGAACGAATAGTCGAGGAACGTGTATTATTACACGAAATGAATACCAGTTGACTAACGTTCGGACACAACCGTCAGGCCGCATAATCTTGGGGTCATTACTCAAGCCGCCCACGCCACCAAGCACTGAACCTGTTGAACTGGCGCTCTGTGCAAATGTTTACGCTCCTTCCGGTACACAGCAGAAAACAGCAAGAACAGAATTTTTCAGAACGGAGATATTACCCTTTCTAGACGGCGACAGGACTAACATTAAATTCGGTGGTGATTTCAATTGTGTTTTAAACCCCTCTAGACCATCGTGGTGGACTGTATCCGACGAACATGGCCCTGCAAGAACTCGTAACTGCGATCCAGAGGGGAGATGTGGTAGAAATTCTAAACATACAACGACCCCACTACACGTTTCATGCGCATTCAAGTACGAGGCTAGACATATTTTACGTATCTAGAAACAACAGACAGTCGGTTTGTTGTTATGATGTCATTCCCGCTGCCTTTACTAACCATTCTCTCCTGCTATGTACAATCGACTGTCCTCCAAGAACTCCGCTGCGTTGGCGGAATTATTGGCGGCTACATACGAGACTTGTGGGACAACACGAAGTGGACTCTGACTTCAGACAGTGCTGACTGTATTGGGTTTGACAGAAATCGCGCTATGCTGATGCGGCCGATTGGTGGGAACGCTGCGTCAATCCGGGCGTCCGGCGGCTGTTTCAGTTTCATGGAGCACGTTGCCGGCACGAGCAAACTTCAGTGTTATATTCCTACTAGCGGGCGTTGCGCGACCTTGACACCATGGCGTCGACAGGGACGAATGTGAGGGACACAGCGCGTCTATTCAAATAAAAAATTCAACACATACATCGCAATAATCTGGAACAGCGCATGCAATTTTTCCATACCTGCAATACCCTACAGCAAGAGCGCCTTAGCATTCAGGCTCTTGCGAGCGAACAGAAAATGTGTGCCAAACGACATGTTGATGCCATACGTACCTTAGCTGGAACAACTTTACGAGACACAGTGTCAATTGCGGCTGCCTTCCTTGACCACTACTCGCGCCTTTACTCGGAACAACCAATCGATAACGACGCCGGAGTTCCCTTTGTGCGCAGCATTACAGACCGTCTCAGTGATGATTCGAGTGATCTACTTCAGTGCCAAATCACGGATGAGGAGGTGGCATTAATCGTACAACCCACTTCTAAAAAGAAATCGCCGGGAATTGATGGCATTCCGTACGAATTTTACGTGCATTATTGGCTTGTGATCCAAGTGGAATTTTGCAACATTTTGCGAACAGTCATCAACAGGAACGCACTTTGTCGATCTCAAACTGGAGGCATTTTGATTCTGATCCCTAAGAAAAATCACCCCCTCCACATTACTGATTACAGGCCTGTTACTCTTATCTGCACGGACTATGAGATTCTTGCGCGCACCTTCGCAAATCGCTTGAAGCACGTCTTATCTGACATTATAGGACCTGAACAATGTTGCGCTGTGCGAAACACCTCTATCATTCAAGGCGTCGCAGTGTTGCGAGATGTTCAATTAATAGCCAAATCGACACCGGGACCGGTGTCTTTATTGAATATTGACCTTGACAAAGACTTCGATCGAGTGAACTGGAATTTACTTGACAGAATTATGCTACATGTAGGCGTCCCACCACCAATTATCGCCATTTTACAAACTCTGCATAGAGGTGCAACAGCACAGATATCTCTTAATGGTAGGTTGGGAGAAAGTTTTACCATTCAATCCTCCGTACGTCAAGGGTGTCCCTTATCCATGTCTCAATTTGTAGTGTACATTGAACCCCTCCTACGAACACTCCACTCGAAACTCAACGGTATCAGTGTTGGGACGCGGATGACGTGACGTGCATAGTGCGGCGTGAAGACTACATAGCTCGAATTAATGACACACTATCCGCCTTCACCCGCGCGGTAACTGCCCAAGTTAACTCTGCAAAGACAAAATCACTAGACCTGAGGCCTGAGCCACATGCTCTGCGACACGTGTCCCCATATGTAAAGACTGATGAACTTCGTACATTGCGAATAGAATTTATGCAAAATTCTGAGCAAATGATTAAATGCAACTGGGACTCAGTGGTGCATAAAGTACGCGGTAGCCTTCTAACTGCTCGTCTTCGTAACATCAGTACTATACAAAGAGCTTATATTGTAAGCACGTACCTATTGTCACAGCTATGGTATGTAGCGCGCCTATTCCCCATGCCAAAAGCAACCGAGGCACAAATACAGCAGTACATAGGGTGGTTCATGTGGCGTGGGTATTTATTCCGGGCGAATAGGGAGCAATTACTCCTTCCTGCAGACAGAGGAGGCTTGGGCCTTGTGGATCTGAAACTGAAAGCTAGGGCTTTGTTTGAGAAAACTATCATACAACAATTCACGTCTGAAAACCGCGAAGTCATGGCGCTTCATCGCGCAGTACGGACAAATGATCACATGATCCCTCGACATTACCTACAGGCACTTCAAGGCGTGAAACACTCTCGTTGAATTACCGGCCGGCGTAAGCGTCACTACGTGTCTACTATACAGACATCATCGCAGGACTGTGAATGTAATTTCTCGGGTGCAACTCAAATGGGCCAATTCGCACTGGGATACAATATAGAAAAATATAGCAGAATTAGAACTACCCTCCGCACTCCGAGCGTCTGCATATTCCTTTGTCAACGACTTAACACCCACTAAGATTCGACGTAAACGTATTTTCCTTGACGCTGATGACCGATGCGTCATATGTGATCTCCGTGATACAGCACTTCATCGAGTTACCAGCTGTATCTATTCCCGTCCCTCGTGGACTTGGTGTCGACGTCGCATTGCACGAAGACTTGACATGGCAGCTGATGACACGCGAGGAGACGCTCTGCTTCCTTGATTTGACAGCGTTACCTACCGTCAAACGGAGAGCGGTGGTCTGGCTACTCATGAACTTGATCGACTTTACTGTCAATACGCCGACACCCTTCCACTTACGTGAATTTGTTGACAGACTGCGCAGGGCCAGGTGGCTGATGGTGAAAGATAAAACACTGAACAAAAAATATGGGCATTATTTGTTTTTCTTTTAAAGTGTATCACTGAGTGTGTGTGTCTGTCGTAAGAACTTCATTTATAATAAATTTGTGACCAGGGTAAGGACATGTGCACTTGAGCCTCTGTCCTCTATTGTATTTCCTGTATTCTAAAGACAAAATACGCTAGTAATATAAAAAAATTTTAAAAAAATTACGTGGTTATGGTACCTGGCTTTCATCCAGGAGGCTCGGGTTCGATTCCCGATACTGGAAACATAATTTTAAGAACAATTTATGTTTGTTATCCCTTCTGGTTTTCCTCGATTCGCACTTAAATACTTCTTTGTTACATTATAAGTAATAGTCAAAGTAATTTGGAAAGTGGGAATTACTCATTAGCAGTCATCCTAAATGCAACATGCATATTTCATATTGTATCACTTTTATAACTTCCGGTATGATCTTGGGGGTTAGGGTACCTGGCTTTCACCCAGGAAGCTCGGGCCCGATTCCCGGTACCGGAAATATAATTTAGAAAACAATTCATATCTTTTTGCTCTTCTTGTTTCGTTTCAATTCTTACTTAAATACTTCGTTGTTATATTATCAGTTATAGTCAAATTAATTTGAAAAATGTGAATTACTCATTAGCAATCATCGCAAATGCAACATTACATTAAGATGTTACACGACGTGCACTCGGCCTATTCTTGCTTTCAACCATAATTATGTCTACATCAGTGGCAGCGGTGACTTTGGAAAAATTTGTCCATTGTGATGGGAGTCCTTTTGTATAATATTGCGAGCTGTAGGTGACGAGTGTTCTGGATTGTTACATGAGCTACGAGTCGGGGTTCTCTACCCTGGAGTTAACGTTCAATGGTTTATTTCACGACGACTTGGTGCTGCATTTAAGGCGAGTCGTGGAAGAGTGGTTTGATCTGAATGTGTTGGATTAATTTGTTGAACTTCTCCTTGAGTCGTGCATGGATAAGTACGTAGTTTTTTTCGGACAGGCTGTTGGCTTCATGTTACGAAATTTTGCAGCACGGCAATTCACCCTATATTGGCTGTTAGTTTGTTGAAATATGTTTCATGTAAAGTTTTATTGCTTGTCAGCCTCAGTCCAAGTCAACTACCCAAGTTCATTTGTAGTTTTTCGTCTCAGCGACGATTCACTTTTGTTAATATTGCCGCTCAGGAGCAAGATTATTGAGTGCGTAAGAGGAATATACATTGCATTTAAGCTTTTTAAATATAGGTTGAGACTTAGTATATTCGGCGGCGCTATCAAAGTCGCAATCCACGAGAGGAGGACAGGTCATCGCAATGCTGCTTGCTTTCTTAAAGCCCCCGCCTACATGGAATGTTTTCCCCGTTTGAAGCCAAAATTCGCAGAAGCGATACGGGCGACAATGACTCGCGCATCAGGTAAGTCATCGCCACTAACCGCAAGGCTCTAACTGACGCGTAGTGTTACCGTCGCACCGCGTGTAGGCTACCTGTGGGACTTCCAGCGGCGACCCTTTTATAGGCTGTTCATGGTAAACTAAGCACTTTTGTAAGCTCTGCTAAAGATCTACTTGTACGCACGTTGTGTGTTCTTCCACCTTACGTAAAATTAACATTGCCACGGGCCTCAGCACTTTACTCATGCATTGGTCAAGTGGAACTGAAAAATTATTAGAAGAGTAAATATTCTCAAAATCTGCTTATTTTCACACTTCTACGCATCAAAATAACATAAAGGCAAAAAAATAATTTCAGTTATCAAAAAATGTTTACCTAACACTTTTTATTCGACGTTAAGTTATGGAACCACTTTCAATTCTTCGTTCCTTACTTTACTGGGCGCATGTTACTCGGCGCGCCCGTCAAAATTCATGCAGTTGGAAGTAGTGACTATTTTCTAAGGTTAATTTTAAAAGTGCTCACTTATCGCGAACAGGCTTTACTTTGTTAGTGGTAAGTTTATAGGGGGCCATTCTGGCGCATATAGTTTGAGACACAACGCTTCCGAAAATTCTTTCTCATCCCTTTTGGAGGACTCTAAAATGGTATTTGTAATGTCGATGACGTTTTGAAATCCGTCAGCAGTCCTCGACTGAAGTGTGTGTTCTTTCGTTGACAAGCACAATGCACATTAATAGTTTCGCCGAAAAATGTGAATTTATAATATTCTGTAACGCAGTTCAAGCGCATATAGGCAGTAGCTTTAAACTTTCTCTGTTATTCATGTGAACATGTTATTCAGAAACATACGTCTTCGCATAAGATTGCTGTTGAAGCTTTATAGTTGTTTAGAAATTATATTTGCTGTTTACGGTTAACTCATTACTTTCGAAGTCACCCTTTTAAAAATGTCAACTCACCTATATGCTTATACTAGCGACCCGACCCAGCCTCGCTCGGGTGCGATTTACAAATATGCTGTTGTGTAGGTTTACAGCTAGTGCACACACTAAATGCATAAGGTAACTAACATAGGATTAATACTGTGTTGTTCACAAAGTCTTCGTAAGTGAACCCTTAAAATACAAAAATTATTACTGTAGGGCATCCTTAAAATATAAACATATGTTGTAGCGGAATTTTCTGTAGACCTTTTTGAGCTCTACAATTCTGTAGCACACTCATTTGGTGTATCTCTTGTGGTTTAGTCAACGTAAGCCATGTAAGCGCCCGGAAAGCAGTTTTTTCCGACTTTATTATAAAACGTCGACATTTCTCTACTATCGTTACATTAAATATTAATGTTCTATATGCTTGAACCTTCCTCGAGAAATTCTCTTAATGAGAGTGTAAACCGGATCAAAATCCATCAAGTAGTTTAGAAGCCTTAGCCGAATACACAGACACACGCGGCCGGGCGACTTTGTTTTTTACCACCTACGTTATATTTTAACGACTATACTAGCTAGTATGCGGCCAGTAAAGTTGAACACGTGACCATATCTTAACGTTGAATATAGTGTTAAATAAACATTTGTAAATACAGAAATGATTGCTTTTGCTTTATATTTATTGATGCATACAAGTGTAAGAATTAGCACATTTGAAAAATATGTAATGTTAGTTTTACATAAGGCGGAAGAATACACAACGTGCATACAAGTAGACCATGATTAGGGATTTCGAAAGCGTTCAGTTTAGCGTGAACAGCCTATAACCGTTATTATTTTATGCCAATAATTCCAAGAAAATGATTCCCATAGAAATTTTATTTCTGATTTTCTATAGCAAAATCGATTTAAATTAAACGACTGTTTAACATTTCAGTGATTCCATGTGCTTTGATTTTATATAAGAATATTGAATAGATATTATTGCAGTTTATCCAAATTAACTTTGGGATGTGCACACACACCCGACCGGAGATTATTGGTCTTGTAATTAATCATCGTCAACAAAAACGTCCAGTTTCCTTTCTCATAATATTTGTGCTGATATAATTTATGATGATATTCGAGATGTAAATTTTGCATGCGATTTAAAATTTTTCTTGTCATTCCATTGAAGGATTAATTGCATGAAATATTAAGAACTTTTACACTGCTATTGAAGGTGTGTTACTAATGTCACGATATCCGAATTCTTGACAAATGAAAACAGGAAATTCTTAAGAGTATGCAGCGAGATTGTAACAGGTATGAAAAAAAATTATAAATGTAAGCAGTAGGATTTGGTTTCGTGTCGTGCAAAGGAATGGGGATTCGGATTAGGATTCGGCCGGCCGCCATGTTGTTACATCACCCATCCGCCAACTTTTTTCCCTTTTCCCCTCAAAATTTCTCTTTTCCCTTAAAATCGTCTAAATTTCCCTAAAGTGCCTTTTTTTTTTAGTTTCCCTTTTATTCCATAAAAATTTCCTTTTTTAACAATTTTTCCCCGAGCAGGCGACAGGGATTCACGACCGAGGATCAGGGAACAGTGACCTTTGACCATTGACCTTTGACCTTGAATACAAAACCCAATAAATCCACAAAACTTAGAAAGAATTCCACAAAAATACCAAAAACTTTAATTTAAAAAATTATTAACAAATTCATTTTATTTTTCTAAAATTTTAAAATTATTTCAAAAACTTAACTTTCCTATGGTCACCCCTCACTCATACCCATTCCACCATATTGGTAGGCGACTCTCATCTTGGTAGACATCATCCATCCATCATATTTGAATCCAGTGACCTTGACCTCATGATCTTGAATGACCTTGAAAACAAAAACTCTAGAAGAATACATAAAAGTCTACAAATATATAATGTTACTAACTACCACCATATTAGGTGCAGACTACCTAGACCTTGACCCCATGAACTGGAATGACCTGGAAAACCAAAACTCAAGAACATATACATAAAAATCAACAAGCATATATCATTAATAACTGCTACCCCCTATTAGATACAGACTACCTTGACACCATGAACTTGAATGACCTTGAAAACAAAAATACGAGAAAAACTTAAAAGTCAACAACCATATGTCATTACAGATAACTACCGCCATATTGGATGCAGACTACCGTAATTTTCACTCCGTGACCTTGAATGACCTTGAAATAAAATACTCGAGAAAAAATCATAAAAGGCAATAAGTGTATAATGTATTTATTGTATATTAGATGCATACTACCTTGACCCAATAACCTTTAATGTCCTTGAAAACAAAATCTCCAGGAAAAATACATAAAACTCAGCAAACATATGACGTTACATGCTACTAACACCATATTAGATGCAGATTACCATGACCATGAATCTGTGACCTTGAATGAATTTGAAAACAAAAACTCGGGGGAAATATGTATGCAAAGAGGCAGAAGCTAGCCGATACCATATATCTTTTACAGCAGACGTCAAACTAAGCCTCTCAGCCTACCTCCCAACTGCTCATAATATACGAGTATGCTAGCCCCGTAATATTAGACTGGCATTGAACCAACCATACTGCACTATTAATACAGTGTGCAGACACCAATCCACCCAGTCATTCACAATCTTTACACCAATCTAAACAATCATTCACAATCTTTATGTCAATCCACCCAATCATTCACAATATTAACACCACCCACAAAATCATTCGCAATATTAAGCCAATCCACCCAATCATTCACAATATTTAAACCAATCCACCGCAATCATTCGCATTCTTTACACTAATATACCACAATCCTTCACAATCTTTCACAATCCAGTAGTGGTGGTGGTGGTAAAGGATTACTGACGATTGATGGAAAAATTGCTAAAGATTGATCGAATGTTTGGGATTTTAATTGGGAATGGTTATTGGGTTGATATTGGTGTGCATATTGTGTGCGTGTGTGTGAGAGTGTGGGTGCATCTGTTTCGATTGTGAGACTGATGGAAAAATTGCGATTCCGATTGATGGAAAGACTTATTCGAGCAGATTGTTTTCACCTATGTTCAAAATGCTCGTCGGCATGAGAGAACGGCTTGTACGAAGAGTCATTTTCACATGTTCAGTATACTGGAGTCAGTATTTCAATTAATAGCAATATTTCCATCAATATCACAATTCATACAGATGCATCCACACAAACACGCAGAAACATGTACACCAATCCCGATCAAATTCCCAATCTCAATTCCAACCAAAATCCCAATCCTGTGATCAATCTTAAGCAATCCTCCACCACCACCAACACCACCACCAATAACATCACCACAACCACTGGATTGTAAGCGACTGTGAAAGATTTTGGTGATTTGTGTAAATATTGTGAATGTTTGTGGTGGATTGGTGTAAATATTGTGAATGATTGGGTGAATTGGTGTAAAGATTTTCTAATGATTGTGGTGGACAGGTGTAAAGTTATTAAATGATTGGGTGGATTGGCATAAATATTTTGAATGACTGTGGTGGATTGGTGTAAAGATTGTAAATTATTGGGTGGATTGGTGCAAAGATTGTGAATGAATGGATGGATTGGTGTCTGCACAATGCATTAATAGTGCAGTATGGTTGGTTCAATGTCAATATAATGTCATAGGGCTTGCATACTTGTATATTATAAGCAGTAGGGAGGTTGGCTGAGATACTTTGTTTGACAACTGCTGGTGTGAAAGATACATTGTCTTGGCTAATTTCTGCTTTTGCATAGATATTTTCTCTAAGGTTTGTTTTCAAGGTCATTCAAGGTCATGAGGTCAAGGTCACAGTAGTTTTATCTAATATGGTGTTAGTAGTACGTAATGCCATATGCTTGCTGAAGTTTATGTATTTGTCCTCAGATTTTTGTTTTCAAGGTCATTCAAAGCCACGGGGTCAAGGTAGTCTGCATCTAATATGGTGGAGGTAGTAAGTGACATCATATGCTTGCTGACTTTTATGTATTTTGTTTTGAGATTTTGTTTCCAAGGTCATTTAAGATCATGGGGTCAGTGTTTAGGTAGTCTCCATCTAATATGGTGACAATAGTTATTAATGTTATATGCTTGTTGACTTTTATGTATTCTTCTCGAGGTTTTGTTTTCGAGGTCGTCCAAAGTCATGGAGTGGAGGTTAAGGTAGTCTGCGTCCAATATGGTGGTAGTAGTCTGTAATGGCATATGTTTGTTGACTTTTATGCATTATTTCTCGTGATTTTGTTTTCAATGTCATTCAAGCTCATGGGGTTAAGGTCAAGGTAGTCTTCATATAATATGGTGGTGGTAGTTAGTGATGTTATAGCTTATTAACTTTTATGCATTTACTATAAAGTTTTTGTTTTCAAAGTCATTCAACTTCATTATGTCAATGTCAAGGTCACTGGATTCCAATGTAGTGGAATGGGTATGGGTGTGCAGTGGCCATTGGAAAGTTAAGTTTTTTAAATATTTTTTTATTAATTTTAATGAATTTAATGTTAATATTTAATAATACATTTTTTTAAATTCTTTGGAATTTTTTTGGAATTATGGATTTCTTTAATTTTTTTGATTTTTTTGGTCCGGATCAAAGGTCAATGGTATAAGGTCATGGGCCACTGATCCCTGACACCCTGGGTCGCTGATTGCTGTCACCTGGGTCACGAATCCCTGTCGCCTGCTTGGGGAAAATTTGAAATTTCTGGGGATCCTTTTTTTTTACAAATGGGAAAAAGGGAAATTTTTAGATAAAAAAAAGAGAACTGTTAAGGGAAAAGGGGACATTTTTAACAAAATTTAGTCGATTTTGAGAGAAAAAGTGAAATCTTGACGGGAAAAAAGGAAAAAAAAAAATATGGCGGGGGTGACGTAACAACGTGGCTGCCGGCCGAATCATAATCCGAATCCCCAATCCCTTGCGCATCAAAAAACCAAATCCTACTACTTATGTCCTACATGTAAATGATTTTTTTTAGATTAATTCTCTATTATGAAGTCTGGTCATCGTTTGGCGAATATTACATATATTAAAATTACATTAAATAATATATTATAACGTAAAGAATTGCAGTGGTTCGAAAGCGAAGCTTAGTGGCTTGGGTGTGATAGCTTATTGACATCGGTTACAGAGCTCTCCCGGTGAACTAAGGAACTGCTTCCTTGTCACTGCAGTGGGAGGCCTTGCGTGGCGATGCCAGACGTACAGCTGGCAGAGACGAAGCAAATACGACCACCGCCTCGTATATCGTGTTCAGAATACGCATTCTCTCTTGCCTCGCACCGTTGCACGGGCTCACAGTGAGTGGGGTCAATATTGACCACCTTCCCCGGGGGGGAAAAAAAAAGACAACAGCGTCACACTGGCCATAAAAGAACAGGTGAAAACATCGGTTCCTAATAATACTGTACCTGCAGATGCACTGAGACAACCCGTCGTTTCTAAACGGAAACCTCAAATCTTCTGGAGCAATTAAATGTGGCCTGAAACCTCGTAAAAATAACATTTCAAGTAACTTTCCGTTTCCTGTGATTAAAGAATGACCGTGTATACTAACAATCGCGTCATGTTAATTATTTTCTCTATATTATTGTTTTAAAAATAGTTTTCCATTGTCTCACAAAATTTGCAAATTGTCTCATCTCAACCAAACAAAATAAATAAACCTTGACACTAATCCGTAAGAGGCAAAGAAGTATAGGAGGGAGACTTTATTTAAAGGAACTAGTTAAATGTACATCTTTACTATCCGACATCCTTATCTTGTTGTTTTTTTTTTTAACTCGTGCACTGCACACTACTAGCCCTTCTACTTCGCAGCTGATGGTAAATGTGTGAAAAATATTCCAAATATAATTGATTGATTTTCCTCACACAGATTTAATGTGTGCAAGTTTTTCTCGTGGCTTTCAAGATTTTTAACGTATGCGTACATGACTACAATCAAGGTTTCGAGTAACATTTATGGTGGCTAAGTTAATAAATTAAATGATCTACATCCTAGATTCAAAGATCCAATATCCTTGGTACTTTCGCACACTGAATAAAACAAATCGAAAATTACTCGGAAACAACTTTTATCCGTGGCATGAATGATGTGCTGTAGGTTGACTTCCTATGAACTTTATATTAATTATAAAGAACTGCTGAGGCACCGGATTTAGGCAAGTGCATACAAACTTAAACGATCATTCTTATCACTGTGTTGCTTAAAGTTTTTAATAAGTAGGCATAATTAATTTTACACATATGTCAACTGCGCACCAATTTTATCATTTATTTGCAATTTATAGATAGTCCTCATTGTTTTTATGATGGACGTTATTTTTCATTTTCATGAGGGAATTAAATTACTTCGCTGCGTTGGTAAATTAAAATAATTTATAGGCATGTAAACAATAGTCAAATTAAATATCTTTCTACTAAAAATAATGATTTTGAATTAAAAGCCAGTCTGTTTCTCTACCGAACTTTTTGTTGTAATTAAAGTTAGAAATGTCTTTAGGTAATGTCAATAACTGTAGAGAGTTTTACTAATTAAATCAGCTGTTTGCGTTCCAAATATTGTTATTAACTTTTGCTCCGGTCCTATCGTTCTCAGTTGTCTTCCATCTTTACGAAGGCTACATAAATTTCCAGCATATGAAATAATGACGTTGAAAGCGAATTGTTAGTCTGTTTGCAGTATTAGCTATCACTTTGTATACGAAAACTTCGAAAAAACACCCCAGGTATGTCGTTTTTAGTTGTCTTCCTAAATATGCCATGTACCACAAGCGTTCTATGCTCCTGTTTACATAAAAGTTTCTTACTTTTGGTTAAATAGGATTTTTACTTATATTTTGTGTAAAATCGTAATATTTCATTCATAACTAGCCTAATATGAGTAAATAATAGAGGGGGGGGATATATCTGTTGGTTATGCCTTGTAAGTTCTTATGCACAAGACAATTGAACAGAGTGCGCACAAATCCGGCGCGTTGACCCTTTGGTGTAATTTTCTAGACTAAGTTAAGCTTCGTTTTCATGAGGTCAGAGCAGTTGAAAGTAAGCGTACGTGGACAATACAAAATGATGCGGATCAGCAACACACACCGACTGCTCCAACAAATACGTTGGCATGATGCGTGTGAATAATTTTCATGTTTTCTTTGCTCAAAATGCAGTTTATAGTCTATTCGCGGTATCTTCTATTTTTTTTAAATCAAACCTTTAGAAAATTCCCTTCCCCCCTCCCCTAAATGCATGACGTGTTTAGATATTTCCTCAATAGTCCATGTACCACAAGCGTTTTATACGTTTTTCATCATAACAGCACATAATTTTTCGTTAAATTGAAGTTTTACTAATATTTTATTTATTTATTATAATATGTGATTTATAATAGATATGAATAATAAAAGTGAGGAAATATGTGTGTTGGTAGCGCCTAGTAAGAAATAGTTATTATGCAAAATATTGTTACAACTGAGTGCGCACGAATTCGGTGCGTGGTCTTTTAGTTTAATTTTCTAGTATTAGTTAAGCTTCGGTTGCATAAAGCGGAGGAATATCGTGAAAGTAGAACTTTAGCAGGGCTTCGGAAAAGTGTGAAATAACGGTGAAAGAAATATAGTAATAATCATGATGTCCGATAACGAGATATTTTGCCATATAAAACAATAAGTTAAAGACATAAAATTGATTTTTTCCTCCAAGACACCGTTAATTCTTTTAAACAAGTGGTAAATATACGAAGTAATCGTGTTCTGAAAAAGGTTAAGTAGGCGATCAAAAAAAAGTAATCACGAACTTTTAGAAAAGTCACAAGCAATGTGATCTGCTAAATTTCCGTGTAAACTTATTCTACAATCCAGAAACAGTTATATAGCCAAGCTTTCCGAAATATAAATGTTGATAAGACGTCAAGTCAAAAAAAAAAAAAAAAAAGAGAAGCTCGATAAAACCATTAGTAGAAGAAACTAACACTAGCCATATACGAGCAAGAAACTCAACTGCTCTCATCGTAACATCACAAACTCTACCTCCCAAAACAAAATGTAACTTTATAACTTTTGACGCCACATTAGTTGGAACTTAAGTAATACTATACACAAAGAAATAAATTAACAGTATAACTGAATACAAACCATTGGTGTATCAAAAATAATATTACGTTAAACTCAAATTAAACTATGTTAATTATACTCTCGAGAAGAGCATAAAAAATAAATTTCAATTGTAGAGTTAACGGTTAATTGCTCTAAAGAAGAAATTATATAAACTGATTAGGCATTACTTTAGATTCAAAACTGTTGTACTGCAATCACGTAGGTATATTTAAATAAATAAAATTACGTCATAATTTTTAATAGGGCCATATACTACAGAATAAAAGTTCAAGTAAAGAATAGTCATTAACTTGTTGAAATTGAAGTAACAGAGTACACACACACATTCACACACTAACCCACACACACACACACACACACACACACATTTATTTTATATATATAGTAAGCAAGAATGTCAGAAGACTTGGCTCAGTTCGGAGGAAACAGTGGGGACAAGAGAAACAATATAAAATCACACACTCCATTTCGCTTTAACATTTAACGTTATGATGCACGTACATAAGTTAAAACACACCTTTGAGCCAGTTTGTAAAATTCTCTGTTGGGCAGCTGGCATTGTGTAATGTCGTCCACCCGACACCATGTTCTCCTATGCTGAGGTGCACTTTAGTACTCACTACTAAAATATGTAAGAAATTTTCGAGGCAGTAAGGAGACATTCGAAGAATATTTTAATTTTAAGTGCATTTATTTGAATAAAAATAACAAAGTTTCCATATGTCACTGGAGTTGATTATTTTAATGTTCAGAATGTTACATGCATTGTATACATAACTACATTATAAAATTAATGTGTGATTAAACAAATTGTTGACATATATTTGTAAGAAAATTTTTCCTAAACTAGATATTATAGTTGTCGGAGCAAGGTGGTTATGGACCAGAAAGTTGTTTATCGCACCTGGATTAATTACAGTTATTATATGGGTTAATTAGAAGTGTTATTTTGATTAATTACATGTAAATAGGGGTTCAAATGGGTTAAATGTATTGAAACGGTTATATTGATTGAAAGGGTTAGGTGTTTAAAGGTTTAAATTTATTTAAAGGGCTAAATTTATTTAAAAAGTTAAATATATTGAAAGGGTTAAGTATCGAAAAGGTTAAGGTTTGAAAGTATAGATGTTGCCTCTTCGGTGTCTGGAGGAAGCTGAGTTCTGAGGGATGGGATCAGCAGTATATGTGGGCTTACTTCTCCCTTCCCCTATGAGGTTTGCTGTGATTGGCCAGTTGGTTCTTGAAGCAAGAAAGGCACATGGGGCATTTTAGGTGTTGACTGTTTGGAGACTGGAGGAAGATTAAGCTGTGATGTTGAGTGAGAGTAAGGGGGGGGGGGGGGGTTTCGGGAGCTGCGAAGGACCTACCTGGTCGGAGTCTGGAGGATGATTAGCTGTGGTGGTGTGTGAGGGAAAGGGGGTGGGTGATTGGAGCTGCAGAGGTCCTGCTGGTTTGCTGTCTGGTGCATGACTGAGCTCTGAGGGGGTCGGGAGCTGCGAATGTCTTGCTTCTTCGGAGTCTGACACAAGACTGAGTTCTGTGACGAATGATTGAGGTTAGGTCGGGTGTGCAATAAACCTAGTATTTGAATAATAACTAATTTAAATTTGATTGACACAAATACAGCATTTGAATAGTAATGACTTGGAATTTGACAATTACAAATCCAATAATCAGTAAATACTAATTACTAAATAATTAGCAATTGCACATTTACCAGTTAAACAATTACCAGTAGCAAGATAGTCTTAGTTCGAAACCCATTGCAGGTAATTAGATTTTTATTGCCCATTTAATAATCGATTGATTAGCAATTACAATTGAGTTGTATATACCAAGAGTATTTATCATTACTAATTTCACTGAAGAAAGTGCAACGAAATATTAACTATATAATTGCACAAAATATTAAGTTTGCACAAGAGATTAGTTACTAATTGGCCAAGTATCCAGAAACTAATTACAAAAATTAGTTTCCTGTCCATTCGCCATCACTGCGCGCAACTGAACTGAGATTGTTTTGTCATTAATTACAGTCTCCGACCAACTAGTCCTCAGGCCATGCGCCAAACAGCACAGTATCCGATTGCCTTTTGTCAGTGCATCTCTCAGCTATCCCCTGTATTTTAATGATCAAACAAAGCTGCTAAACGACCTGCGCTACCCTGCCCACCGACAGACCTCTAGACCATCAACTACTTTATAAAATATTACATGAAGTGCATAAATTTAGTCATGTATCATGTTAGCCATACAGTTAATTTTACATCTTATTAAAAGAATAATGTTCCTTCATGTTTTCCCATCATTTTAGTAAAGTATCATGATAGCCCTACAGTTAATTTGACATTTTAATATTAAAAGACTGTTCATTCGTGTGTGCCAACAAGTTCAGTAGAGTTTACATCACTTTTATAATATTTCCCACACAGTGTTTGGAAACTCTCATACATAATACTCTTTAATTTACATAATCTCTTATAATATTTCCCACCTTGTGAAGAAAAGACTCTTAAATTTAAAAAAAAATCCTAAATTGTGTTTCATGCCATTTCAGTAAAATATTTTTTTGTGTAATTTTATTTTTCTTGTTATATATATTAAGATATAGTTTATTGAAGTGTGTTAGATATGCACTTATAATACTATTCAAGATGTACAATGAGCAAAGTACTTCTCCTGCTGCAACTATTTTTGACGTTAGACTACATTTTATTAAGGATGAAAGTGTGGTAGAGTTTGAAATGTGTAACTACTACTTGTCTGATGTACCAACCAAGAAATATCTCTGCAGTTTCGTTCACCGTCCACTGGCTGAATACTTTAACCAATTGCCTCGTGCCACATGCCTGGGATTGTTCTTTCTGTTAAAACCTATTCTTAGTTACATAAATTCTCAATATTCCAACAATGTATTATTTACTCTAACTTAATGTCCATTCTACGTCACTTCGAAACTGTGTAAAATGTACCTTCCTGTAATCGAAATATGTCAATAATGTTTGAGGAAGTATTATCTTATAACATTTCCTAACTTGTGTAAACAAAGATTCTTCATTTTGATGTAGTATCATTTGAAAATATAGTTTTATAAGAATAATTTGTTTTAGTTCAAAAACTTCACATTAAAACAGAGTGTATTCTCACATTTAAATTATTACATGTAAAAATATATTATACTACTGTTGTGCTAGTGCAAGGCAACAGACTCACGCCCTTACCCCAACTGCTCTGCTATGTTGTGCACAGAAATGGCTATCCAGCATGCCTCGTCGGCTCTTTCGCGGGCCCCCACTACTCCACGACCTCATCGCTCCAACAAACATATGTGAATGTAAACTACTTAACTATTTGTACACTATGCGTATTATTTACTGTATAAGCAACATACATTAATGCCACAATGTTTACAAGCTGCATGTCCTGTTTGAAAATATATATTAGTAATTACTTTTAAAATGTGTTCGTAATTGGCTTATTGCTCAGTTGTGCATAAGTTACTATTAAGTATTTTAATTTTATGTTATGTGTTAATGCTGCTTACTATTATGTTCATCATATTATTTCTCCATTAAATGATTATGCTCCTTGACACTTTATAACAAATTAAAACATTATATTTTGGTATTTAAACTACATCTGTGTATTGTGCATGAGCTCAGCTGGGGAGATATTCGAATATGCCTTTCTTTCCTGCTGGTCATGCCCACCTGACTTCCCATGAAGAGGGGAGAGCAAGCAATCAGCCAATGCATAGGAGCTTAATAAAGAGTGAGTAGTTCGTGTTCCTGCAGTGAGAGGGCACCATCAGACATCTCTCTTTCTCTCTTCCTCGCACACACAAAATTTTAATTAAATCTCCTATGCAAGCAAATTACAAGAGATTGGCTGTTTTTTAAAATTGTTCCCTTATTTTTTTTTAAGCAATATTATATGTTTATTTATTTCTACAACTCGTGTCGTAAACATTTATTCCAACTAAAAAAATATTTGAATAAAAAATATGTTTATTGAGTAAATAACTATTTAGTGTTTTAAAAAAAGTCTCGCATACTGTACAAGTCACAAAAAATAGCGTGCAATGGAATACTGTAGGCAACAAACATATAAAAATTGAAAGTTACTTAAAATCATGCTAATGTAAGTGTGATACCTCCCAAATATGTTTTGTGTAACACAACTGGTATTTAGTCAATGTTAATAGTAGAAAGTTTAACAGTGTGTTGTAAAATACAATACTCAATGTTAATAATGTTTCATATAATGCATTATTCACGTGTGTTATTGGTTTTGAAAATCAAACAGTGAATGCCAAAATTCAGAACAAGGTAAATGAAAATTCTATGGAGTGTGTCTTGTGAATGAAGTTTAAGTTCTCATTGTTCACATAGGAATTGAATAATTACCATGAATATTTAAGTATGATATAACTAGCATTATTAAATTATACATCCCACCCAAATCAATTAAGACATCCTACTGTTATATGATTTACTTTTATGTATAACTATTACAACCGACATATTCAAACATCAAATAAATGTATGTAACATGTAATTTACTAGGGACATTTTAACACAATTTGCTTCAGATCACTGAAAATATACTCTTAAAACATTACATTTGGTTTGTAGCACAATATATATTTGTTTTGATTAAAGATGTAGCGAGTCGTACTTTTAAAAAGCGATGTAACACATGGTGTGTGTTATAAAAATTCGATATTGTGATGTGTAATTTATTCAGTTAATATATGCTGTGTAGCAATTCTTTCCATTATGAATTGTTTCGTGTGTATTGATAAGCGATTATCATGTAAATTACTTTTTCCAACATTAATAAATCCATTTTCAACACAAATTGTTACAGTATATTTAAAAAAATGCAATATTATAACAAAAAATGTGAATGTAGTATTAATTTGGTACTAGCTTCGTGGCTTCTAACTGTAAGCAGGGAATCTGGAAGCATACAGGACACACCCCAGCCTGCTCATAAATGGCTCTCTCCCCTTGCTTCCAGCAAGCCATCGCCTTGTAGCCAAGGAGAGAGATCTCCATACAGATCACTTCTGTCGCGAGCACGGAAACAGTACACCAAGAACCGATCTCTCTGCTACCGACAATGGATACACCGTGTGCATCAATTTTTGTGTTATCTATATAAACAAAAACAGCTTAGAGAGGATAGATTTTTGACAAAATCATTAATATATATTCAGGCTGGACAATATTAAATTATTCAGATATGTACTCCACCAGCAGTACTAATAGTTCGTTCTCCATTGTCTATGGCAACAACAGTTCCACCCTATAGGCCCACCATGTTTATCTACACATATAATGATGTTGCTCTTCTCTTCAAAATATTACGAGAATCAATTATGTAGAACTCAGTTATACGAAAAAATGGTGAAAACAAATTTATAAGTACCTCATAATTATTTAAATTTATTTAAAACATGAAAAAATATATGTATTTATGTCTGTATACATGTAAAAAAAAGCATATATTTCTTAAAATAACCCATGTGCTAAAAATATATTCAAATCTTGTATACACTCAAAAGTGCTATACAAAAAAAGTTTAACTAGTGAGCAATAATGAAAGATTTAATACGATTATATATATATATATATATATATATATATATATATAAATTAGAAGCTGATGACCACTTCTTGTGTCGACTGTTATCAAACACACTAACTTTGTTACATAAAGACACCAAACCTGTAAGCACCAGTATTTTTATAATAATTTTAGGAAGACTGTTGTGAGTGACTGGAAAGTTCTCACATGCTTCACAAGAATGACGTGATTAATTATCTGTGTAGGGTAAGTTTTTGATGGTTAAATCAACTAAACAATGTTTGAGCAATTTTAAAAAAATTTATCGAAGATGATGAGTTAGACTTACATTGGGAGAGTTGATCACTAATCAATCAAGAGTAAAATATGTGTATTCGCATTATAATTAATAAATATTTAGCGATGCTATTTACATACAAGTAGTGTATACATATCAATCCAAGAACCATACAGGCTAATTAAAATGTCACATTAATTGCATATCAAATAATTTAAAAAGAGTATTGGTGTAATGAATATCCAATTGCAACAACTATGTGCATAATGAACAGAAAGCAACTACCAATCACCAAATGGAATACAACGAACCAGGTTGGAAGACAACTGTAGGATCGAAAATCCTTTGTTCATATCCTGTCAATAACATTTATAACTACCATTCACATATTTAATAACTGAAATTATTCATTTCACCCTAAGTACATATTTCACCGTAACGAAAATTAACTTCCGACTGTCATATGTTTGACATTATGCATAACTTATATGCATACAATATTTTAATGCACTACACAACAGACACTTAAACAACATGATTTTCCACTATCTATCTTAGACTGTCTACATTTCCTATGCTGCTTTCATCATCTCTCTACAAAGCTATCACAGCTCATCGACCAACAAAGAACTACCTAATCACTAAAACTCCGAGTATTTCGCAGATTGAGTTTGCAGGAAGCTAGGTTGGACAGCATTCTATACACTCGAGACAATATGATTTGCTTACTGGTTGCTGTGATGAAGTGAGGCCTCTGTACATAACTGTTTAACACTCAATCACACTAGTGCTTCCTGCTTATTACTGGCACACAGTTAAACAAGGCATGTCTTAATAACTGCTGTTCAATCACAGCAGTAAGAGAAAAGAAGAGGAAAGAACAAGTGTTTGGAGCCTGCCTCGCCTCCGAATGAATTCACGCAATACTCGTGACTCTACTAATCACACATACCAAATACTCCAACAGTCTATCATCATTTCTGGAAGGATAACAATGGACTCATGGAATATATGCATGTGAGTGATTTAACAAGGAAGTCCACACAGGCATAAACTGCATAACATATATTTAATTAAAGCATATATAATATAATTTTGAAAATAATATTGAAACTTTTTATATAAAAGTGCATATACTTTATCAGTGACAAACTCAACACAAACATGATTGGAATTACTACTCTACATATCATAGAAAACAAATCTTTGTTCCTGCTTCCTTATGTCTCAAAAACCATAATCGATATTATTGGTTTATGTTAAAAGAAAAATAAATTTTTATTATTAGCATATTTACAGCCGACCAAGTTGCAAAGGATATGAGAGCGAAACGAGTTTCAACATTCGCACTAGGGGTTGTGTGTCAATCATTTGTCATTTGCTCCCTACTGCCAGCACAGATCACAGCTACCTAATATGCCTACTAATAAATTTCAAATATCTGATAGGATATTCATAAAATCTTTGCAAATAACAACTTTATCATTAGCTGCAGAAGATATCAATCAAGCTAATACAATACAACAACAAAACATATTTAGATCTCATCCATTAATCATATTTTCAGAAGATATTGAGAAAATGATGCTTGAAAGAGATAAATTTGCATGTATTTTAGTTAAATTATTGTGCTGTGCCAAGATCTGCAATAGTCTTCTACTCTAAGTATACATGTTATGCAGTTTTTACCTGTGTAGCCTTCGTAGTTAAATGTCATCTGCATATTTTCTGTGAGTCCATTGCTATCCTTCCAGAGATAACGATAAGACTGTTGGAGAAATGGGTATGCCTGATTAGGTAGTTTTTTGTTGGTCGACAATCTGTGATAGCTTGGTAGAGAGCCGATGAATGGGTCATAGGTGTTGCAGACAGTCTGAGATAGGTGGTGGAAAGGCATGTTTTTTTAAAAGTCTGGTGTAGTGCATTATGCCATGGTAGGAATATAAATTATAGATAATATCAAACATATGACAGTCGGAAGTTAGCATTGGTTAAGGAAAATGTGTTCTTAGGGTGAAATTAATCATGTTTGTTGTTAAATATTTGAATAGTAGTTATAAGTGTTCTTGATGGGATATAAACCAAGGATTCTCGATCCTACAGTTGTTTTCCAACCTGGTTCATTGTGTTTCATTTAGCGATGGGTAGTTGCTTTCTGCTCATTATGCACATAGTTGTTGCAATTGAATATTTATTACACCAATACTCTCTTTAAATTATTTGATATGTGATTACTAAGATAATCTAATTCTCCTATATGGTTCTTGGATTGATATGTACATACTAATAGCATTTAAATGGTTTTGCTAGATATTCATTTATATAAGCGAATACACACATATTACTCTTGATGCGTGAGTGTTCACCTTTCCCATTGTAAGCCTAGCCCATCATCTTCGATGCAATTTTTTCATTTTTTCAAAATGGTTTAGTTGATTTAAACATCAAAATTGTTACCCTAAGCAGATAAAAATTAATTACATCATTTTTCAGAAGCGTGCGAGAACTTGCCAGTTATTCACAACACAGTCTTCATAGAATTATTATAAAATTAAAGGTGCATAGATGTAAGGTGTAATTTTGTAACAATGTTTGTGTGTTTGGTAACAATTGAAATTAGAATTGTTTATCAGCTTCTTATATTTACAGTTGTATGAAATTTTCAATACTGCTTGTTAGTTAACCTTATTTTGCATAGTACTTTTAATGTATATCATTCTGAATATATTTATGGCACATTGGTTATTTTAAGTAATATATCATTTTTATATACATACACACATGTATTCATATTTTTACAGAAATAAAACAAGAAATTATGAGATCTGTTATAAACTTGTTTTTACAATTTTTTTCGTATATCTTAATTGTACATAATATACTCTCTTAATGTTAACTCGCTACTTCTGTAAAAAAAAATATATATGTCATATTGTGCTATAAACCAAAAGTAATGTTTCAAAAGTAAGTTTTCAGTGATTTGAAGCAAATTGTGTTAAATTGTACCTAGTTAATTATGTGTTACAAACTAAGTTCACTTGATACTAGAATCCATCAGTTTTATAAGTTATACTTAATTGTAAATCATAGGACAGATGGATGTGTTAACTGATTTTGGGAGGATGTTTAATTTACTAAAGCTCATTATAGAATACTCAACAAATATTCTTGGTAATTATTCAATTAATATGGGAATGAAAAGAACTTGTCATACATTCACGACACAAACTCTCTAGAATTTTCATTTCCTTTACTCTGAATTGTGGCATTCACTATTTGATGTTCAAAACTAATAACAAGTGAATAAGGTAATGAAGTATTGTTAGCATTCAGTATCGTATTTTATGTCGCACTGTTAAACTTTTAACTATGAACATTGACTAAACAACGGTTTATTTATGCGAAACGAATTTGGGTGGTATCAGGCATATTTTAGGGAGGTTTTAAAACACTTTCTATTAATTTATATATTTGTTGCCTACAGTATTCTATTGCACACTATTATTTTTGACTTGCACAATATGTGAGACTATTTTAACACTAAATAGTAATTTACTTCATAAAAATATTTTTTTATTAAAATATTTTTATACTTGGAATAAATGTTTACGACACGAGTTGTAGAATTATATAAACATATGATTTTTCTTAAACAAATAAAAGAACAGTTTTCAACAGTCAATATCCTGTAATTTGCTTGTGTAAAATATTTCATGAAAACTTTACATGTGAGAGAGAGAGAGAGAGAAAGAGAGATTTCTGGTGGTCCCCTCTTGTGGCAAGAACATGAACTACTCAATTCTTTGCTGAGTTACATTGTATTTGCTAGTTGTTTGACCTCCACTCTCTTTGGGAAGTCAGGTGGGCATGACGAGCAGGAAAGAAAGACATATTCGAATATCTCCCCTGTTGAGCTCAAGCACATAACACAAATGTAGTGTAAATATAAAAATAAAAATTTTAATGGTTTATAAAATGTCAGGAACATAAACATTCAATGGAAAAAAATTATGATGAACACAATATTTATTATCATTAACACTTAATGAGTAAAATATAAATACTTATAGAAACTTGAGTGCAGATAAGCACTAAGCCAATTAGAAACATTTTTTAATAGTAATTGTTAATAAATTAATTTCTTTTTTAAACAGGACCTGCAGCTTGTAAACCTTATGACATTATGTTGTCTATAGAATATTAAAATATGTAAAGTGTCTACACATAGTTAAACAATTAGTTTACATTAATGAGTGTTTGTTGGAGCAAGTGGGGTCGTGGAGTAGCAGGGGCCGGCGAAAGAGCCGATGAGGTCGCGTTGGCTAGCATTCTCCATGCGCAACATAGTAGAGCTGCGAGGTAAAGGTGTGATCCATTGCCATGTGCTACAACATGAGTAGTATAATATATTTTACATGTAATATTTAAATGTGTGAATACATTCTTTTTTAATATGAAGTGTTTGAACTTAAACTATTTATTATTTTAGTAAACTATATATTCAAATAATATGATGTAAAAATGAAGACTATTAGTTACACAAGGTGAACATTTTTATAAGATTTAATATTAACTTAAACTTTATTGACATAGTGCGATTACACAAAGGAACATCACACACAGTTTGGAAGTGACATAGAATGAACATTAATTTACAGTAAATAATAATTTGTTGGAATATTGAGAAGTAGTTTAACTAATTATAGGTTTGAATAGTAAGAACACCACCAAGCATGCACCACGAGGCGATCGGTTTAAGTATTCAGCCAGTAGTCAGGAAACGAAGCTGCAGGGATGTTGCTCAGTTGGTGCATCAAACAGGTAGTAGTTACACATTTTAAACTGTACCATGATTTTATCCTTAATTATATATATATTATAAATTCAAACAGTATGTGAATAGTTGCAGCAGAGAGGTGCTTTTCTCGTCACATGCCTTGAATAGTTGCATGAGTGTGTGTCTACAACACTTCATTAAACTATATTTTAATACATATAGTAAGAAACATAAAATTACAAAGTATAATATTTTTCTGAAATTGTGGAAAACTTTATTGAACAGTATTTTTCAAGAGTCTTTACTTACACAACATGTTATTTTAAAAGGTGATGTAAAATAAAGAGTCTTATGAATGAGAGTTTCCAAACACTGTGTGGGAAATATTAAGATGTGATGTACACTTTACTGAACTTGCCGGCACACATGAAGGAATAGTCTTTTTGTATTAAAATTTTAAATTAACTGCAGCGCTAACACAATACTTTACTGAAATGGAAGGGAAACACAAAGGAATATTCTTCAATTAGTAAGACCTAAATTTACCTCTTGGCTAACATTATACTTTACTGGAAATTCATGCACTTTAATTCATATTTTTAAATTGGAATTTAGGCTTTAGAGGTCTGTTGGTGGCAGGGTAGTGCATCTCGGCTGACGAATTTGTTTGGTCATTAATGCATAGGGGATAGCTAAGAGATATGCGGACATGAGGCAATCGGATCCTGGGCTGTTCGGCGCATGACCTGTGGGCTAGCTGGTCAAGGTTTATTTAGAAAAACAATATTAGTTCAGTTGTGAACAGACAATGATGGCGAATGGACATGCAATTAACTTTTTTAATTAGGTTCTAGGTACTTGGTCATTTGGTAATTATTCTCTCATTGCACCTACTTATTGTTTGTCCAATTGTTTAATTAATGTCTTTTGTGCATGCTTAGTGTGTAATTAGTAACAATAAATGCTCTCTGTGTATGTACTGTATTTGTAATTGCTAATTAATCGAATATTTAATAGGCAATAAAAATCGAATTACCTTCAACTGGGTTCCAATCACAACTAGCTCGCTACTCATACTTGTTTGACTGGTAAATGCACAATTGCTAATTATTCATTACTTAGTATATAATTATTACTCGATTTGTAACGGTCAAAATTCAATTCCTTATTATTCGAATGCTATATTTGTGTCAGTCAAAACTGAACACATTATTATTCAAATGATAAGTTTGTTGCACACCTGAACTAACCCTAATCATTCGTCACAGAACTCATTTGTGTGTCAGTCTGAAGAAGCAAGACCTTCGCAGTTCCCAACCCCATCAGAGCTCAGTCACATGCCAGAAAGCAAACCGGCAATACCTCCACAGCTCCTGTCACCCTATCCCTTCCCCTCACCCACCATCACAGCTCATCAACTTCCAGACTCTGACCAGGGAGCTCCTTTGCAGCTACCGACACCCTCCCCCTTCCTTACACCCACCATCCAGCTCAGTCCCTCGCCAGACTACAAACAAGCAGGGCCTCTGCTGCTCCCGACACCCACCCCCTCCCCTCACCAACCATCGCAGGTCAGCCTTCCACCAGACTCCAACTACGTACATCCTCCCCTGCTCCCGACACCCTGCCCCTCCCCTCAGCAACCATCGCAGATCACCCTTCCTCCAAACTCCGACCAGGTAGGTCCTCTGCTGCAACTGTCACCCTCCCCTCCCCTCACCAACTATCGTAGGCCAGCCTTCCTCCAGACTCCGATCAGGTAGGTCCTCTGTTGCTCCCGACACCCTCCCCCTTACACTCATCCAACATCACAGTTCAGTCCCTCGCCAGACTACAAAAAAGCTGGACCTCTGCTGCTCCCGACATCCTCCCCTCCCCTCGCCCTCCATCAAAAGGTCAGCCTTCCTCCAGACTCCGACCAGGTAGGTCCTCTGCTGCTCTCAACCTCCCCCCCCCCCTAACCAACCATCGCAGATCATCCTTCCTCCAAACTCCGACCAGGTAGGTTATCTGCTGCTCCCGACACCCTCCCTCTCCCCTCACCAACCATAGCAGGTCAGCCTTCCTCCAGACTCCAAACAGGTAGGTCCTCTGCTGCTCCCGACACCCCCCCCCCCCTTTTTCCGTTCCCAACCATCAAAGCTCAGTCTTCCTCCAAACTCAGATAAGTCAAGCCCTCTGTTGCTCCCGACACACTCCCCCCTCCCCTAGCCCACCATCAAAGGTCAGTCTTCCTCCAGACTCCAAACATTCAACTCCTAGAATGTACCTTGTGCCTTTCTTTCTCCAAGAACCAACTGGCCAATCACAGCAGACCTCATAGGGGATGAGAGGGGTACGCTAATATATGCTGCTGTTCCCACCCTTCAGGGCTCAGTCTTCTTCCAGATACTGGAGAGGAATAGTCTATCCTTACAACACTTAACCCTTTTGAAACTTAACCCCATTCAATAAATTTAACTCTTTAAATAAATTTAGCCCTTTTATCACTCAATCCTTTCGATCAATTTAACTATTTCAACACATTCTACCCTTTTAAGACATTTTCTACCTGTAATTAATCCAGGTAACGCCTGCAATCAATCCAAGTAATACCTGTAATTAATCCAGGTGCGATTACACAGGTGCGATGAACCACTTCCTGGTTCAGAACCCTCTCGCTTTCACTACTTACACTCTATGAAAAATAACAAACAACATTCCAATACCGTAAACCGGGATTACTTCTTACCCTGCAGTGGAAAATTTAGAAACACTGGAGTTTTTTTTTTTTGTGCAATTTGTCAAAGATACAGCAAACCTAAACTGTGTATTTTGAATTTTAAATTTTATTTGTAATTTATTACTTAGTATTGCTTTACCAAATTGCAGCAATGCAAACATTTTGATTTGTTCAAAGTTATCCTAGAATTTATAAAGTAATCCCTGTTAATGGTAATATTATTTTCACGTCTAACCTTTAATTTGATACAATTCTCTGTAACATCATAATTAAATGACTTAATGAATACCATACAAACATTGCACTCACAACTCTTGTGTTAAGTGTATGTTCCTAATTATTAATAATCGAATTTATTGTGACTGTGCACGGAAAATTTGTGAAGTACGTTACCAAAGGTCATTTGGTGTGCAATTACAAATATTTTCGAGACGAACGATACAGTTTCTTGTCATTTTAATAATTATATATTTTTCCTTATTGATGTAGAGAAAAATAACTTTGTTAGTCATAGATAAGTGCAATTGAAATAGTCATACCCACTATTTTATATAAGTAAATTCAGAATACAACACAGTAGCTAAAATTAAATTGGTGTTTGTACTAATAATTTAATAAGTAGCACATTTTTTTAGACACTCTTAATAGGAAATTATTGAGTACTATTATTTATGAGTGTGTTGTAAGGTCTGTTTGTGACTGTATATTAGTCTTGTGCACACACGATATAAATGAATGTTAAAAAATCTGATATTGATGTGTAATGAAAACAATAGTACTCACTTGAAAATACAAATTTATTAAACTCATTTACATTTAGATATTATAACCGAACGAATGATTTCTTGCTGAGGCTTGGTTTAGTGCATATTTTTGTATTCGTAAGCTTCTGAATGTCACGAATCTCTCAAGATGTTTCCAATTCCGGAAATTAATATTTACCATGTACAATATGTCAACAATTTTGTAAGTATAATATTTTTTATTATTATTCATATATCGCCTATGTATGTTATCTAGACAAATGCCTTAATAAAAAAAATTGTAGCGAACTATATATTACCTCTAAATGATAATGTTATTACACACAATAAACACACAATATTTACCGTTTTGTTTTACTTCATCACATTGATTTGAATTGCTCATTGCTAGTACATCAAAATTGCTTAAACAAGAACATAAGAATACTTATTATGTTAAAAGTAATATAAAACTAAACACATGTTGTTAATGAACACTCTCATTTTAACTATATTTATCTTTTAAAATGTGATATCTTGAAGTTCAAAAGTTTTTTTTTCACCTACCACAAAACAGACAAACTAAAAAGTGTTCTGAACAAAAAAAGTTATTCATGTAACACAAAACACCATGTTAACCAATATTCAGTTCATGTAAAGAAATGAAAAACTCTGCATGAAAGTATATTAAATACAAGAGTTTAGGATTATTTATTTTAAAGTAAAATTACTACATACAAATAGAGGATCTTTTTCTAGATATTAAATCACAAATGATACATTTTTACATTTCGCCTTTATATGGCAGTCGAATTAGTTACTCTTTATCAGCTTTCAGGTTGACCAACTCACCAACTTGAGTAAAAATATGTTAAAGAGAGTTAGATGACTGCAGACTTCACGTTTCTAAAGCATATAAAATTACTTAAAACTTGGTATGATTCGTTATTTGTTTCAGTTTTAAATAATTAGTCCTCTCAAATGGTTAGTTATCAAGGAACTAAATTTTCCCCCAAAAAGCATATTTTTCTAATATATCAAATTATTTCTTTCTTATTTCTGTATCAATTAGAAATACGTGTCCTTTTTATGTACATAAGTAAAACAATTTATTAAATTTCGTTGCATTACACAGTAACTTATGTAAAAATAACTATTCATTTTAATTTTTTGAATAATTTGATAAGGCATATTTGAACGCAATTATTTCTTTTTGAAGACTAATATAAAATATTCTGAGAAATAACTTGCCACTGGAACATATAATATATTTATACTGAAGACTCTTAACTGCAAGTTTTAACCCCTTGAAAATATACAATACAAAGATTTTGTAGCTACATCAGTAACCTTATTTGTACATGTAGGCAGCAATTTTATTTAAAAACAAAACATATCGACATGTGAACAACATTAAGTAGAAAGTTCATTATTTATTACTTAGAATTCACTGCTAATACTAATTTTCTGCGAGTCTTATAATGAAAAAATACTATATTCCTAACATTGAAAAAAAAAAAAAACAAAAAAAAAAACATGCAAAAATATAATTCATCCATCAATTGGTCCTTTAAAAACCAAGAGGCAAACGAAAATTCATCCAGGATTATAGTTTTGTTGTCTGAACATTACTACCGATGTCACGGCGGATACGAACAATGTATTTCCTGCCATTACCTTTCTTTAAACCCTCTTTCTTGTCTTTGTCAGCATTGTCATCGGTATCCGAGGCATTCTCACGTGCTGCTTCAGACGATATCATGTGGATAACAGAAATCGTATCGTCATCACTGCTCACGTCAGAGTCCTCGTCGGCTGCATCATAGTTGTCCGACCTGCATAGCTCTTCATCGATGTCATTGTCATTGTCCATCTCACACGCTTCATTGTAAGCAGGTGATGTCAATTCTTCAGCCAAGGTCCCGGTAATGATTCCCTCTGCTGTATCGCTGGCATCAGAAGAAACAGTCGCCTGATTGTAACACAGAAAAGTAGGTTTCAAATTTAACTCGCCAATTTGTGCACATAAAACCTAATAACAACGAACCTTAATTATTATAGCGGTTCCAAGCCACTACTGGGAGCTTAAGTAAATTCTAAATTATGTTAGATGTTAAGCTTAAAACATCAACATTTCGGTATTTTTATCACGTATATGGGACATCTTTGTAAACGTAGTCATTGTGAAACCTTAAAGAAATAAACCATTCACCTGACTGCAACATTAGAATAACGGCAACAGTGTTTGCTGGTGAAACTAATTGTTGTAAAATATTAAGTTATTTATATTTATAAAATTGTTTCAACGTGTTTTCTGGTACATGTAGGCCTATGCCTGCTTTATATACGGTGAACATTAAATAAGTGAGTTATAACCTTTCATATGAATAGAAGTTTTAAAATTTTTACTATTATCTGGCTACGAGGAATGACATACGAGACAAATGATAAAGGCTGCCATATTAGAATTACATAATTTACTACATAAAAAAAAAAACTAGGCATCTTGCACCGTTACAGCACTGTAATAACAGAAAAGACAACCGAGGAACATGCATGTAGAAAAGTCTCTGGCTTTTACTCCATAAACACTTATTACTGACTTTCTAAACGTGTTGACTTTAAATACGAAATAAATATTTATATTTAATAATATTGTTTGATTTTATGAGTACAAATTTTAATTAAAACACACTTAAAATTTCTTGATTTCAAAAAATTTTTGAACAAATATTGTGTAAAATAATAAATATAAATTAACAATATAATATATTGCGTGCGACACGCTATTAACATTAAATAATTTAAGCTATAAAGAAAGCATAGGTATGTGATAAATAATCCCAATTAAATAAGTAATAATAATTATATAATTGCTAGAGTTAAAAAAAACGAGTTTTATAACAATTGTTTAATTAAGACCCATATTATTAAGGAGCGCTCTCGAAGACATAGAGACAAGCAAAAAGACAAATAAAGTTTTACACGTTCAGAAAGCATAACTTGAATGTTATATCTAATTCTGTAATACATAATGTTTTACTTGCTTCTGTGCAGTGACTGAAACCTATCAATGAAGGAATGAGTGTCACATGCTGTCTGTGGTTTTAGGACTTCCTTCCCCTCGTCGGATGTCAATTCCCCACAAACATTCGTGTTTGGGAGAGTGCTAATCTGCACGCAGATTATGATGAATCTATCGGAGTCAGTGTGCTATCTCCCTCCCCCTCATAATCAGGCTGATACACTTCAACACAATGGCGAATACGACTGCGTATATAGATATCTACATTACTTTTGTAAAGCAACTGGACGACGAGGAGTTCACTACTTGCTGCATACTAAAATGGGGCCAAGAAATTTAAATTGATTGTGGTCCATGAACGCCCGTTTTATTTGTGCGGACGGGTTAACCGGCGCGCAGCTTACACAATAAATTCAAGCTGAACTAACTTATAAAAACGCCTTACACACCCCAGCGACAACCTTCGCCCTGTAAGCTGGTGTCCAACGGTTTACACCATGTACGTCGTCTGCAGCACAGCGGAGGGGCACAGGGGCACGTGCCCCTCCCAGAAGACCATAATATACACTACCCAAAATAACACATTTTTGAAATCATTGTACCTATAAGCAGTAAGGAAATTTTGCAAAGGAGCATATTCTCCAGTATAGTGGCAACTATTAATGGGCACATTTGACGCACTGTAATTTAACGGAACTCAACAACATGCCGTGGCCCGATCTTCAACATGTGCTTGGTTTGTTAGTAAGAAGTGCTGGCTGCGAGGAGGGTACACTTTATTATGTCAGTTATAAGTATTTATTTACTTTCTAAGTTAGGAATAGGGAGAATATTAATGTATTGGCAGGGGAATATTTCCTTTGACGAAAACAATATTAATTATTCAGTTGCATTATAAAAGTGTTATTTTTTTACATTGTATTTAGTCATCATATACTCCACCACCCCCACCTACCCACATGGCAATGGTCGACATTGTAAACTTGATGTTTTTAAGTAAATCAGACGCTATGTGGTGATACATCTTTGTAAAATTGTTCAGTTAAACAAATTACGTCTTAAAAATATTACAATTTCTGCCAGCTGTATATTAAATGTTTAGGTTCAAAAACTGCTTAACTAGCACCATTTTGCACCTTAAAATGAAAATTTTCCCGGGGGGGGGGCGGACCTCCCGCTTCTAGCTCGGGGCGCCAGCAAATAAATTTGCTATGCCCCCCCCCCCCCCCCCACACAAACAAAAATCTGGATCAGCCCCTGGTCGTCTGGGAAATAAGATTTAGTATATATTACATAACCCTTCAAGGAAGCATTTTAGATGTATAGAGAATTTAAACTAATATTTGTTTTAAACTCCCAATTTTACGTGGGGAGATTATGGGAGGAAAGCTTCAGTCTAAAATATAAACTACATTCATCCACGAAGTCTGACATAGTAAATGAGACTGATCTCGTCTTGTATGTTGTGGCGACGCTGCCTCCCGCCTCCACAGACCAAGTTTGACTGTTGGTTTACCAGCAGAGCAATTTCCGAGCCACGGAGTGTATACAACTGCTTGCCAAGTGAGCAAGTGAACACTGTGTGCGCGTGGTCGTAAACTGAGGAACGTTCAGTTGAAATATGCTGGTGGCCTCTTAAAAAATTCGGTCTTTGGCAGCGGTGACGGTGAAGTGAGGTGAATATAAAGCAGTGACGGAACGCAAGGGCAGGGGAAAGCAGGAGTGCCACGAAGAAACCTGCCGAGTAATGGAAATGTCCGCTTCATTTTCAACATGAAAAATTCGCGTGAACCCCACCGGAAATCCTGCCCGGATTCGCATTGATGGGAGGCGAGTAGTCTAACCATTAAACCACCGCGGCCCCCTAAACTGAGAATAGCTACGACGCTAAATGTATAGTTTCATGCCCTGAGAATAACAACAATGCATACTTCTAACGCATTCTTTTAAGTACGTCTGCAACTGCAATTTCCAGTTTTGCTTGTACAGCGGGAAACATACAACGGAAAAGTAGAACAGGGCTGGTGCTGTCTTTACATAGGCTACATATGGAATTTATGTGAACGAGGTAAGTTTAGCGACAGTATGTATCAGGAATTCAGTACTGTGAATAAAACTGTTTCAGTGGAAGTATCAAGCGCAAAAGTGAATATTTTAATGCACTCTATTTCTGTATCTATTATTGTTACCCTCTAAATTCTAATCAATGGGAAACCATTGAGTGGCAGTAAATTTCAACTACCCGAATCAGAGAAATTTGCTCCACTTTGAATCAGTGGAAAACAACTGGTTGTTCCAGTGAAAAAATATCATTGATTGAATTAGTTACGTGATATTATTTCACTGGCTGAATAAGATACAACCAAATACGATGGAGAATTAAATATTGTTATAATTGAATGTAGCTAAATAATTACGTGAAATAAACATATTTACGATAGTTTAATTTTTATATTGCGCAATTTACCGTAATTGAAAAAAGTAAAAAAATTTCGGAGGTGGCCGGGATTGAAATCACACACCCTTTTTATTCTACGCCGTTACCTTGCCACCCCCCCCCCCTTTTTTCCTCCTCTTTATTTAACGTTGTTGAGACATTTGACGTTGAGGGAGATCTATGGCGACCGACTTGCTGACAAATGTTCAGTGCGACAAGTGAGCAAAAGATGTGCCACAGGAGGGCCGGGGCGCGAACCCCTCGACAACAATTCGGCCCCCCCTCCAGCTCAACTATTGAGGCAGGGCAATATCATAGATGGGAGGAAGCTCGAACCTGAACCTTCAGTACTTATGTTCTCCACTTCACTTATCCCGACGTCCTACCAACTACGCTATCTTAACAATCCATATGTGCTATCACACCAAGTTGAAACAAAGGGAGAAAAATATATTTCTTATAGTTGCGCTGCAAAATCGTGAAGATTTAAATTGTATGCTCTTACTTTTCGTTTTTGGTTTAATTGGCACAGTTAGGATTGTTAAAACGAATAGTACCCTATATATGAGTCCAATCTCGTCATCACATTATATGCAGTTTAAACCCTCAAACAGAGCTCTGTGACGATTACATGAAACAAAATGAAAGACGTAAAAACGGAATGAAAAGCTCCGTGTTCTTATTACCTCATAAAATGGCATTTTGAGATACGAAACACAGTATCTTGTATTTGTTTTATTAGTTAATTCGTTGCTATTTCACTCGAAACACGTTGTTTAACGGCCATTTTTGAACATTGTTTGACGGTAATTTTTACACACTGTTTAGCAGATCCATCAGTCAAAAATAAAACACGGAGTAAACAGTGAAAAAAATGACTGATGAATCAGTGGAAAATGTCACCGAATTAATTAGTGAAGGAAATCTGGTATTTTTTCACTGATTCATCAGATAAATTCACTTAAGTGACTGTTGTATCAGTCAGATATGTTTGACTGACTGAAACTGCGAAATTCTTACTGATTCAGATTCAGAGTGTACCCACGTCAAATAATTCCAATTAATGTATCTATTTGTCGAGCTGCAATGCCAAGTCGGGAAATTTTCCTAACATTACAAGAAAATTAATTCATCGTTTAGTTAGTCACTGGTTGATCACTGTGTTTGATAATCTGGATCTCATAAATACGCTTGAAGATTGTAAGCATGTAGAAATACCGTATGTTAAGTTGAGAAACGTATAGTGACTTTATTGCTTGCCTAACGTCAGGTTTTCAAGACACACCCTCCTGCTTATTGCTTCTGAAATGTCTGGTTTTATGGAATTGTGTTTCGTTTCTCCAGAACACCAGACGATCTCAGAGGAAAACTGTGCTACTCTTTTTCTATTTGCCCGTTAAATGAGTTTTGCTCGTTCTCACTAAAAAAAAAAAAAAAATACTTTGGAGATTTTAATTTTTATATATTTTATAATTATAGGGGTGGCGCATTCACACTTATTCAGTGGGAATGGTCTGCTTAAACTCCATCCACAATATTTAGAGGAATATGCATCAAGGAGGTAAGAATAGTTGAGTTGAGAGATTTAGGTGGCTCTTAACAACCAATTCTTGAGAGCTGATGAGGGGGAAATGAGGTGAGAAAGAATAACTGCCAGAATGCAAGGGCGGGGGAAACGGGAGATCCCCGTGAAAATCCGCCAACCAGTGGCATCGTCCGGCACGATTCCCACTTTCGAAAATCCAGGAGTGGATCAGCCGGAGATTGAACCCGGTTCGCCATGGTGGGAGGAAATCAGTGTAACCGCTTAGCTACCGCGAGAACTGATGAGGCAAGAGCGCCATGCTTACTTCACTACAGGAAATTGGTGAGAAATTTGTGACGAAGATATTCTCAAATCGTCACAATAAAAGACCAATAGGATTTGTTACAAAAGGTGACGAATCTTACAGAAAAGCCATAGCATATGGTTATGGATTAGCAGATGAGTCCATTTTAGTTTGCAAGACCCTTAAATACAATAATTTAGCCGCCACCACTATTATTTTTGGTAACTTCGATACTGTAATAATTTGAAGCCGAATGACTGAAGTACACAGGATATTCATTCCGTCGCAGTGATTCATATGTCGGGATTATTAAAGAATTGGTTTTGTATGACTATGATTGGCAAATGAGAAATGAATATGCGCAATAAAAATTTAATGAAACATAGTTTGTAATTATTTAGAAGGTTTCCAGACGCTAAATAATCTGACAATGTATGAATTTGTAAACGAAACTGTTTGTTCGCTCAAAGTGTTATGATTGCATAGTGACGAAGAATATTTTACGCAGTTAGTTTTCAGTAACACCTGGCCAGAAACGTAACCAGAATTGTTAATGTTTGTAGGCCTATTTCTTGTTTGCATAGCTTTGTATGGCTTTAAAATGCAATGGAGGTTTTTTACACGAGAGAGATTTTTTGAATAAAATATTTGCTCTTCGCTAGGGGCGGCGGAAGGTGTTAGTCATTAGGGAGTAAAAGATCAAACTATAAAAAATTTATTTTAAATTAAATCGACATTAGCATTTACAACGTTATCGCAGAAAAGTCTAACTTTTTGAGGATTACTCAAAACTTACATAATACATATAAACATTTATTTATTTTAACGTCATAACTGATATCGTTTATAAAATAAATATCGAATCATGTCAATTCTATAAATACTGTACCATTCTACTAGAAGCATATTTGAAAATAATACTCAAATTTGTATTTATGTACTGTTTAACAGCAAATGTCATAATTTTTAGTGCGGGTTTATTATTTCTTCTGAGAAACTGACCCGTACAGCAGATTATTAGGGGGCCATATGACCACCTGATCTCTTGTTCCACCACCCATGCGTTTTCGTATGTTTGACATTTGAGTATACGAAATAAATAGCAAGTAACCATGACAGAAGAAAAAATAATGGATTGTCTTGACATTAACATACGCATTTTAAAAGTGATATTTGAAAAGAAAGCGATATCCAGGTCTCTCCTCCAGGACAAAACGAAGGAGTATACCGATGCAAAGAGTGGAATTGCATCTTTGAAAACGGCAGCGACAATGCAAGGAAATGAAAAGGTTGTGGCGAAAGAAGTCAGTTGAATTCGTTATTTACCACTGTAGACGTAAAGCGTTTATAGCTCGTAAACGTCCCAGGCACACTAAATTGGTCGGAAGAAATAATGTAAGAAAGTTTTTTTTGTTTATGAGCCGTGACGATGTGCCGTCTGAATCACTACTGTCGTCAATCAATCTCATAAATCATTAATCATAGCCATTTATACGAACTACTAAATGGATGCTAAAACATTTCTTTAGTGAGATAGTAAATGCTTTTAGATGACAGCGTAACAATACGTTTACGTATTGCCCTATTCATTTGTTAGTAAAGAGCATTCTTTCTTTTTCTCCGAAGAATATTTCTCTAGAATATTGTAAATGGTGAAATGAGAGGGGAAAAGGCATGTTACGCATCGTCTTATGACATGAGTTGAGTGGAAGTTGATATGCACGGAAGTAGACAGAATATTGAAGTGTACCTTAGAACTAGGTTTTCAAACTTTGACATGAAATTGGTCCCTCGTACTCCTGTCGTCAAGTTTAGCTGTTGTTAACTGAACTCTGGAATCATTCAAGTGTACTTCGTCTAAATAAAACCGAATATAAAACTACAGACCAAACCCCTATACCAGAGGCAAAAATGTGAAGAATATAGATATGAAGGCGTAAATTTAGACGTACAATTTAATTTCACAGCGTATTTCTCACGTTCCTAGAGCCTTTACATCCCTTCTGCAGTCCTCGCATGAACTCGAACTATCACTTTTTACATAGACATCACCAGAAACATATTTAATTAATTAAAGTCAAAAGGATCAACTTACGGCCAAAAATATATATATATATATTTTTTCAGTATTGACATTAAACGACACGGGGATAATTTACCTACCCCCAGGTGGATATTTTGGATAAATTAGAGTGAGTTGTTAAAAAATCTTTTCTTTTTTAACTACTTCATTGTATGAAGAGAGAACAATTTATTGCCTTTGGATTCATATTCTCAACGCAAAAGGCAAAATATGCGTTTCAAATTTTCGTACTAGTTAGTCCCTTATCCTTCATGTCCTTGTATCAGGTCCTTTCAGCGCGGAGAATTATAAATATATGCATTTATTTTTTTAAATCCCCACTATTCCATACAGGTAAACAGCTTCCACACAAGTTACTTTCAAAATACATTATTTCCACTTAAGAGACAATCGTACCTTTCTCAATACTGAAATCTGAACTTCCATGCCATGTTGAGGCTTCCCTTTCTCACCGCTTTACTAGGTGGCTTGTCAACTAAGTTAACCTAACTTATAAAGAATATATAGAGTCAAGGCCATATTTAAACCTTCATTTAGTGGCACAAATTGTATGGTTTAGTTTCATTAGGTGCAGAGTGCGGGAGGAAGTGGCTCGGTGGTTCAGTCTCCATTTTGGATTTCGGACTTCCTACTCTGTCAATCTTGTCACGCGACCGCCATATTGAATTTCGCAGTCTTTGTAGCCAGTTTGCCACCATCTTTGTAGCCAGTGTGTAATTTTTCATTCTCTATTTTTCCGAAGGTTTTCTCGGTGTCCTCCTGATCTCCTTTACTTTCTCATTCCTTCCTACTGCATATTACAACTTCACGCTTTTGCATTCCGTGCGTGGGGAGGGGTTTCCTCTAGTCTATCCCGCCTTTGTTCCCATTCAGCATTCAGGATTTCTCTGAGTGATCCCGATTTCCTTTATTTCCACATGCTCTCTCATTCTATCTCTCTCTCTCTCTCTTGTTGCCTTCTTAGAAGGTGGTTTCTCACCTTCCTTCGGTCGCATTCGCTCCACCATCTCTTTGGAAACTTCCCATTTTTCACTCAATATTTCAATTTTTCCCTTAAAATTTCTAAATAGTCGCGAAAAATTTGTGAAAAAAGTACTTGCTCCTCAATGTGGCTGACTTATTGCTCGTGGTGGCTGATTTCAGTCAATTCAGAGTGATTATGAGCGGCTCGCTATTGCTCCTAGCCCACCACTAATCAAGCTCCTAACCATCACGAAAAGCATCGACCACCGCCTTTCCATCACCCAATCCATAAAAATTAAGAAAAGTCACGAAAAATTTAAAAAAAAATTTAATTTAAATATATTTTTATATTTAAAAAGTTTAAAGGCATAAGTATTGAGTGATACATATCACTGAACTCCACTTTTCAAGGCACATTCGATCATGATGTGATATCGATTATGTAACCCAATGCCAGGACAACCATTTTGGATTTAAGAGGTGTGTCCCTACCGCCCCCCCCCCCTTCCGACGGCCATTTCAAAACTCATAACAATCATCCCACCTTACCAACACGTCTCACCCGCACCTCAAGAGTAGATATAAAAGGCCGACCGTGGACCATGTAACAAAAAATCTGAAACTCAACGGAAAGTCGAGCAAATAAAGCCTAAATGAAGTAATTTTATCGTTTTCAAGAAACTTTTTCATGTTTCTAGAAACGACAATTTTCGATTTAAAAAAAAACAAGCAAATTTAAACTAAAATCATGTAATTTCAATTCACAAAGAAGCAAAATTTTTAATTTTTCAAAAATGGTCATTCAGGATTTGTGTCAATTTAAAAAACTGCAAATTTAAGTCAAAATCAATCAAAATTAGTTAAAATTAAATGAAATATATTATATTATTACAGTTACTATTCGAAGCTCTACTAATTTTTTAAAAACTTCTGCTATACACACTATATTTCACCTAGTTCACCTATTTTTCGAATTTCATGTTTATCGTCAATTTTTTTTCTAAGAGCAATAATTACTATTCTTGTAAATTTGAATGATATTTGTCAACTCATTCTCTTATTTCGTCAGATGCATTATCTAATTTATAAGAAGGCGGCTCACAACGGCTACCACCCTTAAAAATGTAAGTCATACTGAATGGAAACAAAGGCATTTTCATTTTTCTTTATAAAGAAAGAAATTTATTTAAATAACTCAACTCTATATCGAAAAAATTCGTAAAAGGTTTTAAAAGATTCACTAAACCTCTTCAAATTTTTAAAGGCTCTAAATATGTAACCATATAACTATGCGTCTTAAACTTTATTTTACACTATCAAAACATTTTGTTGATTCTTCAATTTATTAATTTAAAAAAATTATATATATTCAGTAATTCTTTCATTCAAATAATAAGTTAAATTCCTTCGACTAATTAGAACAGCATTACAAATGGTACCTACTTCAACAGCTTTATTAAAATCTACACAAATTTTTATATATTTTTTCTTTAACTACTGTAGTTTTTCTATATAAACAATCAATAATACATAATGGTCTTCGTCCCCAAAACGAATAATAAGTAATTTCACCTTAAGTGTTTACAGTTGGTTTATATTCATTATTTATACATACAGTATCTAGTTTTGTTTTTGAATTTATAAAATCAATATAAGCAAGAAACATTTTATCACAAAGACTATTTTCGATGTCTAGATTCCAATTTTCTGTGGGAAAATTTCCTTTCTTCAGTTTTTAACATAAATATTTCTAAGATTACAATGATCAAACGTAGAAGTGTGTACGTACTGTTCAATACGATTTTTTATATTAGTTTGACACCCAACGATTACAAAATCGGGCATGTCAAATTGTAAATAATTAAAGTGATATTTTTTTCAAAGTTAAAAAAAAAAGTTGTTCTAGAAGGTTCTTCTTTTTCTAAAAATTGCAAATTTGCCAATATTCAAAACTAATAGGTATTTTACTGTTATTGTATATTTTTTTCCTTAATTGCAATTGCTGTGTTATATTCGTATTCAATAATAGGCCAAATAATGTCTAATATTTTAATTAAAATTTAATCTGGATCGGCATAGCTTCTCTAAATCGCACCGTCTACATTTAGTGTTTCATAAACAAATAAACAATTGTGATCTGACGAATTACGAAAATAAGTAATTTTATAACCACCTTTACAGTAAATTGCATTGATATCATGAATAAAACCAAACAAATATATCAGAGGATAGGTTATTTCATTTGTTGTATGACTATGCACAGATTTTACTTGATATTTACTATCAACACCAGTAAATTCTAAATAATTTTGTTCAATTAATTTTTTTATGTTATTCCTGGATTATCAACAGCCTCAATAACATTTCCATGTTTTGGGATTTCTACTCTAGAATATTGAAAAGGAAAAATGTTTGAACATACATCAATATTACCTAATTTTTTATTTTGCCGCATTTTCTTCTTTATCTCTCTTTAGTAAGCGATAGTGTTCATAAACATAAGCATCATTTGGAAAATATAACCCATCTCCTATAGGAATATCAAATTCAGTTATATCATTGTAAACATTTAAATTCCCCTTAGTTTTATCAGTCGGGGAAAAGTTTTTCCATCAAAACTCTCAATACTTTAATAACTCATTAAGAAGAAAAAATATTATAGATGAAATATTCAAAGGACGTTTCTCGGGTTAAATTACTCATTGAAAGATGCAGAAATTATAAAAATAAGTATGAGGCAGAATATGAAAGAAAAAAAAAAACTACCTTTAATTGACTAATTACCCAATATTGGCAAAAAATAAATAAAAGTAGAGTATATAAGTGAAGAAAATAAAAATTTAATAAAAACATTAGTTCCAGGAGCAGAAAAAAATTTAGATTATTCACCAACACCAATAGTAACATCATATGGAAGAGAATTATTCTCAAAATCTCCTAATTTAGAAGTAGAAATGGGAATTGTTCCACTGAAAGATAAGACGCAGTGCCCGTCTGATGCTACTATAAGTCTCGGGAATGAAATTTTAAAAAAATTTAATATTATTATAACACAATAAGATTTACGAGGATATGAGCATAATTTTCACATTGGGAACAGAGATGTGATGATTCATGTTGATAAAATATTTGTTAAGGATGAAGAAAATAATAAATTAATAAGGAAATATGAATTAACAGAAGGGCTTTCTAATTTGTTAACCTAAAATTAACGAAATAAACATATAATGACTAAAAAATTACAGACATATTATTTTATTAATCAATGCCGCATTCCAAGAAAATGATCCAAACATGAATGTAAATGCAAATAGAAGTTGGAAGTACAAAAATATAATTAAACCAACTTATGATAATTATATATGATAAACAAGATCAGAATCAAACACTACCACAATAACGATTTCTCCAAAAACTCCTCGATCTGTAGAAGATATAAAAATGCAATATTTTACCAAAAGAATATATTTGAATGGGCAATGCTAGAAAATTGTTCGACAGAAGAAAATACTGGAAATAACAATTTTTACAATGAAAAAGTAAGCATAATGAATACGTTGAACAACAAATTTTCTGGTTGTGTTATTAATAAGCCAAAAGGAATACATTATCTTATAAGAGTTTTAAATGTAATTCCACATTCTTTTTGGAATACTGAGAATCATGGTACAAGTATTATAAATTGAGCATTAAACAACTTAAATTAACATGAAATGCATTTGCCTGCTTACAATTATTGTGGCCCATTTACAAAATCTAATGAAAGCTTAGGAAGAGGAGAGAAAGGAATAAATAAATTAAATGAAGCCTGTAAATCTCACGATATTGCTTATAGAAACCACAAAGATTTATAATCTAGAAATTAAACTCATAAAATTTTCCAAAAAGAAGCAAAAGAAATTATGTTAAATAAAGATACCCCAATTGGTGAAAAAATTGCTTCTTCAACTGTTGCTTCAACTATGTTTACAAAAAGAACATTTGGTTGGGGTAATAAAATGTTTAATTAAAAATAAATTTTTTCTATATAAATTAAGATATACCAATTATTCAGTTAAGAGATTTGTAGAAACTTTTTCTAACAGAAGATCAAATTGATAGAAAAAAAATAAAAAATTGAAACAAGGAAAAGCTTTCAAATTTACTTTATCGATGCCCTCAACCAAAAAATTATTAAAAGAAAAGCAGGAATAGGTTTACACCATGGAGGATTTTTACCAATTTTATTTGCAGCTTTAGGTGCACTTGGAGCTTTTGCTGGAGGAACTACTGCAATTTATAATTCTGTTGAACAAACTAGAAAAAAATAAAAAAAGTAATAGAAGATCAACAGAGACATAATTTAGCAATCGAAAATAAATCAGGAAGTGGTTTAGTCGCAAAAAAAAAGAAGACGACCAAAAAAAAATTGAATGTATACCCATTATCTAATTTTGATATCGAAAAATACCTAAGATGTTAAATATTAAAAGTTTCAGAAATGTTTATATTATTGATGAATTACCGAATAAAATGCCCAAAAGAGAAGTGCTGTGGTTAATTTTTGACATTGCATCAAATCCTGGTACTGATTGGGTTTGATATTTTAAAGAAAACAATGATGTTTACTAAATTGATTCATTTGGAGGAAATATTCCTACTAATTTAACTAATTACTTCAAAAACAAAAATGTTTTTTACAATGATAATCGAATTCAGAATTTTTATTCAGTTATTTGTGGAAATCTCTATTTAATTGTATTATACATTTTTTCGAATGATTTTAAGTTTAATGATATAATTACTCTGTTATTAAATGACAGATATATTTCGGAAACCATTGATCAAATCTCTAAATAACATTTTTGACACTAATGCTTATGCTTTAAAAAGAGATGTAGGTTTAAATTCAAAACTATTGCTTCTAATTTTTAAAAAATATATACAAATTCAAAATATAAAACTATTGTTTCTGATTTCTTAAAAATATGTAGATTCAAGATGCGATATTATAGTGTCTAATTTATAAAAATATGTAAATTCACATTACAATAGTATTGCTTCTGATTTAAAGAAGATTTAGATTCAAATTGCAATAGTTATGTTTCTGCTCATGCCTTAAAAACCGATGTAGATACGAGATACAAAACTGTTTTATCTATTACTTCATCTACAGCTTCTATTTATGCTAAACAAACATATGTAAATTCGATACTTGATACTATTGTTTCTGATTAAGAGTTAAAAAATATGTAGATTTAAGATATAATATTACTGTTACTGATTTTAAAAAAGATGTAGATTCAAAATATAATACTATCTCTTATGATTTGCAAAATTAAATAAGTAAAGTTCTTAATGTTAAAAAAATTATGTATCTCTTCAAAATCGTAGAATTGCTAGTTTATATGACCCTATAAACGAAGACGCAGTCAATAAAAGGTTTTTTGATAAAAATTATAGTTGATATACATTTTTAAAAAAACTTAGATTCAAAATACAATACTATTGTTTCTGATTAGGCATTAAAAACATATGTAGATTCAAAATACAATATTATTGTTTCTGCTTTACGAGCTTAATGTAAGAACGATTTTGTTTATATAACATATTATGTTTCTATTCAAAGTCTTAGAATTAAATAATATGGCTGATCCTGTAGATGGAAAAGATGTTGTCAATAAAATATATTTCGATAAAAGAAATAGCTGTTAAATTGTAAAATTTAAACCAATCAGTTTTGAATTATTGTGATACACTTGTTAATTCGAAAATTGAAAAAAAAAAAAAAAGAAACAAAGAAGTTATTAATAAAGAGGTAGATGTTAAATTACAAAATTTAAACTAATCAGTAGAAAAATTTATGGATGAAAAATCTCATATATTTTATTTACATGGTAAGTGGAATAAATAAAGAAATAGTTTTCACATAAATAATATATTTTTCTTTTCTTTTTTTGTGGATAGTACTGTTTAGAAAATAATTTCAGGTAATTTACCTGGTAATACTCCGTTATTAAGGTTTCTAAAAAAAATGGATTATAACAAACCTTTTTATATTAAAAGAGGTGAAAGTTTGAGTTTTAAAATATAAATAAAATATGTGAATATGGTGATGGGTTGATGACAACAATAGGAGTATTTGTGAAATATAAATTATAAGTATATATATACTTGGTGTTTGAAGTGTAAGAAAGTCACCAAAATAATAATATAAAAAATAAAAACAAAAAATGGATTATTATTTCAGAAAAGTAAATGTTCTATATGTAATTCTAATAAATCAACATATTAAAATAAAATCTTCCCAATGATAGAGAAGAAATAATCAGTGAATTATATAAACCAGCAAGAAGAAATTTTCCCAGAAGAAAAGTAATATCATATGGAATAGATGATTTATGGCAAATTGATCTTGTTGAAATGAATACTGGTAATTTAAAAGGCATATCACATATAAATAATGGATACAAGTATATCATGGCAATTATCGATGTTTTTCAAAATATGAATTTTGCAATGCCTATAAAGGATAAAACAGCTAAAAATGTAGCAAATGCTTTAGAATGTATACTGATCAAAATAAAACCACGTAATTTACAAAATGTTAATGGGTCCGAATTTTGAAACAAAATATTTAAAGATGCAATAATATAACATCAATAATTATTATACAATCAGTAAATTTAAAGTCAGTGCTGCAGATAGAAATAATTGTACACTGAAGAATAAAATGATGAAGAAATTTGATTTAAATGGCAATAATAAATGGGTAAATAGATTATATGATTCGGTAAAAGAATACAATACAATACATAGAACTATTAGTATGAAACCCATTGAAGTTAATAAGAAGAATGCAAAAAGTTTAATGCAACACGATTTTTGCGAATATGTTTACTCAACAGAAAAATAAAGTTGGCCATATTTTCCACATTAGCAAAAATAAACTATTTTTTCAAAAAGGTTATACTCCTAATTGGAAAACAGAATTGCATACTATTTTTGAGGTTTTAAACTACGATACACCAATGGACAAACTAAATTATACCAATGGAGAAGAAATAAAAAATAGTTTTTTATGAATACAAAATTATGAAAACCAACTATCCTGATGAATGATTGGTTGAAAAAGTCTTAAAAACTAAAGGTGATAAGATTTATGTAAAAGGGTTAGGGTTTGGAAATTCACATAACTGTTGGATTAATAAAACAGATGTTTTGTGAATTTAAATGGTGTTTTATTCATTGTGAGAAAGGGGGTAGGCAAAATGTCTACCCACATAAATGTATACAAATTCATATTTAAAATTAGCTTCTTACTCAATTAGATGATGATTATTAATATCATTAATCAATTGTTGAGTACATTTATTTCTGGTAATTTTAAAATAGTTATGAAAACACACAATGTGACCATTCTTTGATATAAATTGATAGAATTTGGAATATAATCAAATCTCAATAATTGTTGATAATTTGGATGTTTAACTTCAATTCTATTCAATTGTCTATAAACATTTTTCTTTGAGTTCTAATGACATAATAATCATATTCACAATCATTATCAAATCATTTTAAAGCAACAAAAGTTGAATTAAAATTTTGATTTTGTGTTTGTTGTACAACATGAAGAGACATTTCTCTGATTTCGTCAATTCTGCGAGCTATTGCATCTAAAGCCATTTGAACTGGCTCTCTTAAAATTTCCAAACATTCGTCTTTAATTCTATTTATATATTTTAAAAGATTAAATTCAATATTGTTCATTTTATTATATGCTCTATTTGGCCTTTTTATAAATTTATTATTACTTTTTGAAAATTATATTCACCATGTTTTCTTATTGAAGGAACAACTTCGTGAGTAACCCATTTTTTTTTAACTTTTCAGCGATTGATAATTTTGAGCTGATAGCTAGATCATAAAGACCACATCCTGTAATAAAAGCTGTATTTTTTCATTATATGCTAGGTTCGGCATTTTGCCGCCCCTACTAGTTGCTTCTAATTTACGTTTATCTTCCACATCTACATGTTTTGATAGCATCTTTAGTATCTTTATATTCTGAAATTTCAGCAATATATTTTCCTTTAAATCATGGATTATTTTCCTCATCAGTAAGCACATAAACTTTTGTTTACCATAGTAATTAAGTATGTTATTATTTATGTCTAGAATTAACTACATTTTTATACATGAAGTTATGCTCACGTGAAATTAGCAAGTTGTAAATATGTTATATATATATATATTTTTAATAAGGAAATTATATTATTAAAGAAAAAAATTAAGCAGTATATAAACGAATTCATTTTAAATATAGCATTTGGCTGTGTGTTTAAAGGTGTCTCTTTATTAGGGATGTATTTCAAATGAGTAAATTTCTTTTTATCATCATTATTCTTAAAAAATTACAAAAGGTTTACAGATATTTCTATTGTGCCAGAGACAAAAAAATTTTCGGCCTTATTTTAGCACCTTGTGCTAAGTTCACGAGAAAGAGTTTCAATATAAAATATTTAATGTTGTTTCTGATTCCAGCAGTTTGCACAAATCCCTTTAAATATCTCATAAGGCATGTCCCCACTGACAAAATTGTTATAAATGTGTCACGTTTGTAGCATCTTGTCGAAATATACACAAAAAATTTGTGTTATTTCTTACCAATTGCTGTGGTAATTTCGAATAAGTTTGAGCTAAATAAAATACTTCTGCCTTCTTGTGACTTCCCATAGAAAAATATTCGCGAATGACTTCCTGGTTGTCTAAAACAACATCATCAAATACGACCAGAGATTTATTTTCACACTGATCTAAGAGAATAATCTCATCATTATTGTGAAAAAAGTAACCCATGTTTTCCTTAACTTTTTGGATAACTCATCAAAATCATTTTTTAACTGAATATATTTCGGTTGATTTGATTTTTTTTGAGCAAACATACAATTCATTAAAATTTAGCCATCCTGTCTTATAAATAAAATTTTTTATCGAGTTGGTTTTTCCACACATGCTTGGACCTACTATAATTGCTCTTATGTGTCAGGCAATAACTCGCCATTCTGTTTTTCAGCATCTCCTTCGGAAATTAAAACACAGACATGCCAATCTACTTTTTTTATTTAGTAAGATGATTTTTTATTAAAAAATGGATAATAAAGTACTTAAGTTAACAACTAATAGTTCTGTACTAAAGAAGAAACTTCACTATGATATCATTCATAAAGGTAAATCGATTGCATTGGTTAGTTTTTGTGTGAAATTTGTATCACCTAATATAGATAACAATACTATAACAATGATTGAAAAATTGAGTGCTGTTGTTGATAAAAATGAAGGTATAGCTATTCCTAGAGGCCAATGCAATATTGAGTGTTTCAAAGAAACTATAAATTCATTTGAACCATTTTCAACTAATCAAATTGATTTAACAACAGACAAAATGAAAAACTGAATATCGATTAAATATAAGTTTGAAATTAAATTTGATGATCGATTATCCTATATTCTTGGTTTTGAGAGAAATTTGCTTATTGAAAAATAAAAAACTGTTATAGGTACTAAATGACCTAACTTTAATCCATTTCAAACAATAAATGATCCCTGTAATTTGGTGTAAGGTATGTTCATAAAATATGATGAATCTAATTATTCAGTAACAGACATAATTGCTAGTTTTTCACCAAAAACAATGTTTGCATCCTTACCTAATTTTTATAAAATTAATATTGAGAGGTTTAATTATTTTCTTTTAGAAATTAGAGACAAAAATGGAAACCAAATTGATTTTAATGGTGCTGATATCCATATTGTTTTACAATCTAAAAATGTTAAAGGTATTACAGACTTTATGAATCCATAAAATGTATGTAATACATTTTTTGAAAATTAATTAAAATTTAACTTTTTTGATGACCATATGGTATTGTATCTATTTTCTTTTTTAGCATAAACCTTTTGTTATCATAAGGGCTTAATGCTATTTTATCAACTTCTGCTACTTGTACTTAGCATTTTTCACTTCTTATTAAATTCATTGTTCTATACTATTTTCTCATCAAACAAACATTTCTTATAGTCGACAAATGTAATTATTTTGCTAACAACACGTTTCTTTAGACTTTTAGCCCATTTATTTTCTTTATTATCAACTCTGTATTCATATATTTTTGCTCTTAAACCCACAAATTCACTAATTACTTTGCCATTACATTCGTATTTCATTGTTCCTAGATCTTTGTTATTTATTTCAGGCATGTTACATATATTGTCCTCTGGATAATTACTATCAAATTTATCTAACATTGTCTTCATATTTTCTCAAAAAACATCTATTTTTATGTTATAGATGTACGAAACAGTATCTTGAAAACATAATTCAATTTTATCTCCATATTTCGGTTTCACCACTTTATAATTAAAACCATTCATTAATTCTTTTGATATGTCCAAAATTGGCATTTTTTTTTACAAAATATATCTAATTTGCATTCTGGATAATAAGCCATTCAAAACCACCACAGGTAAATATTGCGATATTGCCCAACCATATAAATTATTTGCATTGAGATATGCTAAATAATCAGGCTCTTGATTTGGATTGGAATGTTCTAAATATTTATTATTTGCTTTTACATATCGTTTGCAACATTGTGATATTCCACCTCTAATACATTTTTATCATTAAAATCATATCACAATATTTTTAAAGCATCTAATGGTTGTTTAGTTATTTTTATCATTGCACTACATGATAAACCTGGCACTGTAAAATATCACACTGGATCTAAATCATGTGCATTTATACATGTATTTATAAAGTTTTCAAATACATCTGCTAATAATAAATCACTTTTTAAATATAAATCATGACAGTCACCAAAATTTTTACTGTTAAATTGATCCCGTACACGTTTTGCATGTTTATAATCAGCGTCCGTTATATAATATACATTTAATTTATTGTAAAATTCACTCCTTGGTGGAAGTTCAGTTTCTTTAAATTTATCCCAGCTGTCCATGAACTCATATGGATAAACACACCTTCTGATAACTAAATCTGCTTGATCTTTTGGAAAATGTTTTTGTGTATGTTTTATTTGATCTTTAGTTTAATTAGATGATAATTTATCTAGACTACTAGCCATTAATTTAAAGGTGTCTACAAATCTCATTTTTAAATTTTCTGTTTTTTTTTATTTTATTTTTTTTACCAAAAGTAGTAAACTTTTCTTCGTTATATGTAATTAAATCTAACCCTTTTTGTTTTTTTCATTTTCTTATTAAATTCGTTTCTTTATAAATAACACAAAACAAAATGATATCTCTACTCAACAAGTTGAACAATTCATTTGTATTAACAAAGCTACAACATCTAGAAAAAAATTAATGTTTTCCTGCTAAAGATTTTCTAATTTATGAATCTAAATTCGGTAAAAAGAATTAATTGTATTCTAGATGGTAAATATAGGATTACATAACCATGTCGCTATTTAAATATATTTGATAAATGCTTTAAAATTAATAGATGAAAGGAAGTTTTTATAGCATGTAGAGGCTTAAAATATAATGAAAAATAGAAAATTTATGCATGATATAGAGTTCTCATAAAAATATATAAATTATATTAATTTGAATCTATAAAATATCTTATTTCATATTTCATGCGATTTTATTTTAAGTTTGTTTGATTTTAACTTAAATTTACTTGATTTTGGATTAAATTTGCTGTTCTTTTTTATTAGTACGAATCCTGCACAGCCATTTTTAATAACTAAAAAATTTGCTTGTTTCTTACTTAAAATAACACTATTTTAGCTCAAATTTTCTTTGTTTTTGAGAATTGAAAATCGGGGTATATAGAAGCGGAAGTTGCTTGAAATCGATAAAATTACTCGATTTTGAATTTGATTTGCTCGAATTTTCGTTGAGTTTCACATTTTGAGTTAGGTCTCAACCACTATACAATCTTGCCAGTGTGTATATTTACTTACGAATTTAAATATAATTTTCCATACTCGAGAAGATAATAAAAAAATTATTTTAAATTACATTCCAGGCCAGACCTTGTAAAATATATTCGAATTATAATATTTATATCTTTTTTAATATAGTGAAAAGGTGTACCTTATAAATAAAACACTTTTTCTATCATTCACATTTTATTTACATATATATTTTTTTAATTAAAGATATTTTTGTGTTATTCATCCATCCTTCGTTTTGGAACTTGGAGTTGAGTTTGCAAGCTTGCATGGAAAGACTCGCGAGGCAGACATTGTGATCGTACAAGCTTTGAGAAGACGAGCCTGGTCATATGTAATACATTATACTTTCGCCTTTAAACTTTTTAATTATAAAAATATATTTTTATTTTAAAAATAACTTTTTAGATTTTCGTTATTTTTCTTAATTGTTCTTGATTTGGGAGTGGGAAGGATGTGGTCGACGCTTCTCGTGATGGTTAGGAGCCTGATGGATGGTTTGCTAGAAGCAATAGCGGGCTGCTTTAAATGTCTCGGAATTGGTTGAAATCAGCCACAATGAGGAATCAGTCAGCCACATTGAGGAGCAAGAACTTTTTTTTTCACAAAATTTTCGGGATAACTTAGAATTTTTTTTAAGGGAAATGGGAAAATTTCAAGATAGCCGTGGAACAAATGCGACTAATTGATCGAACAATGGTGAGAAACCGCCTACCAAGAAGGCGACAAGAGAGAAAGTGATTTAATTAAAGAGCTTGTTAAAATTAAGGGATTGGGAGCACTCGGAGAAAACCAGGATGCTGGATGGGACCTGGGCGGGATAGCCCGGAGGAAACCCTCCCCACACACAGAATGCAGTTGCGTTAAGTGGGAAGATTATATAAGAAGGAATGAGAAAATAAAGGAAACCGGGAGGACACCGAGAAAATCCTCGGAATGATAGAGAATGAAAAATTACAAACTGTCTACAAAGATGGCGTCGTACTGACTTCAAAGAAAGCTGTATCAAAATGGCGGTTGCGTGACCAGATTGACAGAGCAGAAAATCCGGAATCCAATGTAGCGGCCAAGCCACCGAACCACTTCCCCCAGCCCTCTGCGCCAAAGTGAACTAAATCATAGGCCTACTACTGGCAGACATTAATGTATGCAAACTGGTGTATAACTTGTACCGCTGATGGTCCCAGGCAAAGTCATTTGACTAGAATCCATGACATGCTAAATATTCTCAAGGCGGCATACTGTGGTGGTTTGTCACTGCATTCTTCAGTGAGAGGTCAGTCGGACGCGCCAACCACTCGACAAACGCAAGGGTCAATGCCAGGAATAGAACCCGAGCCCCTAGAGCGAATGGCAATACTGGTACCCAACACACCACTAGTTTATCAATTCCTAATTCCCACCCTTCGTAGCAAGGTTCTGAAAAAACTCTTAAGGGCACTGTCTACCGGCTGGCAGCTGCGAAACTTTAATAATAAATCCCATGTTAAGAAAATTTCACCTCAGTTCATTCATTGTAAAGATAGGCGTTCCACACAAAATATATAGATTAGCATTATGTACTTTATTGTAAATTTTTTTAAATTCCTATCATATAAATTAACACACTGAGGCGAAATTTCCTGAACATGCAATTTCCTATTTAAATTTCGCATCAGCCAGTTTAAGGTAAGAGGAGAGCGGCTTCCGGTGCAGCCGATTTTGCAACACACACTAGCGATATAAAAGTGAACACGTGAAGAGATTTGGGCTTGAGAGCCGATGAGAGTGAAGCGACGTGAGGTTGAAATAGCGTCGCAATAAAAGGGCGGGGAAACGGGAGGTCGCCGATAAAACCCGCCGACCAGCGGCATCGTCCGGCAAGATTCCCGCATGTAGTCCAGTGAAATAAGGCGAAATAAGGGGGCATCTGCAGAAAAATTCGTATCAAACAAGAACTTTGCACACACCTTAATTTTGGCATTATATGAAACATACAAAAAGTCCCCTAAGCTATCACGCCCGGCTTCGTATACTTTAGCAAGGTCAAAGGTCACAAAAATTGGCATTTTGCTGATATCTCGCTTCCTATTTCTTCGGCGGTAATTAGTGTCTATCACAATTGAAGGGTAAGCAATTCTGTACAAAAAACGTCATATACATTTTTTACATACGAGCAACCGTTTTGTAGATAGCGCACTGCTAATCTCCAAGCAAGACGTAGGCTGTGTTCCGTTACCTGCACAATGCGAAATATGAGCAGCGAAGTAGTTCCGATCCCTACTCGCAGGTGCATCGGTGCTCATCCTACGTCATTCTACTTCCGGCCAATCTCGCGCATAATCTGCACGAGGAAAAAGTACAAATGCTTCATGCGCTGACGTCACAGTGGCGGGAAAATGCCAGAAACGTGCGTCATTTGAGGTTAGCATCGGCGGCGACTAAGGGCAAGTGTGTTGGGTTTAGGAAACGTGCGCAGTATTCATTTTACTGAATGATTCTGCAACTAAATTATATAATGCTACTGACGAACAAGCGTGTTTTGGTGAAGTAAACTTGTAGGATTAACATAGGAAAACCAGTTTTTAAAAGGTTGCAAAATTTAACTAACGGTAAATTTGCGTGTTTTGTAAATAATGTATTTGTAAACTGCTACTATTTTTTTTTAAATGCAAGTGTCCTAATAAAGTCGCACTTTCAACACTTTTGTAGTGTGTAAATAATATTTGTTTCTTTGCCCATATCGTGAATTCAACGAGTGTAAGTAAAATATATGAAAATCGTAAAAAAGTTATCCTGTCTAATCGTTCGACAGGATAGCGGGTTTACCATCTCCGTATATGGAAATGTCTAGCCATTCGTAAACAAAACGTTCAAATTACGCGCCGAAAATAAGAGAATGGAAGTTGTTCCGTTCCCCAGCCTATCATTAAACGCATGGAGTAACGGAACAACAACTGGCGTGGCGACTATGCAGTTGGTCGCATCAATGCAGGGAACGGAACACGACCTTAGTGAAAACAATGAAAGAAAAAAGGTGTTTACAATAAGAAGGGTCCCCTACTTACCTGGATTATACCTGGCGTTGCAGCTGTCTCGCATTCCATTGGAATGTGTCACAGTATATCGTGCCATTTTAACTCGGTTTAAAACTAGTTCTCGACGACCGTGAACGTGTTAATTTCAACGTAGTGGTGTGAAAACGATAATTCCAATATGGCAGACATTTGTTTCATTTTCGATAATTCGCTCCCGGTCGGTGATACTGTGGTTGGTAACCGTGGTTTAGAAACATTGAAAGACGCATTGGACATTTAAAAAACGTGAACAGTGATTATTCATGTTCATTGTCGTAAAGACTATATTCGAAAGAGTAGCGTCATGGCATTCAGAGACGCCGAGATGAAGAAGCCCCTAGTACATCTCAGAGCTTTCCTCTTAAAATGCGATCGAGTTCTTTTGCATTTGAAACATTGTGTTTGTTTTGTGGTGAAGAAGCAAACGAACAAGCTGAGATGAAAAAGAACATGAATTTCTTCGCAAAATTAAGAAAGTAAGTACAATTATATTTAAGGAAATTATTGTTAAAGTAGCGGAGGCACGTGGAGACAGATACGGAAGAACTGTAAAAGTCAGTGTTAACTTTGACCATGATTTAGTAGCTGTTAGAGCTAAATGTCATAGTAAGTGCTTTGAATTGTTAATTCGACCAAAACAAACAGGACGTGAAATAGGCAGGTCATTGGACATGAATATCACATCAGCAATGAAAGACATAGTTTATTATATCGAAAATAATGAAGAATGTGCCAATCTACGTAATGGGAGTCGAAATAAGTAATTGTAGATTATGTTCTTGATGATGATACAATTATCTCAAAATTAATTGAACGGTAAGGTAAAAATATTTTTATAACCGCGAAACCAAGATCAATGACAGTAATTTGTTTTCGTGATGCTCAAGATAATATTTTAAGTAAAGCTTGGTATGAAAATAAAAAATTAAACTCGGCAGAAAATCGCCTCCGTATTATAGAAACTGCTGCTGCAATTATTAGAGAAGATATTCGTTCTGTTGCTGTAAATACCGAGTTCTATCCTCCGGCTAACTAAAGTTGATGCATCGTAAGCCGTATTACGTGGCAATGCTTGCTCGTATAAAAAATGTACAAGGCTTTTTTTCTAGAGAATTGTTTAATATGCAATTTCTATAATCACATTAATTACCGTCCGACCAATAGGAAGTGAGATGTCCGCAAAAAAAAATTGTGACCTTCGACCTTGCTGGAGTATACGGAGTCGGCATGATAGCTTAAGGGACTCTTTGTATGTTTCAAATAATGCCAAAATGAAGGTGTGTGCAAAGATCTAGCTTGATCCTAATTTTTCGGCAAACTTATCCTTATTTCACTGGACTACATGAGAAAATCCGGAAGAAACCCCGCCGGAATCGAACCCGGCTCGTCTAAGGGATGCATGTAGTCTAGACCCTACACCAATTGTCATTAAAGTACGAGTTATTCTGTATATGAAATAATAATACATCTGTCTCACACTGTAGTATTATGCTAGAATTTATTTACCTACTAGATGTTTCAAGAAGCACAATTTGAAAGAAAAAAAAATTTCGTTTAGCAATTCAATCATAATAATTACTCTGGCTGAAAGTAGTAAAATATTAATTATAATGTTTACAAATACATAGCCCTATATTTAAAAAATGATTTTACGGGTGTCTTATTCAGCTACGAAAATGATCAATTTTACAACTGGAATGAATACACTCACAACAATTTTGTGACTTTAGTACCCACACTTCTTTACATACAACCATAGTACTTGACAAAGGTTTTCTTGAAAAATGTGCTTTATTAAGTATTCATAATTGAAATACGCTTATATTGTAATAAATAGTTGATTCCTTGAAACCGCATATTAACAATAGTGTAGATACTTCTTTTCAATGAGGCCATTCTACGTTATATAGAATTCCTGGTTATAGTCTATTCCTGGTTTCTTCGCAGTTTTTGCAAAGAACCTTCGAAAAATCTCTCTATGTATTACGTGTTTGGTTGTTTCCTAAATGTACTTTATTAGCACAAAAGTATTTTATTTTTGTTAAAGCGAAGTTCTACCTGTATTATATCGATACATTATAATATTGTATGTACAATTAAAATGAATAAAATTGGGTGAAAATAAGAGTGTTGATAAAGCCTACACTGAGAGAAAATCGAATAAAATATTGGTTTGTATAGGGCCAAATATATATATAGTTGCCCTAACAAAATGTACTTTTGAGCTAACAAATCTTTAAAAAGCAACATAATTACTTTTGTTCGTTTAAAAAAATGTATGTTAGAATAAACAAAGTCTCTGTGTTGGGCCAAACAAATTAGTCTGTCAACTAAATATTTTTTGAATGAACTGTATATATTAGTTTGGCCACTCATTTGACTGCCTTTGTTCGAAAAAAAAACAGCTCGAGTGTTTGTTTGTATTTTTGTGACAGGATAGTAACAGTGTTTGTTAGTGCATCTATTGATAATTAATATTCGTATAAACACGTTAGTAAAATAATTGAACAGGAAACTTAAAAGTAAAGCTGTAAAACTTGGAACATTTGTTTGCACACGTTGCGGTGTATTGGCAGTATATCTATTTAAAAGCAGTCCAGCTCTAACAGTTGTCGCATTAGCTCAGGTTAGAAAGGCGTAGCGTGCTGACGCACGGGATGTAAGTTCGAAACTTGGTTGAAATGGTAATATTTGTTTTATATTAGCCCAAACTGTTTAATCCCCGTGTAGCAAACAAATTGTTATTTGCATCAACCATATTTTACAATTTAGGGCAACCAAATGACAAAAACAAAATAATTTGATTTAAATAACAAAATATTTCATTGCCCCTATACAAACAAATAATTTGGTTGCACCAAACAAATCTTGATTGATTCAACAAAACCTTTTTCTCAGTGTAGTAAGAAATAGTTGCCATGCAAAATTATACTGAACTGAGTGTGCAGAAATGTAGTGCGTCGTCTCTCTTTCTAGACTTCGTCAAGTGAAGAGATTTGGGCGGCTCTTAACAGAGAGGTCTTGAGAGCCGATGCGGGTGATTGAAGTGAATATGGAGCGGTGCCGGAATGAACGGGCGGAGGAAGCAGAAAATCCCTGGGAAAACCCGCGACCAACGGCATCGTCCGGCGCGATTCCCACTTGCGAAAATCTGGTGACCCGGCCGGGGATTGGGCCCGGTTCGCCTTGGTGGGAGGCGAGCGTGCTAGTCGCTCAGCCACCGTGGGACCTAGACTTCGTGAACCGTTTTGTTTGCATAGGGCGGAGGAATAAACTGAAAGTAGATATTTAGCAGGGCTCCAGAAAAGATTTGAAGTAACCATGAATGGACTTCAGGGTCCTAACTCTGCTGAAACTATTTTTTGGGGCCACTTGGAAGTTTTAGAGAATATTAACCAAGCTATTTGCGCGTATCATACGACTACAATTAGAACAGCCTAACCAACCTGTGTCTGTATTCTGTAACCCGCTACCCTCGGAAATAATTATTTCCGTAGATCTCTAATAACATTCTCCTTACGATGTAACGATAGTTGCCTGCCGAGTGTGCGATTCTGTAACACCAGTGGAAAAGGGCGTTCCCAAAATTCTCGTTACATTTTCTGATACCGATCGTTACAGTGAAACGACATTTAACACAGTTAACCGGCCAATTACCGTTCACGAGACGTGAACAAGAGTGTACTGAGAGAGAGAGAGAGAGAGAGAGAGAGAGGAGAGAGAGAGAGAGAGAGAGAGAGCTACAAAATAAGTAACTGTTACTTTAACGAGCACATATTTTTGGACTTATTTATGATCAGAAAGAAAATAAAATGCACCTGTAGAACGTCTTAAATACTCTATAATTTTCTGCTGTGTGCCTTAGAATTTTCTGCCACCATGGTAAATCCAAACATTATTTACCGGAATACACATATTTAGAAGAGAAGCAAGAAAGTAAGGCGGTTTGACAGTATTGAAAGTATTGAAAAATCGTTTTAATGCATCAGACATTATAGTTTTCATTATAAAATAACTAACTTTCTCAATTGAAATAAGTTGTTGTGATAGAGAAGGTGGTTGAGGCATGATTCAAACCCGTTATATAGTGACGTTTTTAGTTTTACGATTAAATTTTTCAACATATCCCAATATTTTTTAAGTCATATAAAATAATATGTTAATATATTTAAAACATTAATCGTATGAAAATGATGTATTTTTACTAATTTCCTTACAGCATATTAAAATAACTCAGTGAAGTTCAGCACAAAATGGCAGCTAGTGTTGGGACAATACGGATTTTTCTTTGCAGCAATTACGCTTATCACTCAAATAGGACATATGTGTCAAACACAACTACTAGCATACCTATAATTTTTGTCTATATAATTAACATTGCCGAATATCATTCACAAACTTAGGTGTTATTATATTTGTTTAACTTGGCTGATCTATGTGCATAAGTTTAGTACAACAATTGTGGTTTTAGTCGCATTTTTAATATTGTTATATTAAGATATATTAATGGGAATGTTGTGTTACAATATTAGTGAAATAAAAACTCTATAAAACTATCTGGGAAGAAGTTGGGATTGAATCCGCGAACATAAAGCTGAACTAGATCATGCGCACGACGAGCAATGACACTAACCATTACTACTCCACTACAACACTAATTGTACTACTCAACTTAGTAGTATTAAATAAGTTGATTAAAATTAAGCGTGAGTGTATCTCCACGTCAAAATATTTTGTGTTTGGGAATTGAATTATCATTCCGTGTACATAAAATTGCTTTACAAGATGTAAGAGCTGGCTTAAGTTACAAACTGAATCCATTTAGTGCTTTGAAATTTAATTCGGGGTGTTTTCAGATTACAAGGTTAAAACTGCTCACGTACCCGCCATTTTATAAAGTTGCGCGAAGCACACTCAATAGCTATCGTCGACTGCGAATTTTCTACATGAAGCTTATTTCACTGGTTTTCACTAATTCGGCTCAATTTACTCTAGTGTTTGTTTAGCGTGTAGGAGAAATGTCCAACATACCACTGCTTATTTACGGACCACTGCTTATTTACGGACTTCAGCAATACGAATCAAATCGGAACTTTACCGAAGGGTCACGTACCCTTCGTTATGATCACGAGATTTCTCGGTTCGCTACAGCGTAGTTAACGAGGTTTTTCGATATTGTACCGACATGTGTCGGTAAACAGATGTTACAGAATCGCTCTTCAATGACGTAAACGATATTTATCGTTAACAGATGTTAGCGATCGTTATATCACAGCTAACAAGTTACAGAATACAGCTGATGGCAATTTAAAAAATTTAAATTTTCAAAGCATAAAGAATTTTTTATTATTATAATTTATTTTTTTTTTGTTATTCTTGGCGAAAATCACATTAAAACTATTTTTAGGGCGTGAAAATAATTTTTACTCTGGCAACAGTAGTTACTCACAATTCCGTTCTGCTCATTTTCCTGTGGCAGTGTTGTTACATCGGTTACAGAGCTGCTGTTGGTGCCTCCCAGATCGATGCTGACATCATTATTCTGTCGTGCTGGAACATCGTTGGTGTCTGGACGATTGGATTGAATATGCCTTCTGGAAATCTGATACACGTTTTATGTAAAAAATGTATCGGTATCATTATCTGATAAATACAGTAATTCAAATCTTAAAAATTATTAGAATTATTTATAAGAAATGGGGCATTAATTATTGGCACGTTATTGCAAATAATGCCAATTTTCAAATGAAAATACTAAAAGCAGTGCCCCAAAATAATTGCAGTGAAATGGAGACAAGCACACTGTTACCAGCTGTGGTAAGATCAGCGCGTATGAGATTAAGTGGCTTCTAATTAAAGCCAGTTGTCTGACATAAAAAATAATTAAACCATTCGTATCGAACCTGAATATTAATCGGAATGAATCAAGTGTGTCAACAAAGCGAACTTACAAATGTGAAGAATGAAGATGAGAGCGGAAAAACAAAGAGCTTGTTACAAACCAAGCATGACATGAAATTAAATATACAAATAGCAGATCCTTGCTGATACGTCGATCCGAGGATAATTCGCACCATATGCAGTATTTAGATAATGTAGGGTCTATAGACTCACTGATGAGAGGAGGTATTAGGAAAATTTCTATTTAATGTAAGAAATACATTAAACTGACAAAGAGAGAGCATAAATCTCTCGGCCACATGCTTTCATTGACTATTCTTATTTTAAAGATGTATGTTAGTTTCAAGTTACACAGATATTCTCAAAATTACAGTGTTGGGTCTTAATTTTAAAATCGGGCGTATTAGTTAAAACAGCTTCCGTTTACCTATATGCTTCCCAGGGAATGCCAGGGATATTTGCAGTATAGAAGTAAGCAAAATCGTACTGCACCTTTGTTGACTTACGGCGTAAATTGTCATTCATCAACCCCTTTCTGAATGGTGCTACACCAGTTGGTATATGACGGAACGATATATTAGTGACGGCCCGATGACAGTCGCTGTAAATACGGTATGCAATCAGTCGTGTGCTAGGTGCGGCGCTGAATTGAGTGATTAGTCCACTTACCTTTATAAATATAAAAGTTTGTAATGTTACAACGCATTCGTTTACTACAATATTATAAGCCTTGTGCTTATTTTGCATTCACAAAGAATTACTACTTTTTTAATACTGAAACACCGTGGTGATTCACAATTCACCAACGTGTTTTGTTAATGTCTCTCACCTGGACTCGTACCGAGCACGCATACATTTTGCACATTGAAGTAGAGTGAGCATTATTCGTTTTACAATTGCGCATCGTCCAGTCACATATAGAGTGTTTTGTATGTTTCCTACCTGCCAGACCACTAGCCTACTGTTTGAGTAGATAGAAAATATTCCTCCGACGACAAGTCCTGGGGGCTAAAGTTCGAAGGTTCGGCCAGCATTTTGGATCCACAATCTTGAATGACACCACAGCCACAATCTTGGATGATGGCACAGTAGTCATAATATATGATGTCACAGCCGCTATATTGGTAGTCAGTACATCGCCATCAAGTTAATGGCTACCATATTGTTTTCGTCCGCTATCTTGTTTCCAGTCACCATCTTGGTAGGCATCACAGCCACCTTCCGACATTTTGGTAGGCATCACAGCCACTGACCGCCATATTGTTTCCAGTAGTTCCTTCATCTCCTGCTAGGGGTGCTGGTGTAGCTCTTGTTCGGCCGCAATGTTGGTTCTTGAGTTGGCCGCCAGGGGCACTGCTTCTTTTATTTTGCAGAGCTCAAAATATAGTCTGATGGAGGGCAGGGCCCAAGTGCTGAACGTTGGGTCGGCATCCAGATGCTTTAGGCCACTCATAAAACATATCTTTTAAATCTCCATGGTGCTGCGAGAATGGGCTGTATAGACGGGTCTCAATGCCGAAAATTATACCAACCTAGGACAAAAGAACACCTTGCACAGAAGAGACAATAAAATAAAGAAAACAGTTAAAAGTAAGTGAGCGAAAGAATTATAAATAAAGAGGAAGAAAAGAAAGATAAGAAATAGATAGATAGGGTGGATAAGAACAATACCACCTCTAGTGGTTACAATCGCCCAAAATGTCGCAATTAAAAAATATTTCATCCCCACAACCGTGGTAAAGAAAAAGGGTTGGAACTCCCAGGAATTGGCTTTAAACCCTGTTCGGAGGTCCAAACAGAAGTCGCAGCTACAAATCCCCGGATAGAAGTGCACATGCAAATTTGCCATATTGAAATACTAGTTAAAACATTCTAAAGTCAAAATTGCTGGTGGTGGCACATTCTCTTTCGTGATGGCTTCTGTAACAGTGTGTCAGGACCAATACATGTATGTGTACTGTCAGTAGTAGCTACATAAATAAAAAATTGACATACATACAACACAGTCGGGGCCTATGCTTATATTGCACAGAAACAAAACACTTTCCTTCTCTTATTCTCTTCTCTTCTTCTCCTTCTCTTCTTAATTTCTACCCAAAATGACCATATGATACTGTATGAAATTTTTTTTTAAATTCTCATATTCATATGGCTCTGTCAGCATTCCACCATCCAATATACATCTCTTGTCGTCCTGCCATGTGAGCACGACTCTGTTCATGCAATGGGTTTAAATTTCTTGGTGGTATTATTTTATATTATTCATGGTTACACGCACGACTTGCTGCCACTTCAACACTCTTATGAAATCTTCAAATGCAATTTTTATTTTTTAAACTTGTCTTCTGGACCCTATTTACCTTCTCGGTTACTTTTTTGCAACATATATAACTAGTCTTTTGGTAGGAAGCCCCACAAACTCGCTCATCAGTTCGCCACCACACTCAGCTTTAAATTCCCTCCCACCACTTTCCTCTTGGTGGAGGAGTAGCAAGGATGAATGGGTGGGTAGGTGCTGTTATCCATCCATCTCTTCCATGATCGTGAGGTCTGCAACCAGGTATTCGTAACTATCCTGCATTTCAATTTCATAAATTAATGAGTCGGTATCTGTATATAGTAAATTAATGTTGCCTTCATACTTATCGTTCGTGATGTTGTGATGGAACCTGTACAATAGAGTTTTGGAGATGTTGAGCTCTGAAAAGCCTGCATAAATAGATTTATTAAACAATGTCATTTATTTTTCCATTTTCATCAGTGAGAGTTTTTCGTTGTAAATCATTATATAATTGAAGGTGGGTTTGGTAATCAATTTCTTCAGTCTTCTTTCATTACACCTAATTCCACGATTTTTCTCTTCCTCTTATTTTCTATGAGTTTTCGAAATTCTGCATTGTCCATAGGCCTAAAACATACCTTTCGAAATCATTGCTGGTTGCCCGCGTTTTTTTTCCGTATTCAAGTCGTTGTAGGGCTTTAACCACGCCTCTGGTTCCAATTGCAGTGCGCAAAGAATTTTCTTAACCTTGAGCCAATGTTCAATTGCTTGCTTCAAGTTGATACAATGCACAGTGTAGTCTTTCTTTACTTGCAACATCGTCAATAATTTTTTGTTTTGCCACCTGGAGGACATCCGCTGACAGGTAAAAATGGAATTTTTTATAGTGGTGGAGTCCTGTAGGATATTCTATGTCTATCTCCTCCACATTGCCGAATAGGCCATCATCTGGCACGGCCGTCGCATGATAATGGTGTTTACCCACTGGAAGTCACGCACGGGGAGGGGCAGGGACATTTCCCAACCATACATATTGTTCATATCTACGTATTGGAGGTAGATGGGTGGCTTGCTGACATCGTACGTGGACAGAATGTACTCGTTATTGGCATTTGCATGACACTTCTCACATTGGACCACTTCAACTCTTATGCCTTTTTCAATGAATTTATACTTGCCGTAATATTTTAGCAGTTCCAGCTCGACCTTGGTGTGCTTCAACACTGCATCGAACAAGAAGCCCGGCAGGCTCACGTAACAGACCCTGTCCAGGCGATAGGTTTCCAGACACAGTTTCATTAAGTTTTGAAATACATCTGACAACAACAAAACATCAGTCTTCAAATAAATATTACAATAATCTTCGATTGTCTTGTTCACTTATTGCAGTGTCCGTCAATTTATTATAATATTTGTTGCTGGGGGTAGCTTTGTCTCTCCTAATTTCTGCAGGCTGTCTATGTAATCGTAGGGGAACTCGCCCTTTCTTCCTACTAGTTATGCCTTCTCTGAGTTGAATAACTTCTCAGTATTTTTATGCTGATATCTTGGTAGGTTTTCGGTGGGGGCAGCGAGGTTGGCTGACATGAAGCAGAAGGTGTCTATAAATTGTAATGTAAATCTGTACCTCAGCAATTTCGAGAATGTAATAATTTTTTCCTCTGGATGTGGGATTACGAATATATTCTCTTTGTCATAGCACAGATTATTTATTATAAAGATCTAATTATACGTCAGGTTGTGGAATAACACAGGTAATCTTTTGGACAGCAGTGGAGTTTATTGCAGTTATTACAGGAGGAACCAATGTAATTTCTGGATTAGTGGTCATGGTGTATTACCTTCCAGTTGCCTTCTGTATATTTTTTTTCCACAGAAGCAGCAGGTATCTGTGATAGCATGATTCAATATTTGCAGGTTGCTGAGCAGCTTCATAGGTTCACTTGTTTCATAAATCTCCTTCACTTTATTTCAAAATTGACAATTTCCTCGATGCATTTCTTGGCTACATCTTCACCAACATACATTTTCGGCCCCATTGGTAGACTAGTGATTTTGGTTCAGTCATGATGTCGTGGTCGACTTGAACATAATAGCAAAAACTATAGGTGTCGTGCTTCTGATAAGAGTGCGTGCTGGATATCTGGAGGTCGACCTAGAAAGATTGAACAGGCAGGAGCATGGCCTCTAAATCGGCGTAGTTGGTAATTGGCATCTTGTCTGCATTAATATAATTATTAAATGTTAGTGTTGGTCTTCTTTCCTTCTTGTGTTGACATTGTATTTCAGTGTGTGTAGGAGCATAGGAGCTGCAATACTTCTTGTGCTCCACCAGCATCTTTTCTCCTGTGTTTTCTGTTGCTCATGTAATGTCTTGGTAGGATGTGAAATGCCTTTTGCAAATATTGATTTTTTTTTCTCTGTGGGCTGTCATTTGAGGTCTCACCAGGCAGGAAATGTTCTTTATGTATGCGAAGTGTGCATTATCTTCGGTGGTGAGGAGGAGGTATAAATGCACAGGCTTCTCTTCATCACATACTCATCTCAGTGCCACTTTAATTTCGTCATTGGGAATAAAATGATCACTCAAGGATTTTGTTTTTCAAATCTCAATATATGGTCCAGAGGTGACGGGAACTCGATGCCATCAAAGTTTAACTTACTTTCCAGTTCTCTGTATCATTTGTTTACTTGGTCTGGGTGTTCTCCTTCAACATATCTGGTGAGTATGGCCCACTTGAAGTACTCGAAATGCTCGTTTTTCTGGTTTATCATGGCTTCCCTATTATAGATGGGCACTGGCGAATCGATGTAGCTGGTTTCACGCAGGGGGTCCAATTTAAATATTCTGAACTGCATTCTCTTTACTGCAGAGAGTGTCCATCCATATCCCTTCCCATGGTACTCCTCTTCTTGGCATATTTTGATTAAGCTGGCCGCCACAGCTTCTTCCACATCATATTCATTCTAAATAGGCAAATTTTTGGTCTTGAAGGCTGACTACTTGGCTCTTCGTGGGGCTCTGGTTTGCCATAGTCACATTCCAAGAGCAAATTAAAATTTATTGGGCCATTTTCAAATACTCCTTCTGCAGCTGGTCGATGGTACTCTGTTTCATATCTTCCACATTTGTGCACACATCCTTGGCCTGGTTACTTGTATTATCTGCCACATATGTTTACACATTCCCTTTAAATACAGTCTCTGCCAACACAAATCCGTGGGCCGTCGGCTGTCCGGCTCCCACGACGATGCTTGGTCGAGGTGCTGGTGCTGGCACTGGTGTAGGCTACTGTTGGGTTGAAACATCATGTCTGGCCTGCTTCGTTGACAAAGGGGGGGGGGGGGGACTGCACACTTCTTGACATGCTCTCTCAGCTTGTCTGCCCTGGAATATTCTTTTCTGCAGTCCTTGCAGGCAAAAGTCGTCTTCTCCGGAATGAACTTACACCCCTTTTCGCGTGCCTTCGGGAATCTGCTGTGGTGGCAAATGGGGTATTACAAAACTTGCAGTTTCCAGCTGCTTTCTGCTGCTCATTCCCATTGCAATTCCTCAAATGTCACTCCATGTTGTCCTTCGGTCCAATCTACATCTCGCACTTCTCGCAGACTTGCTCTTCTTCCCTGTGAGGATTATGGATGCAGGTCCTCTCGTGCCTCAATCTGCTGTTGCGTGCAGAAAAAAATTTTCTGCAAAAACTGCAATGTAACCCTAGCGGCAGTATTAATCTTACCCCAGAGACAGTAGAAGGCGAAGGAAGTTGGAAGTCCGCCGAAGTTCCCATGTCCCTCCATGCTGAGCTACGTACCATAAAAAGAGAAGTAAGGCTGCAGTCACTCTCCTAACAACAATAGGCTGCATTGCAAGGGACTTCCGCGAAACAGACGATTTGAATCACAAAGAGGACTCTCTGATGTCCTACCACACAAGTCACTTCACCTGGACGCAAGTTCGCCACATAATGTAAAAATTATATTTATAAAATCATACACAAATTATTGGTCTCGTCGTCGTAAATACTCGCTGCTTGGATTAGCGTGATGATGCTGGGGTTTCCGTACAGCCGTACAGACAGGACCACAAGCCGACTGAAGAGACAACTCCAGGAATTGACAGGACCTGCAAATGTACCCAGCAGTAACCTATAAAAGAGCAATTGTGTAAAATATACACAAATTTCAACAGTATCATCGGTGCTAGTACTTACTTTCAAACTAATTCGCAACATGCGATAATTGACAGTCGGTGCTGACTTGCTCTGATGTCGGATGATGACAGGCCAAGTGCGAACCTTTGGTGAGAGGGATTGACCTACTGGCTGCCAATCACTGCACAAAATAAAATTAACATCATTACATTGTAACATGTATGCAAAACAATTATATTTAAAAATCGTTTGTATAAAAACTTTATTAAAACCAATTTTAAGAGCTCATTCCATAACACGTCAACAAAAAACTGCAACTGTTATTTATTTCAAAATTTAAGAGCTTATTCCCACACACAAGAAAGTAAATCATATCTTATAAATATAAATTAAAGAGCTCATAGCAAACAATCTGCATAAAATTTGATGACAAATTTAAGAGCTCGTTAGCAAACAAAATTAATTTAACTAGTTAATAAAAGTTTATTTCAAAACATAACATACCTTCGCAAGTAAAATCTCGAAGAAAAGCTGGAAGGCGAACGTGAAACTTAGCAATCTCTCTCCAAGCACAAAATGGCGGCGAAGCAGAAGGGTGCTTGGATATGCAGACGACAGGCGCTGATATCAGAGGGAGAGATTTGGTGATGCTTCATCCTTTATAGATCCTAGCCAAATAGTGGGGAGGCACCGGGTGATTTAAGAAATGTGGGCCTATAACCTGTAGAGTAGGGACCACCATGGGAGACATTCCCTCCCTCCTTCCCAGCTACATGTAACCCTAACTATTATTTAAATAAAAAAATTGTTTCGATAAAATGTTTAATTTATTAAATAAATTACATATTGGCAAGCTACCGTGACATATTAGTTACGATCTCAGTTTTCATAGAAACATAATCGGAAAGAGAGTTGCAGTAGATTGTAATTTCAGTTTTTTGAAAACATTTATTGACCCCGAGATATTTGCCGGCCAGGTACAGCAAGTCGGTGCAATCCAGCGTGGTGTGAGGCCGTGCTGCCTTGGCCTCAAGCTGCGGATGCGAAATTCAACGTCGCCTGTAGAAATAGCGCACCGCTGCACGGCCGACACCGTTAGAGAACCACGCAGCTTGTGACTGAACTCGCCTCATTTCCAGAATATAATAAAATTACATTATTTCACCTAAAAATATATATATATATATACTCCTAACTTTGTTAATGTTGTTCGAATCACAACATCTAAACAAATAGTCCTAAAACTAAACGAATTTTACGGCCTGTAAAACCCTCTTGAGAAATTAATTCGCGTAGATCTTTAGATGGCAAAAGTGCTTGCAAAAATCTTTCTACTGCTTGACTGTACACAAAATGTTCACGTTAATACAGAACAAAGTATTTTATAATTTGTGTGGCAGGAAACGAAAGGTTATAATGCACGTAATCCCGCATGATGAAGGAAACGAAGGTGTTTAATCGTTGTTATTCACACATACGTGTAAAGCTCGCGGCACAGTTCCCGCAGACACATGCGCATGCACGTATACACAAACATACAGATACACGCTGGAAATAACAAGATCAAATATTATCGTCGTGCCTGGAGTATTTTTGCTTAAAAGCCACTCACGTTAAATTGAGCACTTTGGAAAGCCATCTCAGTTGGAATAATAAGTTAGTCAATAAGTATGCTTTACTTTAGCCGTTTACGTCAACTTCCGAGTGAGGTGGAATGAACAAGCTGTCTTTATTACTTACATGGCTATATTTATTTAAAAAGGTGTTTAAAGGATAAAAAATGGCTGAAAGGAAAATAGTAACCAGACCCTCAAAAGTGCTATCTTTACAGTGAACAGCCTAACTGTTTGCGTGCGTTCGAAATACTCTTCTCTTTCCGCGATTCACTGTTCATAATTACACTCGAGTTTACTCGCTCGCTATAAATATTAGTTACGAGTGCGCAAGTACATTTAATATTTACTGTTTTACAGGCTATGTGTGAACAGTGTAAGTATGTAGAACGTATTAAGTTCTATTTCACAAGCTGCAACTGCCTGGTAATACCTACATACAAATTTTTTTTGGTAATATTAAGGGGCAGGATTAGACAAAATACGGCGAAAACTAGGTCTGTGTTTGATTTCGAGGCAATGTGCCATTGATCATTTGCCCGTGATCATTTCGTGTTTCACGAGCCCTTGTTCCCTTCCATAGATATATTCGTTAAGTGAATTCGGACGCTCGAAAATAAAATATTTCAAACAATTGCGAATCGAAAACTATCTCGGGCTCGAGAAGGGCAAGTTTGTCGTGCCCTTGCCTGAAGGGGACATTCTAAGTTGCGTAATGTGCTCTTGTTGTGAATTCGGACAACGGCAATGTGACGTCACATCCGGGATGCACTTTTCAAGGGCACGAAGCCAGATAAGGGTCCTTTGTTGGAGAATTCGAACACAGCATAGGAGATATAAGACATTCAAATGGGTGTGTTATTCGTATTCTGTCATTAGTATTAGTTATTTTCGCATACAAACAGATTATGCACACGTAAAATTTGTAATATAATTTTTTCAATAACAACAATTTCACTGGTAAGGTGGACCGTATAAGCCCGCACGTGATATGTGTACATACGAAATGGGAAACGAGTTATGATGCATCCTGTAAGACTGGTGTTATAAATCACGAAACATACGCGTGCCTCAGGCCGTAAAATGCCTGCACTGTGAATTTTTTAAGCCGTGACATATCAACAATGAATAGTATGCATATTTAAATAAATAATAAATTACGTTTCATCATTTCACGCGAACAGCTCAGACATTTTTATCGCGCAGACAATAAATTTCATGTATTGACTCCAGTGTATAAATACAATTATTCTGTTTCCAATACTATGTTCTATTTCTGTGTGCTAGCGAACACTTGAGTTTACTTGTAAGCCGGAGAAAGTAAATTAAATTCTAATTAATGTTTCATTAGCTTTTTCACATTAAAAAAAAAAATTACAGATGTCTTCATCACTTTAGTAATGCTTAAGCCATTCAGATTCAGTGAACGCAATTGTGTACATTACACACATTGAGGGAGATTTTGGTCTGCAATAATCAATGTTATAACCTGTCTGTAAATGATTAACAAACAGTCTTACTTGTCTAGGTCATAATTTATTCATATTACTGAAGCCGAACAGTGACAACGAAACAATTGGTATACCGACTTGAGTACAGTAACACCTCAAACTATAAGATAAAGTATATAAGAAATGGTTACTATAACCATTATAACTTAGAATTAATAATAAAAAAAATGGAAGATGACAAAAAAAATATGTACGAATAGTAAGTGTAGAGATTTGGACGGCTCTTAACATCGTGAGCTGATGAGGGCGAAGCGAATTGAGTGTGGAACAGCACCGGAGAGAAAAGGCAGGGGAAACGGAAGATCATCTAGAAAACCCGCTGGCTATTCAAATGCTTGTGAGTCTAATAAATAGCCAATTTGTAAAATTTTTACTTGGCTAACAATTTCCCACTTACATTTTACCACATGAATAAAGTTATTAGGCACATTTCAATGTTATATGGTGGAATAATACACAATATGCTTAAAAGTAGATATTAAGCAGGGCTTTCAAAAGTGTTCAGTTTATCGTGAACAGCCTGTAAGAATTCCTGCAATATTTTACAAAACACTAGCGACTGATGGCTGCTTGCAAGCCGATCTGGTGTATTTTCACGAATCTGCTTGTTTCTTCACGACTGTAGCCTACGTAGCTGTTCGTTTCCTGGTCAGGAACCTCAACCGGTGAATTTGCTTTCCACAGATGACGTATAGTGCAAATATTTATCACGGCAAAATTAATCCACGACACTGACTCCAATACACTTTTTTTTGACGATTCTTGTTACGTGTTTTAAGAGGGACATTTGCTCGACATCTTGGAATTACATATTTTTTGCCATTACTTATGTTTAAGATTAAGTTTGAAAAAGTAACTTCGTTAGGTCAATGAACACCATTTAATTATATTTTAGAGACATTTATCGTTTAACTTTTAGTAGGTTTACTAGTCTGTAGTAATTCTCAGAACATCGTCATTCATTAATAATTAATTCTCATTTATTCCAAATGGTAAACATATATAAATGCACACTCCAGCCATGACGGTTATTCAATCATCTGAGTGATATACTATGTAAGTCAAAGCAGAAACTTCGATACGATTGCAGAATACATTTTAAAAACTAGTAACATCATGATTTATCTCCCCTTGTCTGGAAAGCCGATAAGGGTGAAGCGAGGTGAGTATGAAACAGTGACGGAATGCAAGGGCTGGGGAAACGGAAAATCGCCGAAAAAACCCGCCGACCAGCGTTATCGTCCGGCACGGAAATCCGAGAGCGACCCCAGAATATGTGATTGTTTATTCACTTACAGAAAAATTTTCCATAATTAGAAAGTTGTTTAAAAAATGTGTGCGTTGAAAATTTATTTTGATCACATACAAGATTTTAATATTAAAAAAATGACAAAATGAAAAAATAAATAAAACACTTAAATACATTTTCATCTAATACTTACTTAGTACGGAGTCAACACAGAATGCATAATACAAAAATAGGTCATCTTAATTTTTCAAAATGGCAACAATTCCATATAATTATTTTTTTGTCTCTGGTTAATTGGAAAAATGTACTCATTGCACTATTTTAGTAGGATTTCACATACAAGGCTAAGCAGTTCGCGAATGATGGTAAGCATTAGCTTCTTGCGAAAGCAGCGCCAGTCTCATGATCACGGCGATGTCTGTCGTCTCGGCCACTCACACACCCGGTCTCCAGTTGGTCGTCCACCTAATCAAAGCCGCAATGTGGATCTTGCTCCTCCTTAACAGTTGACTCCACGACTTCCACCTCGCCAATGGTGGGGCCACCCCCAACAGCAGGTACGACATCCACAGCTCCAGGGATACACACTGCTGGACGGCGTCGACGAGTAGGTGCAGGTTCGTTTACCGAGATGGAGGCAGAAACATCCATGTTGGGTACCGTCACGAATGTCTGGTGCTGACGCTGTACTCGGCGGCGTCTGGTAGTCTGGCTGGTAGTATCATTCGTGGGCCTGGGATGCTGGGAAGTTTCGTGCCTCACCTGGGGCAGTTGCACGGCACAGTCTGGTGCGTGGATGGTAGCAGGGAGCTGGGCCGAGGCGATGATTTGGTCGACTGGTGCAGGGTAGCTGCGTCTGCGGCGTCATGTGGCAGGCTGATGATCCTGGAAAGTCCAATTCAAACTGCATTGGTTCCTAGACGACATTGTAATGCGCGAAACGCCAATGCTGCATGTCGCTACCATCACACGTCTCGGTGTAGGTGGACAGATATCCATCTTCTGCGATGAAACTCTATTCAGTGCCGCTATAGTCAGGCTTGGCAATTACATAAATGTCCGTAGGACATAATGGAGTCATGGTGACGATCACAACTGTAGGTGGCGACTTAATGCACACACCGATTTTTCTCATCTTATATACTGTGGGTACCGATCAGGTGTGCAACTATATTGAAAACTTAATCCTCTTACATTTAGGGTGACTGCATGTCTAGTCATAGGCAGCATATTCATGGTCCAAGGACGAGGGACATCATTTGTGCAGCAGGTGTGCATTCCTCCACGTGAGTGTCCAGTCAGTTTCTGACCTGTCGCAGATGTGTCGGTGATGGTCGTCGTAAAGTTTTGCCAGCTTGCGCAGCGAAGGGCAACCATACTCGAACTGCACATCGATAATTTCCAATTTATTTTTGCACAAGTCGCTCTGTCATTTTTCTGCTTGGGCCCTGCCACGAAAACTGGTTCTTGCACATACTGCAACAGTAAGTCGCGCGACACTTTTCTCACTTGGAGGTATGGAATCTTGCCTGCGTCCCACTCCAGCCCGTGGTGTTACTTGGTCAACTAGCAGTAGTTCGTCTTCTTGCTTTTCTCTTCCAAGAGTTTCCAAGAATAAGGGGGCGGAAGGAGCTCGTGCACATTTTGGCATCGTCGTCATAGGTCACTGCGATCTCCTTGACCACGTAGCCACTCTTGCTTGCTCTGGAAGTTTTGCAAATTACTGTACATCCTGATACAAAATGAGGTGAGAAGCAATGATCATTCTGTTTATATATGCTTAGCTCACCATGTTCACCAGTCCCAACAAGCAGTCGTAGCTAACTACTCTGCTGTGCAAAATCAAGTACACAACAGTGTTCGCAAGCATGATTTTTTAATATATAATTTCGATACGACAATCCACCATGCTATTTTGAACTCTCTCGTTTTGTTTGGAAGTGTCGAAGACCAGCCACGGCATTGTTTCACGGAATCTTTCTGGGCTCAGAACTGGGTAGGACTCGCGCCCATAGGAGGAGGCTTGAAAATGAATATACAGATAATTCAGCAACATAAATCGTTCTTGGTCGAAGGAGGTGTTCAAATCCACATTAGGATAGCTTTCGCTATTTAAAAGTACTTTTACGTTTTGGACATTACAGTGGACGAAGGTCAATTTGTCTGCCGATATGTTGTGTTGCTTGTTCGTTTGAAATGCCAGTATGATATAACTGAGTTTTTCCATGCTTGAAGACATTTTCACGACCCAGTGGTTCGTGTGGCAGATGACAGGACCAGGCATGTAACCTAACTCCAGCTCCTGAAGGTTATGTCAATTATTTTTTTCCTTGACATAGTTCAGTAGCTTCATGCATTCGCGGGTTTTTCGGAGTCATGTGGGGAACGAACCACTCCATGTTGGTCAGAGTTACAGCGATGGGCTGCAGATTTTCTCCCGCCCCCAATACTGCATCGATAAGCGAGGTGGTAAGAATTATCGACAGTTCTTGGATGGCTCTTATTATTATCTTCCTATAATCTTCGGCGAAACCCATTAACATCGATAGTGGCATGCTCATATCGAACTTCCCTTCTGCGAAGATGGGAACCATGGAGCCAACTTCTATTCCCCAGCCTGCCATGTTTACCGTGTCGAGATTGTTAGGTGTGAGTGAGAGGTAGATTTGTATGGTGGTGGTTGTACCCACATCCCGTATTTCGTCAATAGTAACACGGTTAAGTTCGTACATTACTCGCTCGAAAAGGTGGAGCATACCATTTCAAAAGAACACAGTGGTGGGTTGGGTCATGTCCTCTTGTGTGATTATATCTTGGATGTGCAGGAATTATTACGAATGCTGGGTGTAAATATCTCGACACTCTATCGGGATTCGAACCTCATGCCCGAGGGCGTTGGGGCCAGCCAGACACGGCTAGTAGCAATTCAGATCAAACCTGTCGATTCTGTTGTCGAATTCTTCCCACTGCTTCATGTTCAATATGTTGTCATCTTCCATGCATGTACGCTTTCAACCCTAGGCTACGCAGAAACTGCTATTTGGCACATGTTAGCACGCTTGAGTCCCAGGTTTTGTGCTGCGCTTGACTTTATGCAAGATAGACCTGGCCAAACTGAATCCCGTAGTTTCAAGTGCCAACTCACAGTAATTTCTTCCTCGTTTCTGAAGTCTATCTGCTTATCATCCTAATCGAAGATCCTCACGACCACTTCGTGTGCCCTCTTCGCGATCACGGGAATGTAAATAATGCTTTTTGGAACTTCTATCAGTTTATATCCGGGGAAAGCATCGGCGCAAACTTGTGCAGGATATTGCTGGTTTTACCACTGGTTTAACAGCCAGTCGCCAAATTACAATTTATGCGTATCACATTCACCAGAAATATGTTCACTTGTCGTGAGAATTCGAGCATTTTGCCAGCTTCGTAGATTTTCATCTAGACACTAGATCTAGCTCGATGGTATCCAGTTTGGTTAAATATATTTTGGCACTGCAAAATATTTCTTTCTTCAGCGCGTTTGGGTTACCGTGTAGTTCGAAACCCACGTCCAATGGTGAAGTGTAATTGTAAATTTGTATCATTGTGTGTAGTCATAATATGCAAAAGTAACACAGTAAAACTGTAAGACAGAGAAAGAGAGTTCAAGGGGCATAGTTGCGCCCGGAACTAAAATGGTGCGCAAGAGCCTCAAGTATACCGCACGGCCCTCAACTGGAGTGCGAAGTGCATGTTGCTGGACAGTATAAATTAAGCCACAAAAGGAATGGTAAGAGAGTCTTCCCAGGAGACTTGTCGGAAGAATCGGGAGCTCACTGAGCTCTAGGGGAATCGCTGCCATGAATTCCATGGCTATAAGTCTGATTGGGGAATCACTGTAACGTATCCCAAGACTAGTAGAGTGTATGAGCGTTTGTTATGTTAATGCTAAGTGAGTATCAGGTTGTCAGACATTATATATTCCACCTTGTATGACTATCAATAAACTTGATGTCAAACGGAATCTCTTCATCATAGTGTGTTATTGCACTTTGTTACCGCTACCAACCCCATGTAAATCTCACATGAGTTTTCCAGCCCCTCGGAATGCTACATAATACGAGATTTCTGTTGTCAGATGTGGCAAATTAAACAAGAATCCTAAGTGCAAAAGGTCTGGGTTGTAATAGTGTGGCAAATATGAAACAAGAATCTTAAGTGCAAAAAGGTGCCGATTGATATTTATGAAGTAATGTCACGGTCAGGCAACAGTAAGCCAGCCCGGGGTAAAAAAAAAACCCTTAGCAAGATAAAGAGACTACGACATGCCCGAGAGTAAGCAGCGGTACGACGGACGACAGACTGTGTTGACCTAGCGGTGCGGCAGTGGAGTTAAAGGAGCCGCAATCAAGGCGATAAGACGGCAGCGCAGAAGGATGGCAGCGGCCACAGGAGGACCTCACCAAGGACTACAGGACTTCGAGATAACGACAGCGGGACTCAGGGAGAACCACGGCAAGCTGTCCGAAGCAGGCCAAGGAGGCAGTTCCACCAGTTCCACAACTTCCAGCGATGAGCCAAGTCAGGACAGCTACAAGAAAATAAGATGCCGCAACACAGCAAGAAGCCAGTTTTCAACATGTTAAGGTTAGTTGTGCACTAGCACACATTTGAACCGAGTGTAGCTCTATTCAAAGCAGATATCATAGGGCGTAATATTGTCACTCCAAATTGTGTATGGGGATTCGTAACAAGTAGTTTAATCACAGAGTCTCGAATATAATTTAAGGATGGCTGACAGTCAGGAGGAAAGTGAGGTTGGAGACCAGTATATCTCAGTCACCTCGGCAGTAAAGCTCATTTGCACATCCTTTTGATGGACGTAAGGGGAAATTACGGGAGTTTATAGACAATTTAGACACTGCTTTTGACCTAGTAACCCAGATAAGCATTCAGTACTTTTGAAGTTTGTAAAGTCGGAAATAGCAGAGTAAGCCAAATATAAAATATTAGCGAGAGAACGTACAGAAACGTGGGAGGACATAAAAGAAATTCTAGACGAAAATTATGTGACTCGCCAGAAGATCGATTATTATGCATGTAGATTATTTAATGCAAGGCAAGGGACCAGTGAGGAAGTAGCTAACTGGGACAGTCGGATAGATGCTATAGTCACCAATTTTAAGGAAGCCGCTTTACGGGTTTGTACACAATCACAAGTAGAGGGTGCTCTAGCATTAGTTCGACACTTGGAGTGAGCTTGTTTTGTGCAAGACCTAAATAATGATCACATTCAAACAATAATCCGAAGCAAAGGCACACAGGTGGGGCTAACTATTGAAGCTGCTTTAGAGGAAGAATCAAGCATACTGCAGGATAGGATCGGCATAAATCAACCTACAGTCGAGATACGGCTATACAGGAAAACAGAGTCACTTGCACCAACTGCGGAAAACGGGGTACACTGGCATAATTGTTCACTGCGTAAAGGGGCGAAGAAGAGGTGCTCTGTAGAAAAGTGAATAAATATAGGACATGATATAGGTGGGAGGCGACAACAAGAGTACCAGAGTAAATATCATAAGGAGTATAACAAAGAGTTTGAGGGGGACTGGAACACATGTTTTAGATGTGGTAGATGGGGCCATTACGCAAGGGACTGCGCACATGTTTTAGATGTGGTAGATGGGGCCATTACGCAAGGGACTGCGGGTCACAGTCAGGGGAAAGCATAGATAACAGAATCCACAAAGTTCCAACACATCGTAAAGGATATAAAATACCAGAAGGTAGGCAAGGGAGGCCTTGGGGAAACACGGTGACCTACAAAAAAAGGGACAAATGTCAGGGAAACGAGAAAGAGTCCAAGTAAAGCAGCGATACGAGGAACTCCGAGAGCATACCATAACGAGCTGCCACTCATAAAAAAATCAGGCATGAGGGAAGTCAGAGACACAATTGGGCATTGTTTTCCTATACATTAAGGAAATTGGTTGGAAGGTAGAATGTCTACTGGACACCGGGTCAGATTTTGACACTCATCAAGGAAAATATACTAAGTATTGAAATAATAGCTGAGAGGAATATCGACAGGACAACCAAACTAAGGGGACTGGCCACGGAATTAATGACCACAAAGGGAACGATAGACGTCTGTATTAGGATTAATCACAAGAGTGTTAACCTGGAAAACCACTTAATTGACTAATGTCCACACGAGTGTATTTTAGGAAAAGATTTCTTATCAGTCACCAGAATGGTAATTGATTACGGCAAAAACGGAGCAAAGGTATTTATATCGGAGAATGCCTTACCAAGAGTGAAAAATGGGAAAAGTATATACACTGTAATTAATACCAAATAACGATGAGGTGAATCGGTTAAAAAAACCACCTCTGTCATTAGAAACATTAGAACCACGAGTGTTAGAAATGATAAAAGGCTGCACAGACAGGTGCCAGGCTTTAAAGGAAACATTGAGACTTAACCATCTACACAAAAACGAAAAGGTGGGACTGCTAGGACTATGCGAGGAGTACAATGATATATTTCAGCTACCAGGAGATAAGCAGACCTTCACTAGCACAATTGAGCACAGAATCCCTACAGTGCCAAACTGTGCTCCTGTCGCAGGTAAACTTTATCGTATTCAAGAAATACATAAGGAAGAGGTAAACATGCAGGTGGAGAAGATGCTCAAGGTCAACATTATAGTTACGAGTAGGAGTCCTTGGAAGGCACCCATATTAGTCGTACCAAAAAGTTAGATGCCATGGGCAAACAAAACTGGAGAATTGTACTGGATATTAGAAATCTCAAACAGGTGTCAATAGGTGACGCCCATCCGATTCCGAATATCAGTGAAATCCTAGACCAATTAGTCCAAGCAAAGTATTTTTACTCGCTTGATTTATACAGCAGGTATCTGCAGGTAAAGTTAGCGGACGAGGACTGTCCCAAAACAGCATTTAGCATACCCAATGGGAATAACGAGATGACACGAATGATGTTCAGGCTAAAGGGAGCCCAAGCAATTTTCACTAGGTTAATGAATATGGTGTTAGCTTGACTAGTAGGCATTAAGTGCTTAGTGTACCTAGACGACATTGTAGTTTATGGCCACACCATGCAGATCCATAATGAATGGCTCAGAGAAGTATTTAAGCGACTGAGGGAACATAACCTCAAACAACAATCGCAGAAATGTGAATTTTGAGGACGGAAGTAGCATATCCCGGACACAAAATCAGTGACACAGGCATAAGGCTGGATACAGCAAAAATGGAAAAGGTAAAGGAATATCCGAGGCCAACATCGGCGAAACAGATTAAGATGATTTTTGGGTTAGCATCCTATTACAGAAGGTTCTTTGCAAATTTCAGTAAAATAGCAAAACCACTATATAACCTTGTTAAAACAAACATACCCTTTGAATGGGGAGATGAACAATAACAAGCATTCATCACTTTAAGAAACACATTGACATCGGAACCGGTACTTCAGTATCCCGATTTCAATAAACTACTCGTCTTGACCACCGACACGAGTCAGTTAGCAGTGGGGGCAATCCTATCGCAAGGAGACATAGGTAAAGACAAAGCAATAGCTTTTGCAAGTAGAATGCTCAACAGAGCGGAAACAAATTATTCCACCATGGAATGTGAAATACTTGCCATAGTGTGTGCTGTTAAGCATTTCAGACCATACTTGTTAGGTAGACAATTTAAGATTTTAACAGACAACAAACCATTGCAATATGTATTTAATGTCAAAGACCCCAGGTCGAGACTTTTAAAATCGAGGCTGAAACTAGCCGAATATTCTTTTGAAATTATGTATAGAGCAGGCAAGACGATCACACACGCGGACGCATTGAGCCACACATGTCAATTTGAGGTAGAGACAAAAGCCAAGCACAGCAAGTGAAGGGAAACAAAGGGGCGTTCATGCCCGAAGAAAGGTAGCAGATTATTAAGGAACAGCACGATTCGCCGGTAGACGGCCATCAAGTTATGGTCAGGACACATAACAGAGTGAAACAATACACAATGTGGTGCTGGATGAAAGATGGCGTAAAGACACACACATGTAAATGCGATTAGTGCCAAAGTAACAAAGTCTGAAGGCCACATGAGGATGCCATTAGAAATCACGGGCACACCGCAAATTTTCTGGGAAAAATGTAGTATGGGCATAGTGGGTCCTCTAACAGTAACCAAACAGGGAAACAGTTACATGTTAACATTCCAGGATTTATTGTCAAAATACAGAGTAGCAGTGACCTTAGCGAATCAAACGGCGGAGCCCATAGCCACAGCTTTTGTGAATGAGGTAGTATTTAAATTTGGAATACCTTAGGCAGTATTAATCAATCAGGGTAGCCATTTTTGCAGTGAAATGTTCAGACAAGTATGAAAACATTTGAAAATCACGAAAATTAAAACTAACAATACAACGATGTCATAAAGCATTGGCAGAATTCCTACACCATTTCATTGCTAACAAGCAGGGTGACTGGGGCACATGGTTAAATGATGCAACATTCGTGCATAACACCACACCTCATGAAACCACAGGGTTTACACCCCATGAATTAATGTTTGGAAGATTACCGAACCTACCAGATATTTTACAGAAGGAGCCGGCAGAAATTCAACATTGTTATGATTACATTAAAGACTTAAAGACTAGGATACAATACACATAGAAGATTGCTAGAAAGCACTTAATAGCATCCAAAGAGAGTGACAAAAGAAATTACGATAAGAGGGTTCGAAAATACATCTTCAAGGTAGGATTTAAAGTACTTTTGTTTGACGAGACTCTGAGAAGGGGTAGGTCACAAAAGTTATGCAGCCAATTCGTAGGCCCATATACAGTTATGGAAGTAAATGGAGTCAATGTAACCTTACAGACTAAAAGAATGAGGGCATTGAAAGTACATGCAAACAGACTTGAGCCGTACTTTTAATGTTACAGACGGATTATCCTTATTCTATTTACGGTCAGTGCGAGTAATGGAGCAAATAAGTGACAATTGGACATCCAAATTCCAGAATTGAGGATTCACCTGGACTTTACTATGATTTTCAAGGGAAAGGACAGTTATTTAATACTGAATGGAAGTTAGTGACGTTCATAAATATCAGTCAACAAGACTCTAACTTTATGAAGCTAAACCATTATGCATGTGAGACTAGTGAACTATGTAACAAAGAAGAGTTAGTATATATAATAATACACTATGTATATCTAGCATAAGTAGAATTAAGGACAAGGTAAAATCACTGGGTATAACAAGGGACATCATTAATGAGTTGAAGGAAAATAGCAGACAAAGGAAATGCAGTATAATTCCATTAAATTTGATATGGCAGATAAGTAGAGTAATCTCTGGCACATTAGACGAGGAAGATAGGGAGTTTTATAACCAAAAATCTCGAAATTAAAAAAGGAACAACTATACTTTTTGAAACTAAGCAAGGAACAGGTGTTAGTAGTAAAATCAACACTGCGCACAGTTAATAAGACAATTAAATAATTATATTCTAGTGCATGTTAAAATTAATAAATTTGGAAGTATTTAGTAGAAACGGTATATTGTGTTATGCAATTAGATTTCCACTTGCAGAACACTTAACTTTTAACATCTATGAGGTGTTACCACTACCAACCCTAAATAAAAAGTCTAAAGATTATTACGTTTTTATTAATCATAAAAAGAATTATATATTGTTGGAACATGCAAAACAATATTATGTTAAATTAAGCGAAAATGAACTAAGTAAGTGTATGGATATCACTTCGGCTTTTAGAATTCGTAAACAAAATTTCCCACTTATAAATATGTAATCATCCAAGGAATGCGAAGTAAAGTTAATGCTTCCTATCACTTCATTACCATAAGATTGTGAGAGACTCATGGTGAAATTAGTAAACACTTCATGGATACAACTAGACAATAACGAATGACTGTATGTAGCTCCGAAGGCAGAGAAGATAACTGTAGTTTGTGAAAATAACGATTCATTTGATACTATTCTTAAATGACCAGGTAAACTAAAGTCATTCGAAAAATGTAAGGGTTATGGTTCAAATATACTCATTGTATCCCAAACATGGAAAAATCAAAATGTTAGTTCTAAGGATTTTATCCCTAATGTATCTCTATATATAGACTGTTGTGAGACTGCAGAGTCAAACCAGGTAAATGAAGTAAAACTTAGGACTGTAACTAATCAATTAAATGACTTGAAGTTGGCAAGTCACGAAATAAGTGAAATGGAAAACATATGCAAGAAGAGGACTGGAAAGTAAAGCAAACAAATAAAATGTTCAATGTAACTTTAAGTTCTTATGTATCCTTTGTATTATTTGTCATTATATTATGTACATGTGTTTGTGTTTAATGTGGCTGCTGTAAATGTATAAATAGGCATATCCCCAAAGGGGGAGATGATAATAATTGTTCTAAAGCCTTCTGCATTAAGCCTACTATTTTAAATACCTATAGTGCTAACCATGTAGAGCACTATCCTTCTGGTAGACACTCAATTACTAGCTACCAGAACGATCTACCATCAGAACAAATAGAGCTACACGAAAGCATGATCACATAGAAAAACTACCGTTAAGGTAGTAAAGAAAACAAATTATTTAATGGAATTTGTTTATTTTTCATAAGTAGGGGGGCGAGCAGTGTAATTGTATATTTGTACCATTGTATGTAGTCATAATATGTAAGAATAACATAGCAAGACTGTAAGACAGAGAAAGAGAGTTCAAGGGGCACAGTTGTATCCGGCACTAAAATGGTGCACACGAGCCTCAAGTGTACCACACGGCCCTCAACTGTAGTGCAAAGTGCATGTTACTGGACAGTATAAAGTAAGGTTCAAAAGGAATGGTAAGAGAGTCTTCCCGGAGGAGTCTCGGGAACTCGCTGAGCCCTAGGGGAATCACTGTAACACATCCCATGGCTCTTAGCACTTGGGGAATCACTGTAATGCATTATATGGCTATAAGTCTGATTGGGGAATCGCTGTAATGCATCCCAAGTCTAGTACAGTGTATGAGCACTGGTTATGGTAATAACGCTAAGTAAGGATCAGGTTGTCAGACCTTATATATTGCACCTTGTACGACTATCAATAAACTTGATGTCAAACAGAATCTCTTGATCATAGTGTGTTATTGCACTTTGTTTCCACTACCAAATCTCACATGAGTTTTCCAGCAGCTCGGAACGCCACAATGGCACGGATTTCTTGATGGAATTGGCGATGTCCTTCAGTTCGTATGCACAAGTGGGAATGCTGATTTCCTTCATGTCTCCTGCCACTACATACCAGAATGCAGAATTAATGTTTTATTCTATGTTGGAAATGGAGGTGTAAGTCTGAAAATCCATAAGTTCGACGACCCACTCACCTTCAATCTCCAAGGGCGCGTAAAATGTCGCCCTCAGCTCGGAAGTCTTACCACTTATGATGATGGAAACCATTATACTGACTGGAGGATACATGTGCGAACACATTTTTAATGTAAAATGTTAACAAACAATTATTCACCTACAATGATTTTTATAACATTGCACCAGAAAGCATAGACACAAGTGTCCGCAGTTCCACATGTTCGGCATCTGCTCCATCTCATAGTTGTAAGTCTTTTTCAGGTACATTCGCATTTAGGGTAGAGGACGAAAATTTCCAAAACTGTTGTAGTATACTGCATGTTTGCCACTTTTGACACACATTACCCAGTGCAAACCGGGTTCGGCTGTCATGTCCATGTTGATTACAGCACATTTGTCATGTTTGATTTAGGGGCAAAGCATCTCGCATGAACACACCGCGAAAATGAGGTATCTTCAATTCGCATGCAACCAGTTCCAAATCCATATTCGTGAGCGGTCGTTTCGGTAGAGATTTCATTAGCGCCTCGTCCTGTTGCAATGTTTTTGAACACCTCTTTCTCCTCCATGTTAGGACCGTCATATTTAAAGTCCTTTGCCATTATTTTACCTATGGCGATAGCTTCCAGTTTAAGGTTGTGGCGGTAGTTTTCCTCCAATTGCTTATGTTTCTTCGAGGCTCATTTCACCACACTAACGATATTCGTTATGGCCCCGGTGAAACCCCCCCAGAGCACCAATTGCAGGTACCGAGACTGGAAGGAATATTCTCGTCATATCTTCCCTCTCCTCTTGGAACTTCGTCTCGCTTTCTTTGCCCCCATTCCCATCTTCACTTTGGCTATTATAGCATTGGAAATGCCCCACGTGGCTACTTTTTCACCGAGTCTGGTATCTGACGATTTTCTTATCTCGTCGGCCTTCTGAGCAAGTATTTTCTCTGCATGGTGCATGGCTTACTGATCCTTGTGCTGATAATAGTCGATACCATGCCCCTTGCACTCCTCGCCTGGCACATTGATGTCTATATCGCCGCGATATAACAGTGTAGCTAGCTTGGTTCCTGGCCCGCAGAACCTTTATACGGGAATGTGCAGCCCGAAAGGTAGATTTTTGATCAGCATATCAACGATCTCTCTTCCAGATTTGATATTTCTTCTACGAGTCATCACAAACTACAGCACTACAAACCGATATATACCCAACCTTTATACTTTTTAGTTTCAGTATCATTCTATATTTGGAACAGTAAGGACATAAAGTGTTAATGAATCATCTTCTTTGTCGTCTCTGTGGTACAGCAATTACATATTTGCAGAATTTAAAAGATGTGAAATAATGACCCGTAGAATGAAAAGTTCAAGTGTGACTTTTGAATGCAAAATCTGCCAGAGGCAGTTAAGTCAGAGTGTTTTTTTTAAGAGACATTCTGAACCTAGTAGCACTTATTCTGAGCAATCTCCGCATGCCCGCATTCAGCTCCACACTCTGCGATCCGCCCCACAATGTGCTCCGCAATATGCTCCGCAATCCCCTCTGCATGCTTCACAGTCAGCTCCACAGAATAGTAGTGGTAAAATACAGTTTGTCAAGCAAGATGTTACACTACCCATGTGTATTCATGCTGAAAATGTCGAAATCTCGCATGATGCACGTCATGGCATGATGTTGCACAATGCCCTGAGAGGACTGATTTGCGGACCATCAAGTTGTGGCAAGACATGCGTGATTTTCAACATTTTGGAGGAACCGAATGATCTAAGGGTCGAGAATTTGTACCTATACTACAAATCGCTCCAACAATAGAAATACCAGCATCTGGCCCATATACTGCAGGCCATGGAATGTCACCGAGCAAAGAATTGTCAAACTATGTGTTTATTTCCGACGATGTGGCATGTGAGAAATAGACCAGTATTCAAGAGTACTTTTGCATGGGACGACATGCGAATGTGGAATGTGTGTACTTGAACCAAATTTATTCAAGCATGCCAAAACAGTTACTACAAGATAATGTGAATTTCCTCGTATTGTTCCGTGTTGGTGATATGAACTTGTGGATGTGTACTATCACCACATCAAAACGGACATGATGTTTGCAGAGTTAAGGATATGTGTTCTTTGTGCTGGTATAAGGAGTACAGCATATTTATGATCTATAACGATTCGCCAGTACAGAAGGGAATGGAAGGCATGGTATCCATCAGTTTATAGTAAGATGCTGACGATGAGTCACAAAACCATTTCCAAGTTCGGACATGGCCTATGCTAATAGATGCTCACCTCGAAGCTGTTCGCAGGGGCCAGTTGCTTCTTGGGCAAAAGATCGAGAGTGTGAAAAATGAAGTGGTGAAATATTTGGTGGCCATCGACCGACACAAAGTGTGTGCAAAGTCACATATTATAGACCTGATCATTGTGTCGAATGCACACAGACAGGAATATATCAAAACCAATGTTACGAGGCTTAAAAAGAAGGTGCTGGCTGTGTGCATCGACCTACAGGAAAGGATTGAAAATTCACTTTCCTGAACTCATGATCGTGTATATGTGTGTGTGTGTGTGTGTGGGAGGGGGAGTGGGGTTGTGTGTTAATTCCATTCTATGAATGATGACGGGCCGAACCGAACTGATGACTGAGCTGCATGGGGACATCGAAGCTATTTGTGCGAAATAGCTACTCGCGAAAAGTTACAAACTGGCTATCGAGAATTGAAGGGCAGAGGCTCACAAGCGGACAACAAGTCATTTCGACGGTCATAGTCGACAACGTCAGTAGGAAACTTTGCATCGACCGGAAATACACACGAAATCAAGGTGGAAGGAACAACCCCGACATGTACATGGAAAAGAAGTTCAGAACTTCCGCATTGGAAAGGGTCATCACTAGCAACAAAGATGATCTGCCCCTTATTGATTTGCTGCAAGCACAGGAACAGAAACAAGCACGAGAGTGTGGACTCAAGGTGGGCACCCTGGTTAGACACTACATTGCTTCCTACTCCGATCGGAACAGCGACAAGATTTCAGATCGGCAAACGCAAGGTAAAAATGACACACGGTCTGTGCGAACTTTTGTTTTGTAGACATCCTGGACTCTACACCGAATCGGATTTGCACAAGTACCGCCACCTGGAATAGTCCAGTTATGCTCATTACATGAAAAATAACACCTAAATGTGGTGATTTAAGGATATTATCCATGCGAAATTTGGCATTATCGTGGGACTGTTTCCATGTTTGGTCGAAGCTATTGGATCAGGTCTGCTGCTGTAGAAGATCGATGCCAAATGCAAGATATACTTTGTGTTTTGGGATTATCTGAATGAACTCATTAATAGACTATGGCTACTGGTCGCTTTGCAGTCTGCAGGGAACTAGTGACACACCAACAAGATTAAATCTATCAGTGAAGAACTAGTCGAATCTGGCTATCTTGTGAGATGACGAAATATGCCGCATCTGGGGAATTGCACAGGTCGGCCAGAAGGAATTTTTCTCGGAGAAAGTACATCATGAAAGGGCTGGATGATACTTTCCAATCCAACATTATCGAAATTCAAGATCTTGCTCATGCGAATAAAGGCCACCACTACATTTTGACAGTAATAGACACATTTTCCAAGTATGCCTGGGCGAGACCGCTCAAGTCGAAGACTGCACATGATGTCATTGAGTCAATTGTGGATGTGTTGATCGAAGGACACATGCCGAAAAATCTCCAGACTGACAATGGTAAATATTATTTTAATGTTACTTTCTGTGCAGTGATGAAAAGTACAGCATAAATTTCTGTTCCAAATACTCTTGACTCAAGGCTACCATCGTCGATCATTTTCACCAGATACTAAATGCCAAATTGTGGAGACATTTTATGGCGAAAAGAAACTACGAGTGGCTTGAGCTACTGCCGAAACTCGTTTGCGATGATTATTCTACAATTCTTTGTATCACTCATGTGAAGCCCGAAGATGTCTATGATAACTCCCTGCTTCAGTCCATTTATGCTATTCCGACAAGGAGGGACCCATGCAAGCCTAAAGCCAAGATTGGTGACCTGGTGTACATCTCCAAACAGTGTGGCATTTTTTTACAAGACCTATCGTCACAACTGGTCGGATGAATTGTACAAGATGGTCCGCATACGACATTGGTACCTGCACTTGTTTTACCTCAAGGACATAAGAGGCGACCCCATCGTCGGAGACTTTTACACATAGGAGATCCAGCCTACGCAGTTTATCGATGTTTGTTTGGTGGAAAAGGTCCTGAAACCGCATAATGGCTGTGAATGTGAGGTGGCTCGGACACTCGAAATGTGACAACTCCTGGGTAGATGAGAAGGCATTCTGAAATAGTACTTACGAATGTTTTAAAACCATCAAATATGTATGCTCATGTACATGTATTATTTTTAAATAAATGTATGATTACCTTACTTTGCATTCATTTTATTCTTACCTGTCCTTTTACACAATATTGGGTTGGAGATAGCTAACTCTGTGAAGAAGCAGACCTACGAAAATGCTAACATTGCTATGTGCAGATTTCATGGTCATCTGATACCATGCAGGTGAGAAAACGACTTGAATGCACAACACATGCACATGTGCAGTTAACTGACACTGTGCAGGTGCAGACCAGTGAAAATGCTAACAAATCTCTTACTACATTCATGCTGACTGATGCTATCTGACACCATGTAGATTTTGAGAATGGCCTAGAAGCATGCAAGCATGCACATGTGCAGTTATCTGACACTGTTCAGGTGCAGGCCTGTGAAAATTCTAATACAACTCCTCCCACGCATGCTGACTTAGGCTATCTGACATCATACAGGTGAGAAAATTACACGAAAGCACGTATGCATGCAGACTTCAGTTACCTGACACTGTACAGGTGCAGACCAGTGGAAATGCTAACACTGCCATTGCCATTCAGGTATACATATTTGTTCAAACTTTGGCAAGATCAGCTGCTCTGCCTGTCCATGCATGCTCGCAAACTCAACTCCAGTAACCTAAATGATTAATAAATGTAGTAAAATGTGTTTTATTTTTAAGGTACCTCTTTCTATAATATTTTAAAAAATAACATACTTAAAAAGAAAAACTATACTTAAAAAGGAAATGCTAAAATAGAAAAAATATATACTTGAAAATTAATTATGTCTATATAAAAAAATTCTTATTGCATGTCTATCACTATATGAAAAAAAATCTTATTGCTTGTCTATATAAGTCTGGGATGGTCAAAAATGTATATAATAAATTATTACTATTAGAATTATCACGACAAAATTTTTATTCATCCCCCACACACAATATTACTTCTTTAAGAAACCTTTGTCCCAGTGCATGTCCCGATAGAATAGTGGTCTAAGGGCTGTATTAAAAGCCGTGTATCAGCTCTTGCGACTCTTCTTAAGATACTGTTTAGCAAACAAATCATGAGATTCGTTTTGAGACTAATTTTGATGTAGCACTCACCTGAGAGTGTTTTCACTTAAAACTCGTTTTAACTATTTAATAGTTGGCTCTTGAGACTACATCTTATTAATAGTCACCAAAACTAGTATCAAGAGAAAGAGTTAAATAAATAAATCTCGTTTCACGTAATTGATGTAGAGAGATGTCTTGAGACACGATTTAAGGTATTCGTTTGTATATGGTCCTATGTGTACATTTAAATACGAAAATGTATTCATTTTATATGGTTTTACTCTGTATGGGATTAGCAGAAAAATAAAAATATTAATAAATACAAAACCAGTGTGTCTTTTTTGATAAATTTACAATTTGAATGTTGTGTACTGTCCCCAGCGTAAAAGTAATAGTAGATGTGTTTAAAGTAAGTGTTGTAAACACACATACACACGCACGCACGCACGCACATACATACACACACACACACACACACACACACATATATATATATATATATATATATATATATATATATATATATATATATATATATATATATATATATATATATATATATATATATAATAACATAAGTTCATGTTAAGAAAATATACAAGATTCGTAATATTGTAGGTCACTTGAGACTCGAATTTGTGTACTCTTTAGGTTATATGTAAAATAATTGATTACGAAAATAGGATTTGCTTCGTAATGTGTGTGAAAATACATACATAACCTATTATCAATATGATTATAACTATAATTATAATTAATACACATAGAATGCCATTTATCTGAAGTAAAGGATCGTAATGTGCGTGAAAATGCAAAATACGTTGTTGTGATTAATATAATAACGATAATTACGTAAGTTTTAAATTTATTTAAAAAATATCACACTGCATAACAGCAATAAATTATTTTGGTTTGGTTTTTGGTTTGAAGCATAGCTTAAGACAGAATTACTTCTACTGCCGTGTATTCGAAGTAATGTATCGTAATGGTTGTTTAATATCGTTTTACATGTCATATTATAACACTTATCGCTAACTAGAGATAAATTTTTAAACTACCTTTATTTTACAAAACAATTTCATATTTCAATTAGATAAATACCATCTCTGAAATCTATTGTGAGAATGTACGGCGATATTCCACCCTACTTATTATAAAACATGTCGAACAGTATAACTCGAACTATAAACAAAATATGTTCTTTCAGTGGCGAAATTTGACTAATGAGTGAGTTTATAGTTTTTCGCTGCGGTTTTTCGGCATATATGCGGTTCCCACATTATTTTGCTATTGTCTTTGAACTTTACAAGTAGAATTATTAATGTTTATTCTGCCGTGTGTAGTTTTTAGTGTTTTTAAAATGCGTTTCCACCCAAGATACAGAAAAATATATCTAAACACAAGAAACACTATAATGTAGCGGCAGACGAACACGCATCGAAAGAAAAAAGACCTAAATTCCTGCTTCAATGGGCCCTTTGTAAGGCTAGTTTTAAAAAAGTATCTCACAATGTAATATCACTTGAGAATAGAAACTTGAAACTAATTTCAGCTGAGTACGACACGAAAACAGACTATAAATTCGCACACCTCTCTAGACTAGAAACTCATCTCAAGACTGAATCACGTGATACAATCTCAAGACGAGATCTGAGAAACGACTATTAATATGGCCCTAAGGTGTCTGCATACCAACACAAGTCTAAGCAGTTCGATCCCGCCCTCCTCCAGACAATATTTTGAGCTCTACAAAATAAAATAGAGACACCTCTAATGGCCAACTCTAGAACCAACTTGGCTGCTACGCGAGAGCGACACCAGCGCCCCTAGAAGCCAACTCTAGAACAAACATGGCAGCCAAGCGAGAGCGACACAAGGGCCCCTAGCAGGTGATGAAAAAACTACTGCAAAAAAGTTCGCAGATGGTGGCTGCGACGCCTACCATTGTGACAGCTGGAAACATGATGGTAGATGGAAACAAGATGGCGGATGGAAACCAGATGGCGGCCAGAAACCATATGGAGATGTACCAGTTACCAGCTACCAAGATCTCGGCTTTGATGTCATCCAAGATGGCTGATCAAGGATGGCGGCCGAACCTCCGAACCTCAGCCCCCAGCCCTTGTCCTTGGAGGAACATTTTTTATCTACTTGATTAAAATTTTCGCATGGATTTCCCAAAAACGATTCATCTGCAAGTGTTCCACCAAGGCGACATTTTTTCTTTGTTTAGACGTGCTGATTCATAAACAACTGTCTTAACGAATCGTTTACAGCTTATTGTTACATATCCATGCGGATGGTAACCCTCATTTACTTAATGAATGGAGATGATATTACCAACTGCGGTTTTAGAGTTAAACGATCTTCGTTATACAAACCATTAGTCACCTACTTGTTACTTAATCGCAAGTACTTTATGACATTTTTAACTAACAGTTTTTCAAAACTCGATGTTCATGGGTGCATAGCTTCCTCAATAATAACTTAAGGGTAGAGTAGTGAAAAGATTTGAGTGTGGAATTTTCGGAAGGAATAACCTGTTGGAGTTTGTATGTGTTGTTCAAAAACATTGTGTACATAGCAAACCTCAATACTCGGAATCTGTATCTGTATTAAGTTGCGAAATTATTTTCTGCTGTAGGATATCAAGTGAAAATAATTTGAATTACTGAATGTAATTGTTAGCCTATTATATACTACAAGTGGAATTTAACAAAAGAAAACAATTTACCTACACCCAGGATGAAAGCAAGAATCTGATGGAGTATATTTCATTGGCCAAAAAAGTTTAGCTGTGTTGAACATCTAAATACGAGGGGTGAGTTAGACAAATAAAAAAGTATCTCCTTAAATTTGTCCTAGTAAAGAAGCACTTGTTATTTTTAAGGAAAAAATGCTTTCCCAACCATAATGCAACTGCATGTAATAGCAATCAAAGGAGCTCAATCAATGAATCAAAACATCTCAATCGTGAAACTTTAAAGCTGGGAGAATTACACAACGCTTTTATCCTACTCTACTACAGGCTGTTTACGGTAAAGTGGGCACTTTTTAAGACTCTCACAAATGGCATTAACCACTAATAAATATATTTTTATTTTAGTCTCAAACGTTAACTTTTGAGTGTGATGAAATGTTTACACAGTGTTTATTATTCGTATTGCAATGTTTACATTAAAAAGTGGCCGAAAGGTAGAAATTAATTGAAAGGAAAGATTTAGCAGGATCTTAAAAAGTGCTCACTTTACCGTGAACATCCTATAAGAGGGAGGTACTCTCATTGTAGTAAATAAGCCATTATAAATTAATCTAATTACATAGTGAAAGTATCGGGTTCCTCCCTGAAAACAAATGTTAAGTAATGTTAGTTTAGTATTTTTATTTTGCAAGTAGGGCAATGTTATTTCTCAGGCATGGAATGAAAGATTCTGGTAATTTCATTTCTTATTTATGTTAAATACTCTAATTTGTTAACGGTGCCATGCAGATGCATTATAATTGGCTTCATTTGACTGTTTCAAACATTACATTTTCCGTTCAGTGCTTTATGAATTAAATATTACGTTCCTAGAATACATTATCACTATGAGAAGAACTATATTTCAGTGTCTTAAATAAATTCTAGGTTTATGAACTCAAATATTAGCTTACCACAATCATAAGTAGGTGCAAGGAGCACCCGAGCATCAAAAAGGTTCCCACGATCATTCCAATAAGAAACACAGAAGACATGAACACAAGTGGCATGGGGAAGCCTTCTTTGTCCAAACTGCCACGATCTTCGGTGCTGTTATTCAATACTGATTTGGAGATTTCTTCAGCTTCCGATAAGTTTGATGTCACGTTTGCGACAGTTCTCAAAAATGTGTCGTTTCCGATCGCGCTTTTGATCTCAATGTACGCTGCATTCAGAACTGTTAGAGTGAGGTTCCTGATGTTTTCATACACTGCATTACCTGCAACACAAAGAGCCGAAATATTGTCTTCATAATTTAGTATACAACCTAAGTGACATCATTTTGAATTCTTACACCTTTATTGTGCTAACTAGATTTATATCACAGTTGATAAATGTTTACACATTGCAAAATACTCTAAAATAGTTTCTCGTTTTCTATACTAAATGTTAGTAAACACATGGTACCCACATACGGATAGGGCAAATCCCGCGCTAGTATTAAGCCACGTGCATATAAATACGCTATAAAGTTCTCTGCCTTACATTTTTTTTGTTGAAAAAATCAAATGTTTTCCTTATAAACACAAGTAGATGTAAATTACCAGAACATAAAAATGTTACTCGATCATAAGTACAGATTATATAGTATCAAATTTACAGTAAGCTATAAGTAACGCTAAAAACACGTGCTTTTTAATGGTTATTGAACATAAGTATGGTTTTAAATGCCTTGTATTTGAAAAAGGCTTTTTTTTTTTGCGAAGGTATACTCTTTAAGTTAATGCATCAGAGAGCTCTACTTAGAAAAAGTATTAGTGGACGTTAATAATTATTTATACACTTCACTATATATATATATATATATATATATATATATATATAACTACATGTATATAAGTGTATTTACACATATAAATATATAACATAACATACAAGTTCAGAATCATGAACAAATCGAGATACATCTGACCAAATGCAGAAGCTATATAAATTATGAGTTTTGTAAGGAATAACTAAAGTTTAAAGTTGCATTTGCATTTAAAAATCGTTTCGCAACATTCATAAGTAAAGGCTGTTCATGGTATAATGAGCACTTTTGAAAGCCCTGCTCACGATCTGCTTGTATGCACGTGGCGTATTATTCCACCTTATATAAAATTAACATTACCATGAACATGATCACTTGATTTATGCCTCGGTCAAGTGAAACTGTGTAATTATTAGTAAAGTAAATATGTTACAAATATGATAATTTTTACACTTAGATGCATTAAAAAAAAACAGAAAGCGAAAGATATAATTAAATTTATCCCAAATGGTTACCTAACACTTAATTCGACGTTGATATATGGAACTACTTTCCCGTCCATCGTTACCAACTTTACAGGATGCGTGTCACTCAGTGCGCCCGTTACAATATATGCAAGTAGGAGCAGTGACATTTTTCTAAGGTTGATTTCTAAAGCGCTCACTTTATCGTGAACAGCTTTTAAACTTAAAGCTGTAGCACAGCAAACAGTTTTTCAGAGTGGCACAAAAATGACAAATGAGGAATAAATCGTATAACCGGAGCCCAAGTCATTCAGCCTATAAACCAAAATAATTTTATCTCTAAACGGCGTCGTATAAATGTAAGTTGGAACAGATGCAATGTTTACATGATAACCATACTGTAGAGGTATTGCCAACAACGTGAAATCAATGAAACTACTAATACCACCAAGCATTTTTAGTTATCGCATATGCACACTCGCTTTATTTAAAGACTATATATATGTGTATATATCATGTATGACGTGTTTGGTTATTTACTAAATATTCAATGTATCATAAGTCTTTTATACTTTTGTGTTAATATAAAATTAGCCTATAGTTTGTTAAACAGAATTTTACCTACCCATATTTTATTCTTAAATTGTATTTAATTTAACATTAATATAAATAAAAACAGAGAGAAACTAGGTGTGCTGGTAATGCCTAGTAAGAAATAGATCTCGTGCGAAATATTATTACACTGAGTGCACACGATTGAGTAGCTGTCCTTTCGGTGTAATTTTCTGGATTTTTTGTTTTTGTTTTGTTTTTGCTCTATTCACATGGGGCGGAAGAATATCCTGGAAGTATAATTTTAGCATGACTTCAGGAAAGTTGGAAGTAACCATGAATGGACTCTTTTTAGTGGCGCATCAGAAAAAGCGGTTCGTTTTTTTTTTTTTTTTTTTTCCGCCCAACTAACCGACAAGAAATTTGTATTTAATTTTCGGTATGAGGCTGCAGGACAACTCAACGTAAGGCCGTAAACAAAATGTCAGTACATCTAGACTCGTTACGCATTCTGGCGAAAATAGCGTGAACTACGAGAAAACAGATCCGTGTACTTAATGTGTAGTACGATTCTTAGCCAAATTATATGTAATTATGCACGTAAGCTATCTTGAAACACAACTGTGGCCTAAAAGTGTTTACTTACAGTTAAATGACATTTCGTAAATTAAAAAACTTACTGGCTTTTCAAAGTGGAGTCGATCATTACATTTACAAAACGTTAACAACCCAAAGCGAAAAAAAAAAATGGAAGCCTTAGCAAGAACGCTAACACATCCAACAGGCATACCTAAGTAAGTTCCTATACTTGGCACGAGAAGATGCTCTTAAATACTTTACTAGGAATTTCGACCGCGCTAGTTCCTATATACACGGTAACGTCACAGGCTAGGCCAAGTATGCACATGTGAAGACTGGAAGAGTTATTTGGACACGGTTTAAACTAGGTCTCGCCCACCATATTGTGCTATTTCATTGTTTGATGGCTTACTTTTTCAAGAAGAGAAGTTTTCAAAATGCGACTATACGGTTTTCTCTTTGTATTCGCGTCACACTGCTGAACAGACATAACGTTTAAACTATTACATTTAATCCTCACAAATAAGATAACTAAATTTCAAAATATAGATATATTTCCAATTTTTTACATCTACCAGATAACATACATTATAAATCTGAACTCAAGTCTTTACACAAAAACGAACTATTTCTTTGTTTCTCGTTTTAATCCACAGGGTATTTTGGTGCTGGAAAAAAAATTAACTATAGCATTTCTATCTTCTTTAAAGAGATTTTTAAACTATAAAATTATCTACTTATCATTAATATGTTTTTATTATCAACGTATGGCGCTTAATACATATTTCTTAACTCGCGCAAAACATTTATTTCACACGTTTCATCCTGACTTCACAATAAATTACTTCTTCATTTAAGTGCGCCGAAAAAGAAACCAATAATTTAATCACATTAACTGTAGTTTAAGAAGTGTGTGTCCGTATTTCACGATCTTGTAACGATATTGTAAAAATAATACTATCACACTATAACAGCAAAGAGTGCCATTCTCCCAATAATTTCTAGCGAACAGGTTCAGCAATTATTTATTATTAATGCAACTTTTCTGTTAGATGAACCTGATGGCTGTTAAGTTGATAAATTTACAGTTGCATTTGAAGCAACGAGAATTTATAAATACGAAATTTTTGTTCATTTCTGCTTGCCGTGTGATGACTTGCATTCTAATTAACCTTGAAAAACAGCATGGGAATCCACGTCCAAATAAATATTTCGTCATGCGATTATGTGGCTTAGATTCCTAATCTTGAAGTTAGTTATTGCGTAGATAATTAACCGTTATACATAGGAAAAACAGTAAGACGTTCCATTTGTAGCCCTGCCCTCATAGCTCAGGGGTAGGGTGGCCGACCTGTAGCCGGAAGGGCGCGGATTCGCGCCCCGGTGCCTCCGACGTGCCAGATGCTCAGCTCGATTGTCGCACTGGGAATTCGTCAACAAGTCGGTCTCACTAGAGCTTCGTCAACGTCAAAAAATTTCACAACAACGTCAAATTAAGGTAAAAAAATTAGCAAAACTAGTTATTAGGACCTATGAGTTCAATAGGAAGAAAATTTGTTTATTTTTTCAAACTGAATAAAGCACAAATGGAGAAATCCAAATCACTTGGCTCTCGTCATTCTAGTTGGACCATTTTACTCAAGATTTCTTGAATACACATAATCGCTTTCAGAAAATAATGAAAAAAATATGGAGATTTTTTTCCGGGTTCGTCAATACATAGTTTACTGTTTTCTCAGTTAGATGTAGGAATTTCAGATTTAAGGTAATGGTTATTAAAACGTATTTAGTATGAATTTCAATTTTTAAATAAAATACTTTCACCAAACATTATATTCAAATATCGTTATAAATCTTAAAAAGAAGTCGAAAAACATATTACGTGACCTTTAGGGAAAGTATTATCAGTAAAAAGAGTTCGTTTTCAGTATAGATTCCCCAATATGCCTGTGCCTTTTTTTATTAATTAGAAAGGAATTTATAAATAATTTTCTATATTTCTGGATTAAAGTGTTTTTAAAAAAAGGGCGTTCTTCGAATTGTTATAAGCTTCGTAGGGCAGCGACGATTTCATCTTATGAAACTAAGCATGGGATGGATTTTATATACACCTACTACGACGTGGTGTATGCTGTCATACATATGTATTACATTTGCATGATTTCCTATATTGGAAATATTTTCGTGATAATTGCCACACTATATAAAATTTCTAAATAGTCTTGAGTTCGAAATGGGCAAAACATATTTTTTTTAAATTTCGTTTTCTTTAGTTAATTAAAACATCTTATCGTGTAAAACATTTTCACACAGAAAACATTTTACATCTTGATATATATTTACATAGACGTACACTAAGAACAATAAAATAACATAGATATAACAGTATCGCCTAAGTCACAAATCCTACTATTCCACTAAAATCACCGCAATTGTTTGCAATACTCACCCGTCATTTTCGGAATCCAGATCGATGCTTCAAAGAAAAAAGTTTCTCCAGGCCAGCAACGTTAAACTTATTTAACAATTACGTTAAGTTAAAATAGTACATTCGCTTTACACGCGCCCCGTAGTTTGGTCAGGTCGAACGAAAACGGATATTTTTTTTGTAGAGAAATGCGAAAGATTGAAACTGCCTGCAGCACCGGAGACTCGCGCTGCTAATCCCTCCAAACTTCTCACATGAACTGAGCAAAAAGCTGCCTTCTGTTGTTATGACTGCTGGATTAACGACTTTGTGGGCCATTAATTTTTTTTACAATACGTCCCTTCTTGAAAGAAAGCTGCGATGTCGCGCTAGTATGTGCTGGCATACAAGCAAGCTGAAGGAAGTTTTATCCCCATTTTGTGGCGAACCTGAAAGAAGGATTCTTTTTTCCCAGTAAAAAAAAAAGGTCGTTTAAAACTCAAACAACCAATAAAACACGCGGCTCAGAAAATCAGTCAGTGTTCGTGTACGGAATTTTTACTGTAGAAGCAATCGTTTACCGTAGATAATCGAAAGACAAGGAAAGAATCACATTACTATAATTATTTTTAAAAATGAGATGTATAAACTGTTTCAAACAAACCCATGTAAAATTCGCCGTCTGATTTTTATAACAGTCACGTGGGTTTCTTCTTCCACTTATACGCTACTATAAAAAAATAAGTTATAGGTTAATTTTCTGGCTCGAAATCATTAAGAATAAGCCGTTGGTTCTTCACTGTTGGTTAATTTTTCAAAAACTATTTTACTCCTGCGTACCGAAATATATTAAATTAAAACCTTAATTGACTGCAAAAATTAATTTTACGATCGTCTGTAAAACTTTCTCAAAAACGGTTTTAAAGGTTTATTTTGAATACTGTACTCATTAAGTAATATATATTTTAAATTTATAACTTGTAAAAACAAATATGTCTGAAGAACAGACATGTTCGCTGTCAATATCACGAAATAGTAGTATGTTTTAAAAGAAAAAATATGACTTCGCTCTGTACATTTGGATTTTATCTTACATCAATTTTTCAGTGTTTTCTTTTAAATTACATTCCTTTTAAAAATTATAATTTTTGCGTTTAACTAAGTCAAGTAGTAGTAAGAATTTATAACAAAATGAAACTCTGTTGCGCCTAAGAGTCTTAAGAAGAGGCTAGTAGAGTCCAGAACAGATGATTATTATATTTGCAATATCTTCGGCAGTGACAGAAACTCGAAAACAAATTCCATACACCGATCCGTCCTTTGGCTTTAAAATATCGTACCTTAATAACCCATCCCATCACCTCAAGAGTGTATAGTAGAGTGGGGAGATTTGGGCTTCTATTAAGATGGCTCTCTTGAAAGGCGATGAGGTTGCAGTCAGGTGAATACGAAGCAGGGCCGGAATGAGAGAGCGGGGAAAGCGGGAGGTCACCGATAAAATCCGCCGACCAGCAGCATCGTCCAGCACGACGGGAATTGAACCCGGTTCGCCTCAGTGGATAGCGAGTAGTCTAACCACTACAGCTCTGCGGTCCCCTCCCTTATGAGGAGAAAGTTAGAAAGTGGGGGCAATTTTTTGGAGTTCCGGTTTTCGACGTTTCACTATCTACGATCCGTCTGAGCTACAACAAAATTCGGAAACCGAATTTTTAAAAATATATGAATTATTATTTTCTTTAATACGGGTAACTTGTTTGTTTTTCATTTTATTTATTATAGCAAAACATGGTTACTCATGCAAAGTTTTCCATCAAATTTTCTCTCTTTGACCGTACGTTATGATTTTCCATTCATTGATGGTCTTCGGCCAACTCCCCCCCCACCCTCAAAAATGCATTATGCTCAACATCCTGCTATTCCTTAACTATTGAATTACAGGCATTATTTTTGCAAAAGTCTTCCCCAAGAGGATTCAGTTCACTTGATCCTTTTGTAGTAAGACATAAGCATAACCATTAATTTATGCAAGATATGTGCGCTCTATGAAAGAAGGCTCTTTAAGCCTCAGCGATACAACATACATATGCTGGTGTTGCAGACAGGTCACCTTCACAAAAAGAAGCAGTTAATACTTGTGTGACACCTCTAGTGTGGACAAGACCACTTGTAACAGAATACTGCGTGGAGCATGGTTCTTTTATCCAGATGTTGGTAAATTCGCCTTCCAAGACACAGATGATCGTTTTATGACGTCATAGTGTTTGAGAAATACAAAGTACAGCACTGCATATCAGTAACATTTTCGTGGTGTTATTTTCTGCAGTTATTATTTTCGACACCCCTGCAGCTAGAAACTTTTACTACAGACGTCTTCAAACAGTATTTTTCACGGACTTCGTGTATGGTATATACACTATTCTTACTCAAATTATTTTCGTAGACAATACTCATTTAGACTATACAATCATACTCCTATTTCCCCCCAAAATCCCTACACCTGAAGATGACCTGCCTGATTTCGCTAACAAGTAAAGCTACAGAAATTGTACTTGGGGTAGAACTTCCTTTACACAGAGAAAAATGTTTCTTGGAATCTAACAAAGGTTGTTCGGCACAACCAACTTAATTGTTCGTTAAGTGCAATGAAATATTTTGTTGCTGAAACCAAATTATTTGCTTGTCCCAAACAAAGATTTAGTTTGTGAAACTAAAGATTTCTTTGGCTCTACGTGAACTAAACAGAGTCGTAAGCCCAACCGAGATTCGGACCTAAATCATTTGCGCCACAGCGCTATGGCCCAGTAGCTTCAGCTAAGGCGACTACTCATGAAATCTGTATGTTTTTACATAAATAGATTTTAAATACTGGTAAACGCAAAGTTTGTAAATAAATATTTCAAGTTTCGCAGCCTTACGTCTTTGTTTTCTGTTGAAATAGTTTAATCAGGATGTCTTGTTTATTAAGCATCAATAGATGCACTAACAAACACTTTTACTATCCTAATTATCACAAAAAAATGCAAACAAACTCTTGAGCAATTTTCTCGAACGAAGGCAATCAAAGGATTGGCCAACCGATTATATACAGTTGATTCAACAAATTTTTTTGATGATAGTCTTATTTCTTTGGCCCAACGCAGAGGTATTGTTTATTCAAACGTGCATTTTTTTAGACGAACAAAATTAATTTTCTTGCTTTCCAAGTTTTGTTTACTCAGTAAACAATATTTTTGGGCAACTGAATTTATTTTGAACCTATACATACAAATATATTTGTAGGCATTCCTCTCGGTGCTTTTAAATTTAATTACATATAAAATTATTTACATTATTTGTTTCTCTTCCTGATATCTCACCGTTTAATACCGGAACTCCTAAATTCCCGGAAATGTTCGTTGTCTCTCCCATTTTGGGGAATTTTCTTCAGTAATAGATTCGATTAACCGACCATTTAATGAATATGGAAACCGAAATATTTTATTCTTCTGTAACTATCTCTGCTCAGACAAATTCGTAAAAAAAACTCGAAAATAAATAAATTCTATCAATTAAATAACCATTAAATGATAACGATTCCCAACTTAAGAAATCTAGACGTAAGAGAGTTAGGAAAAGAATGAAAAATCTAGAAAGAATTGCTACAAATTGATAATGGACTATTTAATCACAGCGATTGGTGTCTTCGCGTGTCCAGCGCAAAAATATATTCGAAATGAGATGATAAATATATTTCAAATATATATTTGATAATATTAGAAAGAAAATAACCATTAAATTCCGAGCTTAATTAGTCCGATTTAAGATTTACATTTGAGGCCTGCCGTTCCAAAACTTTCCATGTCCGTTGTAATATAACTTTCAGGAAACATGAACAACTGTTTTTAGCTAGCACTGTCATTTACCAGCAGCACAAATGTTTCGGTCGTCCATGGAGTTATGTGTATATTGAGAAATAAATATGCAGGTAGAGAGTTTTGGAAATACGGAATGGAGATGGCGACAGTATGTGGAAGACGGTTTTGGAACGAAATTTCAAATAAAGGCAATCGTCATCACAGCTCCGTAGACAGATTGCATAGTGTATGCTAAGAGAATGATTCTTTTTAGTTAAAAGAAAAATTAACGCTGAAATATAAACACATTTAATGCATGAGTCAACATTTTAATTACAGTGAACATATATTATGATTAATGTGTGGTGCCAATTCACTCGGTAACTTAAAAAAATGGTTGTGTATTTTAATTACTGAAAACGAGAATGACGCAGTTAATTGTCATAAAAAAATTTACTGGGATCACTCGTTCTTTTTCGTCCTCGCATTTTAGGGGATGGTGTTATAGGTCTTTCGCAATTAATTTTCAAATTATTATAAACACTTCAATAATTACACCAAATATTCAATCCGCCTTTTTTTATAATACAGGCCATAGGCAATATGCCACATGACTGCAATACATTACATTTATTGGCTGCTAAGATATTTCGAACGATAAGAGCAATGGAGTTGTAAATTCTCAAATGATAACAGATTTTCTTGACGCTAATTCAGTACGGATAAACAGGTTTTGGGACGTGTATTTTTACTTATTAGGTAGCCCATGCGATGACTTACAAAGCGCTGTAGCTTACTGAGATTGTGTTCAAGCGTTGAGTTATTGAGTTTTGGAATTGGACGCCTCATTTTCGGCAAACAATTTGAACAATCGAGAACTAAGAGGTGTATTAAGAATTATCTATTCTAAAGTCTTTCAAAAATAAATTACAGATTTAGTATAGAAAGTAACGTAAATATATTACATCGCATTCCTTTTATGGAACCTTCAAACACAACTTTTCGCATGTGGGGATCGTGCCGGAAGATGTCGTTGGTCGGCGCGTTTACTAGGGGATCTTCCGTTTCACCGCCCTTGTATTCCAGCGCTTTTCCATTCTCATCTCATTTCGCCCTCATCGGCTATCAAGACCTCGTTCTTAACAGCGACCCAAATTTATCAACTCAACTCAAACTCAACAGTACTTCAATTAATAAAAATAATGCTGAGCTCCACAAAGCTTTAAAAGCTAGAATTAATATTTTTTGTTATTGTCATATGCAAATGAATAACGAAAGCCAAAAATTATACATTCAAACCTTTAAATACACAATAACTAATGGAAACGATATAATAAAGTTGCATACAAATGTAAAAGATCGAATACTATAAAAATTGCTAGGATCTAAAAAACGAGGTTATAAATGGACTTAGGAGAAAATAATCGGTTTACAGCTATCAATCAAAAAATATATTCCAAAACTTTCATCTTACATCGAATTAACAAAATTTGTTATAAATGAAAAATTTTGCATTACTTCATACGATCATGTAACCGGAGAATTTAGAGGAATAGCATGCGATTATTGTAACTTAATTTTACAGCTTCCAAAAATTATACCAGTTGAAATTTATAATATAAGATAAAATTCAAAGTTTTTCGAAATATTGATTTTAAAATTAGTGAAAATTACACAGACATGAAAATTTTACTGAATTGAAAGGAATGCTATATCACTTTTGTAAAGAAATGTATCGATGATAAATAAAAACCACCATATGATGTTTCAAGACGTGTTAAATGGAATAAAAATGTTGTAGTCAAATTATCAAAAAATGTAACATAAGTGAGAAAACATTGCTAAAAAGAAAGCTAAAGTTAAAAAATATTAATATTGAGTTTGAATTTATCGATATCTACAGATTTATAAGTACAAGTCTACATAAAGCATAAAGCCGAGGTTAATCAATGTTATTGCTCAAAATGCCAATCAAAACAAGAAATGAAAAATATTGGATTTTTACCGATTAATAAAAATTGGATAATAAAATTAATAGCTAATTGCAAAAAAAGTAATAAACGAGGTAGTAAGTCAATAGATCTTTCTAATTTTAAAAATATAATCAAATAATTTTAAGTAGAGAACTTGCATTTAGTTCTAATAAATTTTAATTGGTACCGCGTTTAAATAAACCTCCTACGTTCATAATGAGATGCATGTTTTAGCAGAGGGTGTAAGGAGCCTATAGCGTTCTAATCTCGTTTCCATACATGTTTGTCTCATATGCTGATCGTGCCGCTGCGCTTCCCCTCAAACTTACCGCGTACGTATTTTAACGTTGCACACTGCTCCACGACTTGGGACGGGCTGCGCATTAAACACTCGTGACCATGGATAAATTTATATATTTTCTGATATTTTTGTCATATCAAAAATCTATTTCTTTACTCCAGAGCCACGAGTATATGTTACATGGTTGCTTTAGAAGCAAAGTTATAGTTATTTAACACAGGAATCCTTGTCAAAAAATAATATTTATGTAGGCAGCACAAAAACCACAAGATAATATTTCAATTAAGAAAATCCTATACAGTTCAACACAGAATTAATCAGACAAATATGGAGAACATATAGACAAAAATGCTGAAAAACACACCACAATTCAGAAGACACCTAAATATTATAATACCCGTAGGGAATCGAGGGTACAACATCTTCGCATATGAGATGCTTGTCATGTGCCAATGTCAGGGCCAATTTATTTATGCATTCGGAATATAGTTCGTGCTGCTGCGACCCTATCCTATATACATATACTCTGATAAAAAATTGCTGCTCCAGAACCGATAAGAAGTATTCTAATTTGATTTAATTTTTTGCCATGCATTACTGAATCTCCTTGGCACGTTTGGGAATTTCCCCTCGCATTTGTACGTATACAGTTTCGCTCGTAGCCTCACGAATTCTGTCATGTCGTCCCCAACGTACTCGTCCTTGAACTTGCCGACCACTCTCTTGTTGTCCGAGCAGCAGGGGTGAGTGGCGGGGTAGGCGCTGGTGTCAAATTCGTTTTGAAATTAGTGATAGCTGGCCAAATCTTGGTAAAAGTTAGGTGTGTGTATCTCATTCAGTTACGAGTCCGTGTTTGTATACACGATCTCATGTTCATCTCCGTAACTAGTCTTCATCACATCGTAATGAAACTTGTACATGAGTGTTTTCGACAGGTTTAGTATCGCTAACCCGTGATATATGGGTTTGTCGAAGAGTATGAATTCGTACTTCAGATGGAGGAGAGACAGATTTTCTTCGTATATTGTTCGGTCTAGGAATGTTGGTTTGGCTATCAGTTTTATAAGTCGCGTTTCACTGCACACCTGAGCAATTTTTGGCATTTTCTCTTATTTTCCATGAGTTTTCCGAATGTCACGTTGTTTGCCAATTCAATGAATTCTTTTTCGAAATCATTCTGAGCAGCTTGGCGTTTTGCGGTGTTGAGCTCAATTTATGGTTTTAGCCAGAGACTTTGTTCGAATTGAAATACAAGGGGAATATTTGTAAGCTTCAATTCACGTTCGAGAGCCTGTTTCAGGTTCCGGTAGTTGATGTAATTTTTCTTGTCTTCCAGTGTCGTCATCAGTTTCGAATGCTTGGAGCCTGGCGGAAACTGGTTGATGGGGAGAAATGGTAAATCATGATTTTCGACGTGCAGTGGCGTGGGGTACTCGACATCCACCTCCAAGATGTAACCTGTTGCCCCCTTCGACAGGCACGAACATTACGTCAATATTGGTGTCGGCCTGTCTGGTTTTGTGTATTGGGAGCAGCGAACTCATGGCCCAGCCGTACATGTCATTGGCGTCGTGCTACTGTACGATTATCGTCGGCTTGCTGGGATCGTACGTTTCCGGCAGATAGATGTTAATTCGCTTCCGCATTTCGTTTGACACACTGGGTCACGCCACAACGAATTCTGTTTTCCACAAACACGTGTATACCGTAGTCTGTTAGTAGTTCGAGCTCAACCCCCGACATTCGCAACATGGCTTCCAAAGCTAACCCTTAGGCGCTGATATAGTATGCGCAATCGAGCGTGTATATAGAAATGCAGAGGTCCCTAACATTCTCGAAAACTTCGGTCAGGACGAGCACATCCGTCTTCAAATACAACTCAGAATATTCGTTAAGACAAGTACAGCCAAACTCTTCAAATACCTTCTGGGCGTGAGCGTATTCTTCGTCGCTGATTCCCCGAGTCCGTCAGCTTGTTAAAGAATGTGACTTCGGAGGCAGCTGCGGCTCGTCCAACTTCTCCCAGCTGTCGACGTAATCGTAGGGGAAAACGCCTTTGCGTGTGACGAGAGGTAGTTTGTTAGGGGTGAAGAATTTTGAGGCGTTGTTAAATTTGAAGGCGGCAGGTACTCGGTCAGGGATGTTAGACTGTGGGCCATGAACCTGAATGTATCGACCAACTGGATAGTGAAACGATCACCCAGATGCTCCGAAAACGTAATTATTTTCTCGCTCGTGTGCGGCATGACGAAGATGTCTTTGGTATCGTAGCCTTATTTTAGGGTGGTGGTGCAGCAAATTGCAGCTGGTGCATACAGGTCTTATGCAGCTTCCGTTAAAATTGTCGTGGTCCCTCACTTTATAATTTTCATGTGTGAACATCGAATCGCAGGAGTAGCACCTCGTCACCTGGGAGTAGCTTGTCTTTTTTGTGGGGGTGAGCGGCAGCATTCGCTTCGATATAGCGTAAGTCTACTTTACAACTTTGCCAATATGTACAATCGCTTCCATAAATTTATTTTCTGCATCTTACACCGCGTGTATAACGGGGTCCTGGCTCAACTTGTATGTTAGTACTGCAGGAATTGCATTATTATCGTCTTCCACGTTTATTCAAAAACTGTAGGCCTCGTGTTTCTGTTAGGCATATGTGTACGCGTGGCTGGGGTACAGTTCACAGGTGTGGATCGGTTTTAGAATAGCCTCAAAGTCAACGTAGGCAACGAACGGTCATTTTACTCCATAATTATAATTTTTAAACATCAGAATGGGAGACCTACCAACCTTTCCTGTATGTGACGTTTCAACACGCAGTGTGGCATTTTCCTTACAGTATTTTTTGTTATTCTCCAGGCACTACTGTCACGTCAGCCCGGAATTTCGTGGCATGTCATGGTATAATGTGAATCAGGGCTTGCATATATGTATTTCAACACGATGGTCGTCAGCTGTGATCTTACTAGTCGAGAAAAATTTTTTATGTAGCAATAGTGAGGGTTCCCATCTTCGGTGGTGAGAAGGAGGAGGTCAATATGCTGGTGTTTTTACTCTTCAATTAAATGTATGGGATAGATTTTCTGGTTTTGGTCCACGCCATAAATGTTCACGGATACTGACAAATTTATATTTTCAAAAACTTTTATACGTCTCAGTGGTGTCGAGACCTCTAGCTCTGAGAAATAAAATTTGATTTCTAGAGCTTTATATCGCTGGTCTACTCGCTGCGGATTTTCGCCTTCTACAAAACCTGCTAGAACGACCCATTCAAAGCACATGTGGTCTTCTCGTTTTTGCGGGTTAGTCCCGGCCTTCTTGTTCTTGATACATCCTAGCAAGTCAATATGCGGCGAGTTTCGGAGGGGGTTCCACTTGTTTATGCAGAGCTGTGGGTGATTGGTGGTAGTGTCCAACGTGAACCGTGCTCTTTGTATGTTTCCTCCACTTTGCAAATTTTCTCTAAGCTGTTTCGTACCGCCTTCTCGATATCACTCGCCTCAAATAAAGCAAGGTTTTAGATTTGAATGCCCTCTTGTCGGTACTTTTGTCGAACGGCTCTGGTTTCGTAGAATCACACTCAAGCCGCCCAATAAATTTTATTGGGCCCCGGTCTCGTACATCCTCGGTGAGCTGCTCAATGAAATGTTTACACATCTGAGTCCAAAAATTTACAAATATATTTTGACGACTCACTTGTGTTTTTGGCCATGTATATAAGAGAATCAACATGTACGTCCTACCCCACTTTCGCCCTTATCGACATCGGCATGCTTAGTGCCATAAGGTTTAACCTGGGGAGAGAGTGTCGGAGGCGAGTTTGGTATACGAAATTAACCTTGTTCGCCACTTATCGACACTCACCTAAAAATAAAGAGTAAGGTTAAGTTCGGTCATCTTGGGGTTTGCGGTTATCATAATTTTTAAGAAAAGGTATGGGTTTAAATTTTAAATATATGTATAAATTTTTTACAAAACAAACAATGGTAGCCATCTTGAATTATTGTAAACATAGAAACAATCGTTTTTTTTATTTTAAAAATAATTATGTAACCACTCCGACCTAAACATACAATGTATAGCATACCTCACAGCAGAGCATTTTTTTACTTATGCCCTTTTTGACAAGACCAATTATGAATTTAAGCCCTTTGTAAATATACTCATAATTTCCGACCAGTTGATGCTATAAGAATCAATTTCATAACATAGACATCGTATCCAATTTCCATCACGGTGGTAAGAGCATTTAAGCCCTACGGCCTATCTGATACGGTAAATTTTGAGTTAAGCCCTTTTTATAAATGTACTCATAATTTCCGAACCACTGATGCTATGTTCATCAAATTCATAACATAGACACCGTACCTGACATGCAACATAATGATAAGGTCAGTTAGGCCCTAAACCCTTTCGGGGAAAAGTTTAATTTGACTAACGCCCTTTTATTAATATAGTCATGATTTCCAAACTATCGAATCTATAGTGATCAAATATATTCAGCATAATAGCAAGGGCATTTAGGTCCTGAACCCTTTCTGGCAAGGTCAATTATGTGTTAAAGCCCTTTCATAAACATAGTTAGTCATAAACTCACTAAGTACATACTCATCAAGGACATATTTACCAAAGTAATATTATTTTATTTCCGATTTTAACCCAATTTTATTTGTAAATTGGGTAGGTGCTAGGCTTAATTAATGTACTGTTAATTTAAGATTTTGGAGTTCGATCCTAGGTCCGGTCCCGTCATATTATTTCAATTCCGACTTTAACCAAATTATATTTTAATTGACTTGTGTAGGTGCTAGGTTTACGTAATTTTATGTTAATTTCGGAATTTGGCGTTTGATTGTCTGTCAGGGCGCGTGGTATTATTTCAGTTCCTATTTTAAAACTAAATTTTATTTGTAAGTTGGGTAGGTGGTAGGGATAATTAATGTAATATAAATTTGGGCTTTTGGAGTTCATTCCTCGGTCAAGGCGTGTAATTTTATTTCATTTTCGATTTTAAACCAATTTTATTTGTGAGTTGTGTAGGTGCTAGGCTTACTTAATGTAATGTTAGTTTCGGATTTGGAGCTCGAACCTTAGTCAGAACATTTATTATTATTTAATTTTCGGTTTTAACCAAAATTTATTTGCTACTTAGGTAGGTGCTAGGCTTAGTTAACATAATGGTAATTTCGGATTATCGAGTTCGAGTCTCCGTCAGAACACCTAATATTAAATATCCGAATTTAATATAGATTTAACATTGTTTTATATTTCTTCTTATAGTAATTAATGTAATGTTATTTTTGGATTACCCAGATCGATTTCTAGGGGACTCACTTAATAGTTTTAAAAAAAAATCTGGGAAATGCATTTTTACGCTTTCATTTACGATCGCTTTCTATCATATTACCTGATGGGTATATACTGCTCAGCTGACGTGTTATATATTCGGTGTCAACTGTCGAAGGTCGAGAATGGTGGAAAAAAATGCAGTGTTATAATGCAATCGTGTAATTAACATAATTGTGAAAATCCATACTTGCATAAACATACAATGAATATTTACTAGGCATGCATGCACACATATGAATATTTCACAACTTAACATTTACCACAGTAACATATCCTCTCAGCAAAACAGCCAAACTTCAACTGTCATATACATTTTCGTTTGTTTCAGAATTTTCATTTACTATTATTTTTTATTCTTATTGGGTGTGGAAGGTATGACTCTTACACTATAATAACATTCACTGTACACACTTATCAAGTATGCACATTATATGTAGAGAGACATGTGTCTGCTCCCGAGGAACGACAGCTCAGAACTATAACCTTACTGGAAACATATTGTTCATAGGATATTTTCAAGCGAAAACAGTTCCTACTTTATCCCTATCAGCTCAACGAACCATAACAGAAAGAAAACAATTGTGTGAGCGGTTTCAACATCTACCAACGACCACAGACAGAATATTTAAATGTATTACTCTGATAAACCGTTACATCATGTAATAGCAAAATACACACATATGCACACCATCAATACCAACAACAAACAAGACTACAAGGTCAAACACACATAAAGCCCTTTTATAAGCATACTAACTCATAATTTCCCATATACCAAAGCTACAGGCAACAAATTCATAACATACACTCACACTCAAACAAATCAGTTGCACTTACGACACCAGGCAAATGCAAAACCCCATACCATCATATTTTACTAGCAAAACTAAATCATTTAAATATATATTATCATATCATACAACTCAAATGATCAACACATACAAAAACTCTTATCTTCATAATATGGAATAGCTTCAAACTATATTACTATCAACATAATACCCAACTTGCAAAACCCCTAACATCAACCATAACAAGCAAAACTAAATACTTAACAACTAAATAAAAAAGTACCATACAACACAATGAAAAAATCTCCATCTGTCTTTCAATACACATTATCACACAAATATACTTATAGCAATTAAAACATGTTTATTACATAAACACTCATTAATAATAGAATGTTTGTTAAGATCTGTTCTTTTTAACACTTGATTTGATCCTTCTAGAATTCTTTTATCTTATCTGCGTAGTAAGTATTTACACAATTAAACATTCTTTGACCTCACAAGATGCTTAAGGTTTGTTTAGATGTGACTATATTTATCAACTTCGAAAAGCATAAAAAGTCAAGCATGCATATTGAATTAGTCAGTACTTCAACCTTAATGCAGGCATGTATAGTTATATTAACACATTCTTATTTTCAAGTGCCAACGAGGTATGTATGTGTATATGAATTACTATGTGCGCTATTTCTTTAAACACACTCTTCTTAAACATTAAATATTAAATAATTCTTTATAATATACATTATTTTTATGTATCGTTATGTTAAAGACATGCTAATTTAATATAGCATTATAACACACACGCTAAGTACTCATTATGCAACAAACAACAGCTTTACATAAATCAAGTCAATGCATTATCATAACCAAAATCATTTGAATTTTTTTTAAATTATTCTAGGATGACGGTTTTGTGAATGGCTGACAAATTCTCGAAAACTTCCGAAAAACACAATGTTTAATTCTTTTCAATGCAGCATAACATTTTGAGAAACTATAAAAAATTGTATCGATAATGATATGTTAGACTTACATCGGGAGAATTGAGCACACACGATATCAATTATCAAGAGTAAAATATGTATATTCGTGTAACAAAAATGCATATTTAGCGAGAATATTGACATAAAAGTAGTATATACATAGCGACTCAAGAACTATACAAGACAAGGAGATATTTCTTTTACTCGCATATCAAATAAATTAACCAAAGTATTGGTGTAATGAATACCCAACTGCAAGTAGTAAGAATGTAACGAGATGAAACCAAATACCCATCGACAGATGAAAAACAACAAACAAGAAATGAATACAACTATAGGTTTGTGACCATACACATTGCTTCATTGCAAGTCAAACTCACTTTTTAGCACTAGTATTTACAAATTGAATAAGTATCATATTTAATAGCACTCAAAATATACAACTTACAATAACCAAAACTAACATCCGTCTTACATATGATTGATATTATGCATAATTTATACATGACAGCTTGCATTACACTACACAACAAACACCTAAATTATATGCCTTTCCATTAACTTTCTCACTCTATATTCTACTCCAATACAGCATTCATCATCTCTCTATATCAATATATCACAGCTCATCGGCAACAAAAAACCACAAATACTCACCCACACAGGCCTCCATCAGTCCAACATAATCTATGGAAGGAAAACAACGGTCTCGCCGAAAATATGCAAGTGAGTGCTTTATCTAGGAAGGCTACACAATCACAACCTGCATAACATAAATATTTCATTAAAGAATACTGTTATAAAAATATTTTTCAAAAATTCAAACAATTTAGAAATTACAAATTCAACACAAGTATGTATGAAATTACTACTCTACATATCGATCCTCAATCCTCAATCCCAAAAATAATTCATTATTCTTCAAAAATTGTATCTTTTTCTTCAAAAATCATTCCTTATTCCTCAAAAATTGTTTCTTATTCCTCAAAAATTGTTCCTTATTCCTCAAAATGCAGTTCTTAGTCCTCAAAAGTCATTCCTTATTCCTCAAAATTTATTCCTTATTTCTCAAATATCATTCATTATTCCTAAAAAAAATCATTCCTTATTCCTCAAAAACGATTCATTATTCCTCAAAAACAATTCTTTATTCATAAAAATTACTCCTTATTCCTAACAAAATCGTTCCTTATTCATTAAAAATTGTTCCTTTTCATTAAAGAAAATATCCAAGAAGGCATCGCAATACAACAAAACATACATAGATCTATTTAAACACACACACAGAATAGCACAAACTCACACACAACGAACCTAAAATATTCCAATTGGCAAATACGCTCCACCCAATACTTGCTCCCAATAAACCAAATTGACCCAAAATTACCCCAAATTGTTCCAAAGTAATCCATATTAACAGAAAATTAACACAAAATTGCCAAAATCTACTCCAAAGCACACACAAACCCATACACACACACACACATATATATACACACATACATATGCACCCACACAATGAAGTAAATACCTAAAACCTTCATTACTTGATGCCACTAGGGTTTAGCTAAACACAGCATCAATTTACACTTTCATAAACATAGTAACATACGAGGAAGAAAATTTGAAATTTAAAAACTATTCCAGGATAATTAAAAAGATAAATTTTTTTTTATTTTTTACTGTTTTCTTTTTAAGAAATATTTATGTAAAACTCTAAAAAAAAAAAATCCATATACAGTTCACATACAAGAAATAAACAATGTTTATAACTTGTCAGATACTCTGCGAAGACAAATACCTGTATTGGGAAGGACATAGGTTCGAACATTCTGGCAACTCTTACCTATACACAAACACATGATATTCAATTTAGTAGAGAACATTTTCTATAATAAATACTTATGTTAAACTCATCTCCTACACATTATCCACTTATAAATTTAACTTCGAAATTCATATTACATTGTAATTGTTAGATACATTCATTTATTTTCAAACTTATAATTATAATAATTTATTTTATATCACGCACCCCATTTTGACAAGGTTCATTTACAGAAACAGAGAGATCACCATATCACCAATCCACACACAACAATCATTACGAATCTTTCCATCAATCCTTAACAATCCTCACCAACCTTTACCAAACTTTACAATTCTTTCCATCAATCATTACAAATCTTTACAAATCGTAACCAATCTTAACCAATTTTTAACAATCTTTCCATCAATCTTTACCAATCATTACAAATATTTACCAATCTTATTCAATTTTTAATTTAATCTTTAGCAATATTTACCAATCTAAGGGTTTGTAGACTCCCTCTCTATCCACACATATAAGAAAAAAAGATTCACCTACTATCTCCAAAAATTGTATACAGTAGAATGATTGTTTGTGTATGCATTCAACTATCCAGGCATTTTAATATTGGAGTCTTTATTATCTTTCTCTTAAATTTTACAAGCGAGTGCTCATAGCAACTGTTAAAAGTTGGAAGGAATAAAATGAATAAAAACAATAGTCTTTCATACACTTTATCTTTATTTCACACACTTATAAAAAATACAGAGTATTACTTACATACGCTCAAACATATTATCCAGACAAGAAAAGTATTTATCATTTACTTGAAATGTATGGTACAAATTGTATTGTGAGCTGTCAAGGAACGCTTATTCACATATACAGTGTCGCAATTATCACAGTGGAATGCCTTATATGTTGGAGTGAACAAGTAAAGAATATGTCGATGACAATATGCATTACAACTTTGACTAAATGTATTTCCACAATATCAACATTATTTCTGTAATGCTTCTAGAAAATCCTCAGAACCCATTGCTGAAGGTGCTACAGATGGTTAGTCTTCGCCCATTGTTACCATCTTCCTATTACAAAAGTTTACTCTATCATTAGATGATTTCACTTGTGATGATTTACCTTCCATCACAACTATCGAAGAAGGGAAAACATTCATACTGAATGCATGCTTATATACTGTTTTCATAACAGAACAATTTGTTTAAGTATCACTCGAACTCAGTCAGAGAAAGAGAGCTCTTAGTCGAACAACATACAAACGGCGAATAACACCATCTCAACAATCTCAAAATGTCTTAAAAGTTATTTAGCAGGTGTGCGACTCGAACACACGCCCCATACCGTAAACCAGATAATAAATCTAGCATCTTAAACCCTGAACAAACCTGACAATGCATGAAACGTTTTATTATAATTAAAAGTGTTAACCTTTTCCTTGGTTGACATCATAGTATGTTAACCTTATGTTCAAAATCTACTCTATAAAACAACAGATACATAATTTATACCAAAATTTTAATTTCGCAGAAAAAATCATAAGAATTTCGCGATTGGGAGCACTCTGAGAAAACCCAAGGACAAATTCACCCAGAATAAAACACTTTGGACTGTATACATATAATTATCTATACCCGTGTTATCCTTCCAGAAATGATGTCGGACTGATGGAGGCCTGCATGTGGTTCTTTGTTGTCGATGAGCTGTGATAGATTGATATAGAGAGATGATGTATGCTATATAGGATTTGAATATAGAGTGAGAAAGTTAATGGAAATGCATATTTTTTAGGTGTTTGTTGTGTAGTGTGTTGCAAGCTGTCATGTATAAGTTATGCATAATATCAAGCATAAGTTATTTGGATGTTAGTTTTGGTTATGGTAAGTTGTATAATTTAAGTGAAATTAAACATGATACTTATTCAATATGTAAATAATAGTGCTAAAATGTGAGTTAAAAAGATTAAAATATTTTTGATATATTTGGTAATGCATTGACTTGCAGTATAAAAATTATTGTTTGTTGCGTAATGAGTATTTAGCACATGCATTTTAACACTATATTAAATTAGCATCCCTTTAACTTAATGATAGACCAAAAGAAAGTTTATTTTTAACAATTATTTAATATTTCATGTTTAAAATGAGAATTTTTAAAGAAATATAGCATATAGTAATTCATATATGTGTATTTACCTCGTTGGGACTTCAAACAGAGAATATGTTCGTATAACTATACATGCCTGCATTTATGTGGAAGTATTGACTAAATAAGTATGTATGTTTGATTTTTTATGCTTTTCGGATAAGATAAATATAGTCACATGTATACAAAACTTAAGCATCTTGTGAGATTAAAGACGGTTTAATTGTGTAAATATTTGATACGCAGATAAGATAAAAGTATTCTAGAAGGGTCGAATCAACTGTTAAAAAGAACAGATCTTAACAAACATTCTTTGATTATAGAGTTTTAATGTAATAAACATGTTTTGATTGCTATATGTAGTAACGGATAGCCCGATTTGAGTGCGATGAGTTTGATTCTTAATTTGATTCTAAATGATGTTATATATAGTAAAGTAGAAAAACTTAATATCGTAAGTCTTTTATCTTTTTGTATATCATTATGCTTAAAATTATATTTGTGTGATAATGTGTATTGGAAGACAGATGGAGATTTGTTCATTGTGTTGTATGGTGGATTCTTATTTAGTTGTTAAGTATTTAGATTTTTTTGTCATGGTTGATGTTAGGGGTTTTGCAAGTTGGTTGTTATGTTGATAGTAATATAGTTTGAAGTTATTTCATATTATGAACATAACATTTTTTGTATGTTTTGTTCATTTGAGTTGTATGATATGTTAATATATATTTACATGATTTAGTTTTGCTTGTAAAGTTTGATGGTATGGGGTTTTGCATTTGCCCGGTATGGTAAATGCAAATGATTTGTGTGAGTGTGTGTGTATGTTATGAATTTGATGTATGTAGCTTTGGTATGTGGGAAATTATGAGTTAGTGTGCTTATAAAAAGGTTTTAGGTGTGATTGACTTTGTAGTTTTGTTTGTTGATAAGCTTTATGTGCATGTTGTGAATTTGATGATAGTATCTTTTGTATATGGGAAATTATGAGTTAGTATGCTTATAAAAGGGCTTTATGTGTGTTTGACCTTGTAGTCTTGTTTGTTGTTGGTATTGATGGTGTGCATATGTGTGTATTTTGCTATTACATGATGTAACGGTTTATCAGAGTAATACATTTAAATATTCTGTCTGTGGTCGTTGGTAGATGTTGAAACCGCTCACACAATTGTTTTCTTTCTGTTAGTGTTCGTTGAGCTGATAGGAATAAAGTAGGAACTGTTTTCGCTTGAAAATATCCTATGAACAATATGTTTCCAGTAATGTTATAGTTCTGAGCTGTCGTTCCTCGGGAGCAGACACATGTCTCTCTACATATAATGTGCATACTTGATAAGTGTGTACAGTGAATGTTATTATAGTGTAAGAGTCATACCTTCCACACCCAATAAGAATAAATAATAATAGTAAATGAAAATTCTGAAACAAACGAAAATGTATATGACAGTTGAAGTTTGGCTGTTTTGCTGAGAGGATATGTTACTGTGGTGAATGTTAAGTTGTGAAATATTCATGTGTGTACATGCATGCCTAGTAAATATTCATTGTATGTTTATGCAAGTATGGATTTTCACAATTATGTTAATTACACGATTACATTATAACACTGCATTCTCTTCCACCATTCTCGACCTTCGACAGTTGGCACCGAATTTATAACACATTAGTTGAGCAGTATACCCATCAGGTAATATGATAGAAAGCAATAGTAAATAAAAGCGTAAAAATGAATTTCCCAGAATTTTTTTTTAAAACTATTAAGTGAGTCCCCTGAAAATCGATCTGGGTAATCCAAAAATAAAACTTCATTAATTACTATAGGAAGAAACACAAAACAAAAGTAAAGCCATATAAAATTCTGATATATATAATATCAGGTGATCTGACCGAGACTTGAACTCGATAATCCGAAATATCCATTACATTAACCAAGCCAAGCACCTACCCAAATCACAAACAAATTTGGTTAAAATTGGAAATGAAATTATATTACATGTTCTGGCCGAGGATCGAACTCATAATCCGAAATCAATATTACATTAAGTAAGCTTACCACATACACAAGTCAAAAATAAAATTAGGTTAAAATCGAAAATGAAATAACATTATATGTCCTGATCGAGGATCGAAATCCCAAATCCGAAAGTTACATTACATTATGTAAGCCTAGCTCATACCCGACTCACAAATAATATTTGGTTAAAATCAGCAATGAAATAATATGACATGCCCTAACCAAAGATCGAACTCCAAAATCCGAAAATAACGTTACATTAATTACCTCTACCACCTGCCCAACTCACAGATAAAATTTTGTTTAAAATCGGAAATAAAACAATATTACCGGCCCTGAGCAAGTATCAAACTCCAAAATCCGAAATTAACATTACATTAATTACCACTATAAACTCACAAATAAAATTTGGTCAAAATTGGAATGGAAATAATATTGCATGCCCTGACCAAAAATCGAACTCCAAAATCCTAAATTGACATTACATTAATTACCACTTGCATCTACCCAAGTTACAAATAAAATTTTGTTAAAATCGGAAATGAAATAATATTGCGTTGGTAAATATATCCTTGATGAGTATGTACTTGGTGAGTTTATGACTAAATATGTTTATAAAAGGGCTTGCTTATTTAAAACACTTTCCAAAGGTTCGTCGGCAAAATATATCTTTATTGTAACAAAACAGCATTGTCTCGAAAACGTTACTGGGCCGGAATAAATAAGATAATGTACATCTTACCGAAAAGACAAAAGTGCTGTATGGGAATCGGCCCAGGAACATTTTTAAGATGCTTGCAACATTTTTGCTCTGCGATATCATGCCGACATATTTTCGGTGATATCCATATGTTATCCTAAAATATACAGAGTGCCAGTGTCTTTCTTATAACGGCAAACATTCTGTATTTAAAAAGACATCATGCCGTTAACAGCTACCTAATATCTTGCCTTTTGAAAACACTTTCCAAAAGTTTGTCATTAAAAAGACATCATATTTATAACTTCATTGAGATAAAGAACATTGTCTCAAGAATGTTACCGGGCCGGAATAAATAAGGTAATGGCCAGCTTACTGAAAACACAAAGATGCTGTATGGTAATCGGCCCAGAAAGATTTTTAATTTGCTTGCAACATGTTTGCTCTGCGATATCATGCCGATATATTTTCGGTAATATCCATCTGTTATCCTAAAAAAATACAGCGGACCATTGCGCCTTTTTTCTAACAGCAAACATTCTGTCTCAAAAAAAAAATCGTGCTGTTAACAGCCCAAAAAAAGAGAGAAAATAAAGTACACCTAACTAAACACACACAATAAAAATTCCATCAAAGAAATTTGATCAAACTTTTTCATTCAAACTTTTTAGTCAAACTCATTTGATCTAATTTCTTTGATCACATTTTATCGGATTAAGATCGGGTTAAGAATTAATCCCATCGGATGGTAATTTTTGATTGGATTAATATTTAATTAACAGTTAACTATTTTGATATCAATTTGATATCAAATGGTTAATCCGATTAATCAACAGTGAAATGAAACCACCCAACCCCTACTACTATTTATTGTATGTATAAAAAAAAAATTTTTTGGCATGGTTATGGCGAAATTGTATGAGTTTAATGTAAACAATTAAGAAAACTTAACACAATGTCGGCCTATACTATTCAAAAAGCCAAGTAGAAATACAGAAATCGTATACTGTTGGAAAGAGCATCTCAAAAGCAATCCAGTGATACCCATAAAACCCCATATGATTGAGTGAAGTGGTGCTGGGAATGCAAAAAAAAAAAACACCAAGGCGTCCAAGCGCGTCAACGTAATCGTATTTACTCAAAACAAATGGCAGAGTCTCCAGCATATCACACCTCATTTCCTCCATTAATACACTTAATATGATAAAAGTAAAAAGACAGGGATACAGATAATAGTTTTCAATTCTTTCTGGCAAAAAGTCGTATTTCTAGAACTTTTATTTACCGAGATAGAAACATGGGAACTGTGGGTGAGTTCATGTAGGCCTATTTGGAATCCCTACAAAATGAAAAAAAGACGACAGTTATGGTTAGCACAATATTATTCGCACCAACTTTATAAAATCAACTTCTTCTCAAGTAAGTTTACTGCTCAAAATAAATAAACATACTTTTTTTCTATGTACATCGATAGCTATTTTTAATTTGTTAGATATATCGCAGGTAATAGATATGACAAATAGAACAATAATTGATCTAAATACATATCTTCTTATAAATCCAATACAGTTATTGTATTATAAATCCAATAAATAATGGCGATGAACTTAATATAACTACAAAATGTAGTGACTGAAACAGAAGCAACTGGTCTGTAACATACTACTAACAGTGCGAATATTTTTGTAGCACTAAGAGTTAATATGGCTGCAAGCCTCAAACATTTTTACTTATTAAGCTTCAAGCAAACTTTGAAGTCCTCTTTGTTTCTCTGTGCAAACTGCAAAAAACGAACGCACGAAAAGCAAAGTGTTGCCTTCAAGAGTAGTAGGGCCATATTCCTTCTCGCACAATGTATTTCAAATGGCAGCCGCAGCGGCTTGTGAGTCTGGGCGGCAGGTGGTCTTCGGTTCTACTCGGACGAGCTCCGCAATCTTCAACTCGACTCAGGGGGGTTCTCGGAAGCCATCGACTTGGGTTTGTTGGACGTACCTGGAGGTGCTCGGCAGTTACGCTCATTAATTCTTCAAGCATATTGTTACATTTTAATATCCTGAGGTATTTTATGTTACTAAGCGAACAGGTTTGGTTTATGGATAGCTCAAGGTAAAGACTGGGTTAATTCGAACATCTTTATATAAAACCCAAATAAATAACAATTAACACAACTCTCTACAATTGTTGAGTTGAAGCGGGGGAGCCAATTATAATATATGCTAACTAATTATGCAGAAGCCACGTTATTATTAATTAGCTAAATATCTCTGAAACCACCAGAACCTGTTCACCTTAATCTCGATGTCGAAGGCTTCTTTGCACTATGTCCCAGTGGCAGAGGTTCACCGTATGCCCTTCTGTGGATCTTCTTGACCATGCGGCGGCTGGCTGATATCAGGCCTTCTTTTTAATGTCCCCACAGCCCTAAATACTCGCCACAGGTTTACTAATATAACTCTGTTTACAAAATATTGCTCAGCTTGTGGCCTCGTCCTGATTGCAGCCATGTGTCGCTTATCGTGTGTGGGGTGTCCGTTCTAGCCAGTGTTATGGAGATGACTTGCCCACACCATAACACTACCCTCCTTTTCCATAATAAAGAGCTGTCTCCAGCTCTAAGAACGACCTGTGGTACTGGATACATCTTACAATGAAACCAACGTCTACTTCACAGCAGCAGGAATAAGGATGACTGAAGTCATCTTCAATATGGAGAGGAGTTTAGCGTAGGAAGGTATGGCATTGCAAGAAGAGCTGGGTGAAGGAGCTGCCTTGTCTTCTTTTTTGACTGGAAAGCTTTGTAAATAGAATGTGCTGTTTGCTGAGCGTGAATGAGTGTGGCCATGGTCCTGAATTTGTTCTTGTTTACCTGCGTACATGCTTCCTCTCGGTAGATGCGGCTGACACAATCGAAATGGGGATGCGAAACCCGGCAGCCCTCTTGATGTCCTAGTCTACCTATACATTGATTTTTAGTTATTCAAACATTATGGAAAAGTGAATGTTTGATAATGTAACAATATTTATACTAATCAAGCAAACACAAAAAAATATGGGCCAGAATCGGGCTGGTAAAAGCTAACTGACAAATTCTGGCAGTCGATACAGGCTCGCTGTCTTATGCCGGAAGCAGCCTGATGGAAATATGGACTGGTGGCTGACTGTTTGCCGACAGTGTCAAAAATACACTGTACTGCTGCCAGTAAGATACAAAATATATTCTGGCACAACATACGTGAAAAATATGGGCCAGAATCAGGCCGGTAAAAGATTGTCGACAAACTCCGGCCAGCCGATACCAGCCCGCTGTCTTATGTTAGAAGTGGCCCAATGGAAACATGGACTGGGGGCTAACTGTTGACTGACAGTGTCGGGCCTGTAACAGCTGCATGCCATTACGATGCCAGGCCTGCGACGGCTGGATGTCGCTATGATGCAGGGCCTGCGACGGCTGGATGTTGCTACGATGCCAGGCCTGCGATGGCTGGATGTCATTACAATGCCAGGCCTGCAGCAGCTGGACATTGCAACGATGCCGGGCCTGAAATGGTTGGATATTGTTACGTTGATGGACCTGCAATGGCTGGGTATCATTACGATGCTGGGCCTGCGACGGCTGGATTTCATTACGATGCCAGGCCTGCAGCGGCATGATGTCCACAAATAAGCAGTATAACCATGAAAAAAACTTACCTTTTCGATTAAAAATTTTAGTAATTGTTATTTCCTCTTTACGTATATTCATTTCATTTACTTCTCAACACATTGTATGATATGAAAATCTTTGGCCTGCCGAGTGCCGGGTTTAAATCCAAGACCCTTAAGGTGGCAGTTAAGCATGCTAACCTATAAACCACAGGGTAAGTTGCTGATAATATCCAGTAAATTAAAATATATAATGACACAAATTATTATAAACGAATGTATAAATTCCGTGACAATATAACAATTAATTTTAAAACACACATTATTAAAAAAATTACTGCAGAAGCTTGCAAAAAAAGCAGTTTTTGTTAGTTTGTTATATATATATATATGTCGGATGGTTGTATAAATGAAAAATATTTCAAAGTAAACAAATGCCATGGGCTACATCATAACACATATATATTCACGAAAAAAAAAAAACATGCTAATCGTTAACACACGAGGAGCTTGCGGCCGAGTTGAAATTATGGGAAAAACTCTGAATATGACTCACTAAGCGAATTACAGAACCGATTTCCCTAGAAAACTTGTTTACAGCCTATTCTGATAACTTAAAAATGGAATAAAACACACATTCAATAATGCAAACTTACTAAGAACTGATTTGAATACACTACACCATTGACAATTACATATTTCCAATCTTGCATTTAGAATTAAATTTTACCCAGACACTATAGTGTAATGGACATACACGTACGTCTCCTCTTATTTGTATATGTACCTTAAATGATTTTAAAACATGTTCATTTGTTGTGGAGTCTGATGTAGGAATGAGTTGAGCACACCCCTTCTGTCGTGTTATAAGCACGATTAGAGACGTGGAGTGCGGCTTAGTTGAAATTGCGGGAAAAACTCGTAAATAAAGGAAATTTTTAATATTTATGAAATAGCAATTAAACTAAAGAGAGTTGGACACACACAACTAAGTTTACGAAGCATGTACTAATCTATAAATTTCACTTCTCTGAGAAAAATATGTTCTTATCGTAAAAAGAAGAAGAAATCACTTTTAACAAGCAATCAAACTTCTTCTAAGAAAAATTATTTTTAATAACAAACGTACTACATCGAGCCAAATAATGTAAACACAAAATTTCTCTTAAGTCTGAGAAATACCCCCCACTTGTGAACGAAACAATAGTTTAAAATCCTATTAACTTTCGTCGACTGAGCTCAGAAATGGGGTTTACATAATGAATGCTTATAAAATTATTGGAAAATAACAGACACTATATCAGCTTGACACAATATCCCCCCACCCCTCGATAAATTACCAGTTATAAAAATAATTATATTAAAACAATAGGTGAAGCCCAGAGCAGATACTATCGCTTAACGATAATCGCAGCTAACAGTCAGGTGTACGATATGCCTAGGCTCTCCGAAGCCCGCTGGTCATGGCTCTACTACCCCTTCGATCATTGCGTTGGACCGATGTAAGCAGGTGTCCAGGACAAGGGTTGGTGTCAAACTAAAGTTGGTGCTGGTCAGCAAGAAGTGGTCAGATCGCTCCTGTCTGCACCCCCTCCCATTACTCCTTCGCTCCTCTCGGACCACTTCTTCGGTTAGCTCGAGGACTGCCTGCACCCCCTTGGTGCCACCTACCCTGACACCCTCCTCCACCAGCCCAGAATCCTTATTTTGTCCATCACAAGAACTGTCCAACTGCCTACCTACCCTCAATACATCAAGTTGTTTGGATTCTTCTGTATGTGGTAACTAGTTTACTTCAAGCCAAATAATCTTTTTTCATCAAGTCCTGCTGATAAAATTATTTCCCTGAAGTTAAAATGAAGTTTCATTAATCTCAAAGATAATTCTAAGAAATGAATTTTAATCCCTAGATACAATTCCATGAAATGTTATATTTTAATCCAAGAAATACATTTTTAAATCCAATAAACTCTCAGTTTATCCCATTTTCCAGAAACTTCAAAATAAATGTCTAAAATCACACAGAAATCCAGGAAAATAAGTATAATTTCACATAAGAAATATTTTCACTCACTAAATTTTTTTTAAGTATTGAAGCAAAGACGTATCTGTCATTCCACTTGCACGAGTTTCAACTATCACTTTAAAACAAACTTGTTATAAAACAAGATGTTTTTACTTTCAATCTGTTCCTAAATATTTATCCATATAGCAGATAAAAATATGTATTTCGAGTGTAGATTTCTCCGTAATCTTCCATGCGAGAAATCGGCTATACTATCTAACATAAAATTTGTATATTTGAACTTATTTATTTTACAAATACTACTTTTTCATTGTAATATTAATGAAATATCACGAATCTAGCTTGAAATTACTGCTATGGAACCTTGAATCGGTTAAATTCCACAATATTTCAATAAATTAAAGCAAATTTAAATTTAAACGGTGGCCTTTTGTAATTGTATACCCCATAATTTGGAATAATAAGTCCCGACTGTCAACAATATATTTATATCATAAAGAGATATCCGGAACCAATAACTTTATTCCATTCAACTTATAGAATCGATATAACGACTTATCAGACAAAAATTACTGGGAAAAACGAAATTCGTATCACACATGCAAGTTTAAAAACAGAACACCACTAAGACAGTCACAGCTCAAAATGGCTTACTCAACAGACTAACCTCCGACTAACAGAATCGTTTAGTAAACAAAGTCTTTAAAAATTCCCCACAAAATATTTCCAAACCATTCTCTCTCCCTTCTACATTCCTAATATTGAATTAATCTTTAATCATTTTAATCGAATGCCAAGTTAACACATATTACGTCAAACATACATATATTTAATTTAATGGTGAATTATTAACCATTCTTCCACAATTAACATACAAATGTTAGAGCAGAAGACATTTTTATTATTATATTTTAAACCTGGTACTGTTTAAAACAAGTTTGTTGTCATTCTGGCACTGTGAGGTGAACATCTATGTGGAAGTTAACTTTTTCCTTACACCGAATATTATTCATTTAATCTACCTTAATATTAATGGAGGCAAAACCAAATCGTCTACAGTGCAAATTCTGTGGGAAAATATGCACATTCGTCTACAATGTTCGTAGGCATGAGAGGAGCGAAAATTTGAATAATGCTTCTCATACGATTTTTAACTGCAAATACTGTGATATACAATTTGCAAGAATGGATAACTTGGGTTGTCATGTCAAGATCAATAAAAATAATCTTCGTCCTCAAAAACTAAATATACCATATACACTACATAATAGCACAGAAGGAGAGAGAATTAACTGGAATATAAGTAATGAAAGAGAATCACATCATATGAAATATACACCAACATGTGAACGTAACGATCTTCGACATAAATTACCGCAACTAACTGCGGAGACCAGTGTCGGTAAAGATACACCTACTTGTTGTAAGCTAAGTAAAATGGATATTTAAGATGAAACATCAGGTGAATACAGCAGTGACTATGTCAGTGATACTGTTAACAAATACTGTGAATAATGACTACATATTTTCCGAAGACTACCAACGAGTTTGTATACTGACTTAAATATTTATTGGAGTTTAAAAAAACACGGTGAATATTCCGGAATAAAAGGGAAGGTTTTAAACATAAAAACACTTCGAGGTTACATCGAATGAAGTATTATTGCAAACACCCAAGAAGTATGATAATTAATGTCAGTTAACTCTATTACTTCACCAAAAAAAGTAATTATTTCAAGTAAACATTGTGTGATAGGAATACATTTCAATTTGAAGTATTATGTCATCCTCAAACCTCTTAAATTGTTTCAATTTGGTTGGAGTGTGAATTTAGGAATAAATTAGGTTTTTTGAGGAATGAAGATAATTAATTGAGGAATAAACAGGCTTATCTGAAAAATAATGTATAACCAGTGCTAATATTTTTTGGTATATATGTTTGTGAATCATCCTATATCTGCCTGTGCTATGATTTCTGTAACCTCCTATACTTTGTTGCTTAATGCTGTTCATATATTTCGAAGCCTCCTGTACTGACTTGTGTCAAAAATGATTTGCTAATTTTTAAACAGCTTGTGTTTTTATATATTTTTTTCAATAAATATATATGTTTTAAAATGCATTTTTAATTTTATTTATCTTCAACTCTTAAAAATAATATATATTACTCTTGGTTAGTAAAATTAACCTAAATTATGTTGTTTAAAAAGCCAGATATTTTCAACTATATAGATGTTTTAACCTAAGTGAAGGGCTTCGAATTGCTGAACTTATATTGTTTCCAAACTTCTCCAGACATTTAGAAACTGTTATGATTAGAGCTATACAGATCTGTCAGTGCTACCACCCCTTGTTCAGAGTCATAAAATATAAAAGTTTAAATTCAACGTTTTTCCAATGCTACCAACCAAAAAAAACAGAGATCCCAGAGGCTGCATGCCTGAGTCCAACAATCCTCGCAGAAAGCTCTTTGTTTTTATATTACCCTGGAGACAACCCAGGCGCCAATCTTTCACAAAGGGAGCAGCAAATGCCATCCGCATCCCCCTGGCAGGGAGGCCAGCTCAAGTCATTGTCTCAACTTTGGGCAAACCAACGCGAAAACGTCTTCTTAGCTGACTGAGATTCACGAACGATATATTTTGTTTTCTACTTAATTAAATTTATAGTCACTTTACAGCTTGCATAATGCTAAAAAATATACTAAAAAATACTCAGACTTATATCAAATTCTTATTTATGAAACAAGCTTTATTCCACTCACATGCCAAGCTTGATAAAAATTATCCTTTAATGGTGTGTATATATGTCATCTTTTTACTACTACTAACATTCGAGAAAGAGTTAAGACCTATTATTCTTTAACGAAAAAAATGCATATATGAGCTTTTGTTTATTCAAAGGCGGGTAGAATTTTAACCATAGTGAAAAATAATACATTTCTTGAGCTCGACTAGGAAGCATGTTGAAAACTGTCTCTAAGCAATAAACTTTAATTTCTTGTTTCACTGTTGGACGCCAATACTAATGAGAAAACATTCAGAGCTACCAACATAAGATTTTTGGCCACACTATTGTATAGGAAAATATAATACAATCTCGTTTACTTTAATATTCTATGTTAAGTTATAATTTGTTTCAATTTTATTTTATACAAGTACTACCGCATATTGAAATCTTACTTTCCTGGAATGAAATTAAATAAAAAAATAATTAGTAATTGGTGACAGAGTTGAATTTTATTTTAAAAACATATAATGTGATTTCTGAGTTTGTGTAAAGTGTGATTGTGTTTTACCACAAGACATCATCGTGTTGATACCAGCAGCAGTAGATGTAATCTGTTTTGTGTGATAAAATATTTATTTAAAATAGTTCTGTGGACTCTGGCTTTCGCTGATGTAGAGTTGAGAGTCAGCAGGAAACATTCTTCTAGACAAGGCATTAAGAGGTTGTGTATCTGCCTCTCAAAAGGTATTTATCTCAGTCAACTTTCCCCATTTCTTGTGTCCCCAGGGTCCTTCAAGTTGAGGTATGGCGATGGAGGTGTCCTCAAGATTCTAGGACTTCCCTCTCCTTTCATTAATTCAGATGTTTGATTCTTTTCTCCATTACTTTTGTAATTCCCATCAGTCATTCAAATGTTTTTATTAAATTTGAATTGAAATGTTAGATTTAAAATGTATAAACAAACATATTTTTTCTCTCATGAAGACTGAAGCGAGAAACTTGTATTTTCTTGTGAAAGGCACCCAGTTACCTGGCCTTGAATTTAAACCAGGCCTGAAAATCTTACTACTAATGACCCACTCTTTTCAAATTTACCAACATTTTTGTTTAAAATTTTTCTTTAGTATTATTAAATGTTTTTGCCACTCATCATATACAAAATAATGACATGAGGAATGACAAACTATTAAATAACAAGAGACACTAATTTTTTTTAAAACCATCTTTAAAAATTAAATATTTACAACAAACATTGACACACTAAAATACATTATATAACAATATTTTGTCACTTACTTTAAAACAAATATACAAAGAGAATTAAATGTACAACAAAAATCTTACGAATTAAATAACCAAACTTTTTTTTCAAACACATTTATGAGGAAAAACCATTTAATATCTACAACAAAATACATATTACTATATTTCCAATATCCAATTACAAAGTTATGTACATCTTAACACTATTGCTGTTTACTACAATTCCGAATATTCTTAAACAGATTAAGGAGAAAAAAAGAGATAAAAATATATACAAAAATTAATAATAAAAAATTTTCAAAATATATTACATCGATTTGGAGGTGGTCTTTTACCTAAAACTATCTATGTAACTTTATTTTATAATTATCTCGCACACTTAAGGTGTTCATTTGCCATGTCCAGGAATATATTTTCCAGGCACCTACACATTCCAAAGACTGTTTTCAACACACTCCAACGCACGCAGTTTCCAGAGGATGTTATATCATTCTGTGAATATCTTATTATTATTATTTCGAAAATGGCATGGGAGAATGTATCGAAGACACTAGTATAATGTAAGTTGATACTGTAGTTATGTCATGCCTTACAGATAGGCAACCAGGTAGCAGAAAAAATGATGGTTATGCAACCGGTCTTGCAAGTAGTTGCAGAGATTATAGGCAGCGGTAGATAGATGTGATGTTGACTGTGAAATAGGAGATGCGTGTGGTGGTGGTAGATGGACATCAATGGCAGTTGTGGTGTTGTAGATGCCAAGGCTGAAGACATTATGGCACTAATTGCAGTATTGTGGAAAACATTAGGCAGCTATCATTTAACAATCCTCAAAGATACACCATCCAATTTACAGACTTCCAGCTGTATTAAAACCTTCCTCCATAAAAAAAAATATTTATCTGTGCATCGGAATGAGCGAATAGACTTTGGCGACTCTTGAAAACGGGGGTTCTGAGAGCCAATGAAGGTGAAGCAAGTCGAGTAATGGAACACCGCCGCATTTAATGTCTTCTTATTGCTAACAAGATTGGATTACTTAATGTATTTGTTAGCAGCTGTTATTACCTTCTATTGAAACACTTGGATGGCCATATTAGCATCATTGTTAAGCCTATTGTTAACTATCAGTGTATCAGTCAATCTACCTGGGAACACCATAGCTCTTATTTGAGACTAGATAATAAACTTTTCACTAAAGTTGGGGAATCGGAAAATTACTTACTTTTATGGCGACTTTTTGAAGGTAATTCAGTATGTGGAGCAATAAATGCTAACTGAGGAGATAACTGAGGAGCTAAGTGTGGAATACGTGGATATTGCATAGAATCAACGTGGCAAGTTTTACAGTGTCTATTGAAAGCAACACTCTGTGTAAATTTGTCTCTGGCAGAATTTGCATTCAAATGTTAAGGTCGAACTATTCCTCTTGCAAGTTTTTTTTCATGTCAATGCATGCTGGGTAGAGCTGTAAATTGTTTATCACAGAAGCGACACAGCAAATACATCATTCCTTCATTATCTAGCTGATGAAGCAGCAAATATAAGGAAAAATGAATCTACATCGACAGGTGAAAAGCTAGGTGCCTAGGTCGTTGACAATGTCATGCATGCGGAGGTAAAAAAAGGCCTGGGTTTAAAATGTAAAACCAAATGAAAAACTAAGAAAGGAGGAATCATTCCGTTCCTATTTCCAGAATTAACAGTTCTTGGATGTTTTGAAACCCTATAAAGTTGGCCAAGGATGAAAAATCTCCAAACTTGGAAAAAATGCAGAAATTCCTAAGTAGTCTTCCAAAACATGCATAACAAACAAAGATAATCATGTATTTGTAAAGAAACTGGATATCCTCTATTTATGAGATGCATATGAGATACAATTTACCAAAGAAACCACATCTCCTTGAATGTATGATTGTTAATTTAGATTCGAAACAAAATGAAGGAACATGTTGGGTAGCATTAATTAAAAACAAAAATCAATAATTTTATTACAACTGTTTTGGCGATTTATGTACTCCAATTGAAATACGCAATTATTTAAAAATCACACTATTAAGGTACAATTACCAAATGGAACAATGACCAAATACAATCAATTGTGGACATTTATGTCTATGTTTTTGTCTATAAATAGGATATATAAGCAAGTGCAATATTAAACATATTGGTAATATGCCAATAATGCTGATATTAAGTGGTAGTTCATCGCAATTGCATGTGTTGGAGTTAAATGGGGAAAGGAAAATAAGTCTAATCAAATTCGTTACTTAAAACAGCATACCAAACATTGACATGCACAACCAATCATTTATGGTTAACAATGGTGAAAAAACCTACAAGGTTGTGATACTGATAGGATCTTATGAGTTTGATGACTTAGAAACATTCATTAAAGTGGCATTGCCTAAAGATGTGCACTTCCAATTACGTGGAAATCCAAATACATTGACAAATGTTATGTACAGTAACCTTGATTCAATTCAATTGCAAATATGTTATGTTACGAATGGAGAGTGTATCCCGCCAATGAATTACATGAATCATCAAAACAGGTTAATATATTGTCGGTAAATGTATGCATATAAATCTTAATATCGTAGGCTGTTCATATTTAAATGGGAAACCGACAAACACACTACATGAATTCATGTGTACGGTGGCTACAGGATAAAAAATAATTAAAAAACTGAATACAAGGATATATCTTCCAGTAATAGCAAATCGTACTAATGAAATAGTTGTTACAATAGTTGATATAATCTTATAAATGAAGGAATTACCGTCCATTAACATTTTGAAAAAGCTATATAAACAGTTGCATTCCATGCACATTGCAATCAAAATGGGTGTTGTGTATAACACCAATATAGACATAGAGTAGGCAGTTAATTAAGAAGTATGTCATTAAGGAACGTATTTCGAAGAACGGTACTGTAATGCCCCTAAAGAGGCTAAAGGAAGGCAAGGAGAAGGATGCACACCATTTAAAAAATTCAAGAAGGCATAGACACAAAAATTCCAAAATCAATACAAATATATATATATATATATATAATCACCAACAACTATCTTGCAACTTGATTTGAAACATACAAATAGCCTTTGTAAATTTATGTTGCTTCCTACCAATCGGTGAATTAGGGGGAGTAGAGAATACACATGACTGGAACAAACAGAAAAACAGCAATATTAATAAATCTTGAGAAATCACCCAACCTCAATCAAAACCTGTGAAATCCAATTTAATAAAGGTAAAATGACTCGCTGAGTTAAACAAGCACCATTAAAACTATAAAAGTATAGTATGCATAATGATTCACTAAAAAGTACATGATGGAATACTAATTTCAAGAATAACATTGGGAAGGAGGAAAAACCCTCATTACACTTAACCATGAGAATAAAGGCAAGCCATAAAATATCTACTAAACTCCATGGCATTAAAGTTATTTTGGCAAATCATAGTCCAGGAGACCATTCCTACAGCACGCCAAAAAAGGGGAAGAATCCAGCTCTCACAAACATTCCCAATAAATACCATATTGAAAATTCACACAATCAAAACACTGACGAAACACTTCCCTACAAAAACCCATATACACAAAAATTGCTAAAAAAAAAAAAAAAAACACTTCTAAAAGAGAAACTATACCCCTGGCATATACAACAACTACTTACATTACAATACTTAACTTGCGTACTCATATTATGCTAAAATGCATCTAGCATGCTGAAACCATCTAAGTATGAAATGGTGTGGACATAATCTATCATCAGTCAGCCCGCACAACTCGATGAGGAACACTACACAATTGCTCAGGCTGGGGACGAACATTTATACGTGGAAACGTATCTCGGGAAGGTTAAGGAGGTGGCAGGAATAGCAGAGTGGCATATGGAAGGTGCCAGAGTGTGTGAGGCTGAACTGTTGCCATTAGTAGCCACCAGACAGTGCTCAGTTGCACCAGGAGTGCCATGCACCTCCCTTCAGTGTAGCTCAGCGCTCGGAAGCATTTAGACGTGTGTCACCCCTTTTGGTGGGGGGGGGGGGAATCAAAGTGCCTTCTTTTGCAGCAAAAATATTGTCTCTTCAAATAGTAACCACTCTTCAAACAAAATAACAGTTTATTAATCTGGGCTACCAAATACAGAAGTGGCAAACAACCAAGCAGGCTTGCTAACCAAGTTCATTAACATCATTTAGTTTGGTAACCACACCAATCTCATAAAGCAGCATTTAATCTTACTCCAGAAAATTGTAAGTATCTCACATTTCACCAGCTGGCAGAACGAAAAATAAATTGTTCAGGCAGGACAGGTTTTGGCAGGACAGGAGTACTCACAAAAGATTGCTTGCATTTGATAATTGACATGCATGTCAGACTTGCAGCAGAGCTTCGGACTACGGAAAGATGTAAACACAAGCGTAAAATTCTCTCTTCAAATAAGTTACCTGTGAAGTTAACATGAAGTAACGAATTGTTTTTAAAATAATTGGTATATACAGTTAATCGAAATGAAAGATGTACTTAATGTTGAAGAACCAATCAGTTATGAGGATGCAATCACAAATACTGAAATACATGCGTATGAACCTTTCAGAGTTGGATGTATACATTTCCATCGAAAATAAGGATTTCAAATCAAAATCACGATATTTGAACATTACTATCGAAATAAAGTTTAAGGTTTAGAGGAACAATTAAAAAAAAGTCGATGCAAGCAATTGAATAACTAAAAAAATAGTAAGAAACAAAATACTTCATTTAATCATTAGAATTTCATATTTTCTCTATGGAGTACAACTCGATGAGACAAGAGATGTTGGAATTACTTCCACGATACAAAACTATATCTCACAAACTCTAAATAATCTTTATACAGGGCTGATGGCTGGATGGACCAATGCTAGTGATTATTCACTAAAAATAAATCCTGGCAGAAAATATGAAGTTGTTATATAATTAAGTATGGTATTGGGCTTCACTGAAGTCTATAAACACTAAATGTTAAACGCTAAACCAGAATTAATTATTCTATTTGTTAACATGCATCTGAATGCCATATATGAAACAACTAATAACGAGGAAGGTGTAACATTTGAATTAAGCAGTGTTGAATGGCTGATGTCACATTGAAATTAACACACATGAGCACCTGAAGTATTAAAAATATATCGAAAAAGGGAAGAATTTAGGCATTGCATATAAATCATGGGCATGTGTGGCATGTGAAATCAATTTTTTTTTGTCTGAGAAACCAGAATTTGTTGTAATTTGTTTTCAAACAAACCTACAAAACAATTTAAAGGCAGATCGATCATTATTCGATAATTGTGATATGTAAAATATTAAACTATATCTAAATAGCCAAGCTAATCCCTATGATGATTCTGATACGAACTTCGAAAATGGGGAAATCCTTATTGACTATGATATTTATACAAAGTTTCAGGAATCATATTATAACAAAATTAGTCCACTGATACTAGAATCTGAATCCTTTAAAAGTAGAGGAGCGTTATTTGTATTTGATGTAAGCAAACATAACAACACAATTACCAATAGTGTAATTGATTCATGAAATGAAATAATTACAAACATACTCATTCCAGAAAATATGCAAACTTCTGCTTTGATAATTCATGCTTAATAAGTAAGTTACAATGTAAGAGATAAGCTGGTGAAAATAATTCATTGAGTCAGTAAACGACAACCACAATTGTGATGAGATGTTTTGCAATGTCCAGGGATTTCAATTGCCAGAAAAATTTGTCATTAAATAATTAGCTCTTACTGATATGGAAGAACATACAACTGTGATCAGCTTCAAAGCACCTTTCTACTGGAAATATCTAACTCTGAAACACAAGAAAACCAGTGTACATGGGTTGCCAAGCACCACCATGGTTTAATAAGGGAGAGTGGATATATGGAGAATGAAAATATTGAAGATATTTGCAAGCAATACTTAAAAAATTGTGAAATATATGTAGGTGGAGTTGAGAAAAGCATATTTTCGAAGTGTGTACAATGGGAAAGTAACATATATTCAAAAAGAATACAATTTTTCATCATTCAAACACTTATGTAAACATATACATCTAATTCGACATTCTTACCTGCAGAGGAAAACTCTAAATTAATCCAAACTTGGGCAATTATGCCTGACTGGGGTGAAACATTATGATGATTCTCCTACTGAATCACCTGTGAATATTATATGAATAATATGGCATTATTTGGAATGAGAGAATATTGTAGATTATGAGTGAAATGTAGTATAAAAAGTATTTGGTTTTATGTAATCCAATATTTCATAAAGATGGATCAAGGTGAGAATGATATCACATGCTCATGCATACAGAAATCAAAGTGTAAATTGAATATCAGCAAGTTATTAGCACATTGCAGTAAACCATCTCAACTTTGTTTCAGAATGAAGTAATTTTTAATATTTTTTAACATCCTGTAGTAAAAATGTACTGAAATTTGTGAAACAACTGTATTTGTATAAATTGTGAAGAAAATTTGTTTTTAAATATGTCTTAGAATTAATTTGTTTGTAGGTTTATTTAACCTGACCCTTTTAAACAGGTATTTTATTACCTAATAAATGAAGAATATTTTCGTATATAAACAATAGCTTAACTGTGTTAATTAACAGAAAATATTTTTTTTCAAATAACTCAAGATGTGTAAAAACCATTATGTTTAGAGATCTAGAAGCCTATCAGTGCTACCAACTATTAACCAAACACACAAGCTATAAATGTTTAACTTCAGTGTTTTTCCAATGTTACCAACCACAAAACCAAGATCTCAGATGGTGCACGCCTGAGTCCAACAAACACTTTAGCTTTACAATACCCTGGAAACGTCTCTAGCATAGCTTTTCATGAAGCAGACAGCCAAGGTCGTCCAGAGTCCCCTTACTAGTGTTCAGTTCAAGTCAATGATTTAACTGTCAATCAAACCAAGGCAAATATGCCTTCCTACCTGAATGCAATCTCTCGAGCAATATATTTTCTTTTCTACTTAATAAATTTATAATCACTTTAGAGTTTCCATTATGCTAGAAAATACACTAAAAAATTAAGTAATACTCAGACTTATATCAAATACTTATTTGTTAAAACACTCTATTCCACTTACATGTCAAGCTTTACAAAAAAAAATTTAAAAAAACTTATCCTATAAAATAGAATTCTAGCCATATAAAAAACCATAAAGTGTAAATTAATGGAAGATATCTGTACATGTTTAGCACAAAGAATATTAAAAATATACACAATAAGTAATAATGAACATTATTTACTTAAAATTACTCAGTAACATGTTTGTTGAATTCAATAAGTTTAGGGGAAAAGATAATTTATTTTAAGGTTTAAAGAAATATTGGGTGAGGTGTTCATAATATGCAATGTAATAGTTCATGCTATTAAACAGTAATTAAATTAAAAACATTCAAAAAGAATACATAAATAAAAAACATTATCTTTAAAAGGTACAACTATTCTTAGAAAACCTTAAAGAGGGATTATCGTATACTGATACTGATTTTTTTATACGGATTATACTAAGTATGATAAATCCGCATCATATAAATTATATATGCCTTTATTGATATGTAACATTTTAATACTCCTTTTAATATTATTGTTAATAATCAACTACAATTAATATCATTATGTGTGTATTTGTAATGAAGCATAAATTATTTGTTTATTTATTATTGAAATCGATTCGTTTTCATTTCTTTAGGGAGGAAACTTATTAGCGAGTTTTGTCTGAGAGGTTGTGGTGAGGGGTTGATGTTATTTGATAGTTGAGGGTGTGGGAAGGGAAGGGACGGAAAGGGAAGGGATGTTTGGTTTCCTGACCTTATGGTTGGAGGGGAGAAATGTTGTTTCTTGACCGTTTACCTGGAAAGTTGAAAATTTTTATAAATAGGGGTTTAGCATGTAAGCCCCTTCCAATGTTTCCACTATTTAACCTGTGTGGTTCGCATTGCGATGTCGCATTTCTACAAAGATTATTTGCTTGGTTTATATAACCAATACCTTTATAGAGAACTTCAAAATTTTAATTCGGACTACTTTAATGAGACAATGAATGGTTCAGATCCTTTAGTTACATATTTTGATATATTCTAGGATGATGAGAAGAGTGCTCCTACACTGCAACGATTACTCTTGTCAATGCCATCCTTAGGGCTAACACAATAGCCTCTGGCATCGAGAGCAACTACAGCACCACCTCCGGCATCGAGACTACCTACAGCACCGCCTCCGGCATTGAGAGCAACTGCAGCGCCGCCTCCAGTGTCGAGAACACCTACAGCTGCACCTTCGACATCGAGAGCACCTACAGCTTCGAGCTTGGAAGCTCTAAATTTAACAACAACCATCAAATCAGGTAAGCAACGTGCACAAAAGCCAAAAATGTGTTCTTCTTGCACTCCATTAGACTTAATGGTTATACCCTTAAATAATGCATTAGAAGATATGTACAACAATGACTTCTTCCAAGAGTTAGAAGAATTTTTACATTGCAATTTTGTATCTCCACCTGCTCGAAGTCTGCTATCTCCTGAATTAATATCACCTTCATTATTACAATGTAAATTAACTTCCCCACCTCCTCCTTTGTTCATGACTTCACCACAAGCAAAAATATATACTCCGATATATCTCCAATATCACATCCTTCACCTGGTTCTCCACCACCATCACCTGTTGTTCCTATAAGGAGGTTCAAATTAAGTTTATCTCTTAACTCTAAATGGATATTATTGTGAAAATTCAAATTTAAAGTGTTTTATGATTTTTCAGTCATATGATCAAGTAATGATATTATATATATATAAATTTTGAAAGGTTTTGTGATGTAACATAATTTTATAATATGCCAGCTTAAAAGTTTTTCAGGCATAATATGAAGCGAAGGTTGAAAACCAATGATTTCTGATGTAACGTGATGTAATAAATTTTCCGCTTAAAATTTTCTCAGTCATAGCATGATGTGTTAATATTATTTTACAACTTTGAGATGTAACATGAGGTGAAAGTTCTATAGTTTAAAAGTTTTTTCAGCCATAGCATGATTTGTTATGATTATTTTACAGTTTTAAGATGTAATATGAGGTGAAATTTCTACAATTTAAAAGTTTTTCAGTTATAACATGATTGATGTGAATATTTTTAATGATTTTGAGGTGAAATATTAATTGTACCATAACATGAAGTGACGATATTTAAGCTTGTAATGCTAGCAGACATAAATGGTAAAGACATGTTTAAAGGTTTTTTAGTTGTAACATGATTGATGTGAATATTTTTTATTATTTGGAGGTGTATGATTTGTGACATAACATGAAGTAACGATTTTTAAGCTTGTAATGCTTTCAGATATAAATGGTAAAGACATTTTTAAATGTTTTTCAGTTGTAACATGATTGATGTTAATATTTTAATGATTTTTTTTGTACAGTCTTTGTCTTCGAAGTATTAATTAAGAATGTTTTGTAAATTTTGAGAAAAAAATATAATAAAAATTTTTTACATTAAAATGTGTGATGTGCCTTGCTAGTTATTAGTTTTTAATCCCACATGTCAATAATTTTTAAATATCTTGTTTTGTGGATGATGAGTGGATAAAATGTTATATTACTAAACATAAGTTTGAAAAAATGTTGGTTAACATGAAAAGAGTAGGTATCTAGCATTAATGGTTCATATTCTTCCTCAAGTAGCCAAGGGCTTGCTCACTTTCATGAGAAATGCAAGTTTCCGCTTCAGTCTTTGTGAGAGAGAAAAATATTTATTTATAATTTAAACCAAAATTTTTATTTAAAAAATTTGATAAAAACATCTTTGAAGGGCTGAGGGGAAATCAAATAATTACAAAAGTGATGGAGAAAAAAGCCAATGCCTAAATGAACAAATTTTAAACAAAGCAAGAAGACTTGTAGCATCTTGAGAAATCCCCTGACAAAAATACCTTTTCAAAGCCATGTAGAAGAGCTTTTACCATCCTAGTTACAACAATTATTCCCAGATGACTTAGTTCTACAGCATTAAGCGGAGAGCTGCATCGATTTTTACTTGTAACAAAATATTTTATCAAACAAAACAGATTACTACTTCGGCTGGGAATCAACATGCTGCTAAAACACACTCATACTTTATACAAACATAAAGAGCTTTAAATGTTTTTAAAAACGAAACTTGTGTTAAAAAAAGGCCGACATTTTCCTTTAAATACGCTTAAATTTAGACCTTTTAGATAATATTGTGGAATCTGTCAAATTACAGCTTCGATAAGTCATTTTAGGCTGGATTCGTTCTATTTCATTAATATTATGTTGCAATTTATTTCCTAGGGAAATCTATTTTTAAATAAGAATAAGTTTATATTTGATCGTTTATACACATTTTATGGAATCTCATGGAGAACTCTACACGTGAAATGCATATTTTTTTCGTTGCTTTGCACAAATATACTTAACACATTGAATATGTATGTTTTACATTAGCCTAAATTTAAAGACATTTGGTTTTAACGTAATTTTTCAAAAGGTGGCAACTTTTAATTGCGTATTTCTTAAATCAAATGATGTGTGTTGTTTCAATACTTAAAATTTAGCATGTGAAAATATTTCTTGTAGTAAATGTTTCCTATATTTCCGGATTTCTGTGAAATTATCTCTTGTAAAAAATATTTTTCATAGGTTTCTGGATTTCTGTGAGATTTGAGAAAATTATACTGGGAAAATATACTTGACACTTCAAGATTATTAGGTTAAAATTAATATCTTTGAATTTTTAGGGATTAAAATATTGGGTGAGATTTAATTGCTATTAATGGGGGAAATAATTTTATCAGTGGGACTTGGGAACAATTTTTCCTTCGATGCCAGCGCAAGCAAGCCATCCCTTGGGTTCGAAAATAGGAAAAACCTTCCCTTCTGAACAGGTTAATGGCCAGGCGATAGTAGAAGCTTGGTGGGCACAAGTAACAGTCAGTTAGGCAGGTCCACTTCAAATTTATGGGCGAAGGGTAATTTTTGCAAACAGGTTAATGCATTCGCAAGAGTCCAAACTTGTTGTCTTGAGGGGGGTCAGGAAGGTGGACACTCCCCGATGAGGTAGACAAAGACCCGTTCTAGGCTGGGCATGGAGAGGGTCAGGGAGGGGACGCCTAGCAGGTGCAGACAGTCCTCGAGCTATCTGAAGACATGCTCTGGTCTAGGGATGTGGCTTAGGGGAGAGGGTCGCCTTGCAGGAACTTCGAACCACTTTTTGCTACCCTGCACCATTTTTAATTTGTGATTGAATCTCGCACTTGATACATCACTCTCTGCACACGCACCACCGACCATCCCTCTTCACCACTCGGGACGGCACTTGGTGGAGACTGGTGGCACGATCGAGTCATAGGATATCTGCGAACCCAGGGTTTCGATCCAGCCTACAGCGGACACGACCAGCATGCTTCACCTCTTATTAATAACTTTCTTCGAATAGTATCTGCTGTGGGGTTCAGATCTCGTTCACAGTCTTCGTGAACTACAGTGGAAAATATTTTTATAAGTTTTAATATATTATTTTATTGGGAAATTTTATTCATGTGTTATTACTGGATCGATTTAGTGTGTCTATTATTTTTAATAATTTCATAAGGATTTATTGTGTCAAATACGTTTCTGAGGTCTGTCTACAAGAGTTCATAGGATTTTGAACTACCGTTGTGTTAACAAGAGCGGCAAATTTCCCAGATTTAATGGAATTTGTGTTAAAATTATTTGAATCGATGTTGTATGTCTATATAAATTGTTTAATTGTAATGTAATATTGATTTCATCGTCTTTTCTTCAACGAAGTATCTGGACTCAAATTGTGCCTAGATTTATTCTTTTTTTTTTAAATAAGCTTTGCAGGATTAAGCTTTGCAGGAATAATCTTTGCAGGATTAAGCCGGTTTACAATAGTGAAATTTAATTTTTCTGGGGAAGTGAAACTTGTGTTAAAAATATGGCTAAGTTTTTCTCAATTCTAGTTTGCCTTTGCGTAATAAATGTGCTTCCATCTACGCAGCATTTCATGCGGGTGGTAAACGAGTTTTCATTTTGATATGGAATTTATTTTCTATTAATTAATTTAGTGAGATAACACTTAATTTATTTATGAGCTCAGGAAGTTGTGTTCGTTCATTCTGCTGTTTGAAGTATATATTAATTTTCTGGTCTATTCCTTATACTTTTGTTGTATTACAATGTTTTATTTCATTAATTTCTCTTGTGGGTAACATCAGCGGTTTAATTTATTTGGAAACAGTCGATTTGTAATTGGACATAAATTGTATTCACCTCTCTTTCCCGTAATTTCAACTCAGTCGCCTAGTGACCACGATACACATTTCTAGTCATTCCTTCACTGACCTTGCAGCCGATGAGACTTTGTTCTCCTGCTTGTATGATTTCATTTCGTGTTTTTTAATTCAAGTAGTGTAATTTATATATTGCTACCGAAATTTGTTTCATCTAGTATGTACGTCGTAAACATAATTTTTATCCATTTTTCACATAAATAGTATTCACCTCCCTTTCAGTTCATTTCCGAGTTTTTCAGCTCAGTCGCCTGCCAAGTGGTGCTCGAAACAGGTATCTCTAACAGCTTATAGGTCTCCGCAAATCCTATACTGACGTCATTCCTTCAGACATCTCCCGACCAAATGGAAGGATTTTAAAATCATTTGAGGAACATGTAGAACTCAGAGGTGTATGCATCAAGTAGTGTAATTTAAATATTTTGGCTTTGTTGTAGATAGAACTAGTTACTTAATTTCTTTCCATAGCTGGGGTCCTTCATTTATTTAGTGATAGTCACATAGTTGTGTTCGTTTTTTATACTTATCTCGTGTAAATTATATTGATAGCTATAACTTGTGACTTAATATCTTTCCATAGCTGGCATACGTTTAAAGACTCCTAAATTTCTCTTCTGTATTATGTCAGCGCTGTTATTCATTTGGAATAATCGTTTGCACTTAAGTTATTCTGTTTGTCATTACTAACATACAGCACATAAATTGTATCTTTCACAGTCGCCTATCTCCCACCACCATCTACGAGACCAAAAAAATACTTCTGCCACTCTTGCACAAGACTCAACACATATATACCCCTTCTCCATCACATCACACCTCAATACAACGCCGGATATCCGAGGGTGAACATCGGTCCCCTATAAACACCCTTTCCTTAACACATGCCCACCTCAGTACCGCAACAGAGCTCCGAGCATCAACATCTACCAGAGCTGCTCCCGACCCAAAAAAAATAAAGTGCCCAAACTATACACTGATCAAATACTACACAAAATTTAAAAAAAAACATCCATCAAAGAAATTTGATCAAACAAGTTTAATGCAAAAATTTCGCTCAAATTTCTTTGATGAAACAATCGCATTTTTCATCTGATTAAATCGGATTAGGATTAGGATTAAAACTTTTGATTGGATTAATATCGGATTAAGAATTAATTCGATTAATTTGATAGCGAATTGATAATCCGATTAATCAAAGGTGGCATCCCTTTGTATCTGAAGCGGTCACGTCCCTACTACTTACATGTACCACACTAACATGCACTCGAGCAATGTATTACTCGATGCTGTCCACAGGTTCACGGTACAATAGTTCCTTTAGTTCCTTCAGGAATACTTTACAAGTAAAAGTCCATGGGGTTGTGATCCTGTGACCTTGGTGGCCAGGATACAGCATTCCCCTCCCCATCCACTAATTTTTAATGCTACGGATAGATGTGATCCAGTTCCCGGCGAGCTGCTCTGCTGAAATGAGCTGGTCCCAAGTCATGTTGGTGCCAAATTACTCTTCGGATTGCCAGTGTAACATCTTCTAGCAGCTCCGGCAGAACCTCACAGAGAAACACCGCATACTTGCGTCCGGTGAGGGTGTCTGGTAACATATAAGGTCCCAGTGACATTGTGCTCGTGTTACCGCACCACACATATATTCTCAAGCTGATATGACATCCTCTGTCACGAGTTACATGCGGATTGCTGTGATGGTAGGTATAATCTGTATTCTCTCAGCACTTCTACGCCACGAAGCCGAGTGGCACAGATTTACAGAGATTAAGTTTTCTGTGGTTAATTGATGGTAGGTGCAAAATTCCAACAGTTGCAAACCTCAAATAAAATACAAAATACCAAAAAATAACGTTACTGCAACACTTGAATTCAGAAATTAACGCCTCAGCGAACGGGTTAAAACAGGCACATATTTTAGTTTTATGTATATATGGATGACTTGACACCTGGTTGAAAGTGGCGTTTATAGAAACAGAATCATTTGCTCACGCTGCCAGGAGCCGACAATGAATCACCAAAATCTTTAACAGAGACAGGAATGGTCCGCATGTTGACAGTACCATGAAGGTGTTGCATTGGTGCAAAGTATTTACAGAATAATTTGTATATTCTCTAATAAAGGTATCAAACAACTTCTTTACAACCATGTGATTGGTCATAAGTACTTATTAACTTACACTCCACTTCATTACTTACTACTGATATATATATATAAAGGATCATTGCAGTGGAAAATACTATGCATGGGCAATGCATTTAAACCCATTTATATACTAAATACTCAATAACAAAAAGGCCCTTGCTCAAAATACGGACACATTCACACTCAAATAATACGATTCTTATCTGCTCCAAAAACATTCAAATTTATGCAACTTATAATTTAGAATAACAGTTAATACAGTTAAATTGGAAAATATCCAAGACTAAATGCACTGTGGTACTCTCTGAAAACCTGCATCTATGCTAATGTTAAAATTAAATGGCTGCAATAATTTTAATTTTTTAATTTAAATTTTGTGCCCAGGAGTTTGTTATTCTAGGAAAAAATTTGACATGGTGCATTATGTAAACCACAGGTTGTAAATCCTGGTACAATATAACTGTTATTTTTTTTGCACTGTTGGTTCAGTAAGTGTACAATCTAATATGCAGAATATTAGTACATATATTGATATATTTCTTAGCATGCACTGATATGTTTGCAGAACTGATTGTCTGACTTGCTGATGTCAAGCTGCATATCACTAATATTATGAAAAATTTTTGCAGCCAATATGACCAAAAGTGGTAGGCTGTTCACGATGAAGCGAGCACTTTTTAAGGTCCTCGCAGCAGACATTGACCACTAATAAATATATTTTATTGCAGCTTCAGGCATTCAATTTTGAGGGTGGTGAAATATATACACTGTTTTTATAAGTCACATTGCAATGTTATATTAAAAAGCAGCAGGAAGATCTAAATTGGATAAAAGAAATATTTATAAGTGCCTTAAAAAGTGCTCACTTTACCGTGAACAGCCTATAACAGCATGTCATGTTGCATCTACCGTTGTAGATACCATGGTCCCCGAAATATTTTTTGCAATACTTAACAGCGAGTATTTTAGTTCTGATGAGGGTGAAATGAGATAAAGGTGGAGCAGTGGTGAAATTCAAGGGCAGCGGAATCGCAAGTATTCCGAGAAAGCCCACCGGGCCGCATCAACGTCCGCCCCGTATCCACGCTGTGAAAATCCGGGCAGCCGAGCCGGGAATTGAACCAGTTTCACCTTGATGGCAGGCGCGTAGCCTGTGGCCCTTTGACACTGCATATAATCAGTTATATTGCGCAGCTGTACAAGCAAACCTACTGCACGATCATTCGCAAGAAATGATCAGTTGTCTCGAGATTTCGTGAAAATCCTTGCCAGTAGAGTGGCGTTATTGACATATTTCAGTAATTCTGTAACCAATAGGAAAAATATCTTATGATTTATATTTAATTTCGATATCATAAAATGTATAATATTGTTAAACATTACATACACTTCTATTATCTGCAAAACCTTTAGTATACACTACACGCCAAAAAATAATGTTTGTACCGCCTGTCATTGGTTGTACATAAGGCAGTAGGAATATTACAAAGAGATATTCTTCAAGTCAGGGGTGGCATTCTTTACAAAAAGTGAGCATTTTCCTACTCTGCTTTATCTTGGGCTGTAAGCAATATATTATATTAACTCAAAAATCCTGGTGGCGAATTTTTTTTCAGATGTGTACAATAGAAAACGAATGTATGTGTAAATTGTATTGTGTGTCAGTGTATGGAAGTCACCTTAGAACGAAAACAACGCATTTATGTATACGGAACAGAAGCATACTTTACACAAGAGTCTAATGAAATTCCTTCGTCTATTCAGCAAAGATTAACATCAGAAAAGGTGGCTCATATACAAATTATCTGCCTCATATGGAGGTCTAAATACACTATAAATCAAACAATGATAGGTACGCACTGGTATTTCGCTAACACGAGAAGCTTCGCCCATTGAAAAGTGAATGGCAGATTTATATCTTACAGTTGACCACTCATTTATTCCACGTGATAGAATCTTAGGTCGTTTACAAAAGCTGTTTAGAACGAAAGTTATTTTTATATTCGAATGGATATTTATAGGACATAGTGCTGCTTGCACTATATTCCTGTCCTGCAATTTCGATTCCTTCTTTAAAGTTTAATACTGTGAATATCGGCGTCGAGTTCACAGTTCCCAGCTTTCGCCTCCTATACCTCATCTTTGAAACTTTTCCTTTTATTTTTCTGATGCCCTTTTTTATTACTATTCTTATGTTGTCCATTCTCATCATGTGTTTCTAATGCCAATTTCTGCACTTTGATTTCATTCTGAAAACAGGGAACATGATGTTTACTTCTTCCTATTTAATTTTCATTTTCATTTTTTAAATCCAAATTTGGGACCAACTTTATATTTACTGCTTGGATATTGTCGTTTTACTTTCATGGTGTAATTTTTAATGAGAGTTAATTTGACTTCCTGAGGAATTTTGCGTCCCAAATTAGGTTTCTTTTTCGACTGTGAAAATTAGATTTTATAATCAATTGTGTAATATTTATGTCAAAATACGAATCTCCTCCTACATAGTTGTTTCGGTCCTACGATTAATCACATTCTTGTAAAAATTAAACCCTGCAGCATCTTTTACATTGTTCGAAGTGTTTGCCAAGCAAGTTGTCCACATATTTCAACTTTGCACCATTCGGTTTTCGTGTGTTTTGCATATATTCCAGTTGTATGTTAGAGTAAATTTTGCCACGTTTACAGATGTATTTTTCTTCCCTTATGTCGATGGTGAAGTTGAATTTGTGTTTTGCATATATTCTAGTTGTATGTTGGAGTAAATTTTGCCACGTTTACAGATGTATTTTTCTTCCCTTATGTCGATGGTGAAATTGAATTTGCCTCTTACTAGCATTTCCACGTTGACTTGTGAAGACAATTCTTTTGAATGGAGAAAATTTGAAATTTCACTTAACTGGTAGATTGATGATTTCAAACACCTGCTCTCAAGTCAGAATTCGTCCCCTTAATTCACCTTTCCAGTCTTCGGCATGTTAGTTTGAAAATTCGACATCCTTTTGACTTCTGGATGTTTTCAAAAATTTATGAATCATCTGTTTCAAAACACGTCTTGATTTATAAAAATGGTAGATTTCCCAAAAAACTTCATGTAGATACTGAAAATGTAGTTCAGTTATCTGTAAAATATATTATGAAAGAGAAAGCACACAGCAAATTTCTCAATGTTTGGAGTAACAAAACAATTAAAAAGTATATGATGTTTAATATTTTCACTCATTGTGATTGATTGTTCATATGTTGAATTATTCAGATTTCACGTACAATAATTACAATACTATTTTCAGAGGACGGAGGACTGCAACACGTGTTTTAATCATTTTTGTATTAAACTCTTCGATTTTAATATATTTGAATTCCAGAAACTGAATGTCTTTCCAGATGCTTAGATTTTATTCAATAATGTTACCTAAAAACAATTACACTATTTTTATTTTTACAACGAAAGAACATTAATTTACTGCCGAAGCTTCTAAAACACGCGTGGAAACAGACTAGCCCAAACGAGCACATTTTAACATGTACTTTTTTATTATATATAGGCCTAAAGTGAATTTATTGTGCGCTATGTTAGCAAATGTTCTAGGGTTCTAGTTCATTGTTTTTTTATAACTACCCTGAAGTAAATATGCCTCATACTGTCTTAACATTTCATAATTCTGTAGTTTTAGTTTATTTGTGAATTAAGTAATATATGTTTTCTAAAAAGAAAATTGAGGAGATTGCAATATGAAAACGCACTGAAACCATATAATTAGGAAATAATGGTTTATTGTAAAAGAGATATAGAAAATGCCAAAAATACAAACTCTTTAAACCTACTGAATAAAATAAGTAGTTGATCATCTGAAATTCTGACCCTGTAACATGCGTGGGGAATATTTATACCCGATGAAGACCCGTCACAGAGAAGTGAATTTATCCGCTCTTTTATGAGAAACTTACCCTCGTTGTATGCCTATTTACGAGAATTATAACAAACACTCTTTAATTTGTCGTGGACCGAATTCAAATATTTTGAGCTCTTTTCAAGAATTCCTCGATGTCCTTCGTAATCGGGACATAGTAAACATTGCCTTAAATTGTTTTCACTTGTGTCCAACATTGCGCGCATAATTAAATTACATTCGTGATGACTTAAAATTATCGTTCCAGTTAGCCGAAATGTCAGCATGAAAACCAATTAAAGCTGAACAGAGTTCGTTGAAGGACTCTGTTTGTGATGTTTGGGGATGAAATTGGACACCACGAGTGAAATCGGTACTTTTGTAAAGCAGGAACTTGTTCTGTAGACCGTTATCTGAAATAATAGTTGATAGAATGCCACATATCTTGAAAATAGAATATTCCAGTGCAGTATTTGAGGCGTCCGAATACAAAACTCGGTGTGTGGATAGCCAAGTTTTTAGGAAGGAAAAAAAAGGGTAGGACACTTTTATGGCTGAGGTTTAAGATGTGGGATGTTTTTTGTAGACACCGCCATTAACGCGCTTAATTTGCGCTTCTAGTCTCCGGCTTATTCGGTAGCTCATAAATGTTGTGAGAAAACGAGCCTGACCCCAACCGCACTCTGCAAATGTAAAACAACTGACTTTTCTACCAAATATATCAAGAGGTAAAAATTAAGTAGCATCGTTAAATTTTTATTCATCTGTAATAGGAAAATAATAAACTTAACGGTCTGTTGTAGGCGTAGCGCTTCCATTTCACTTTTGTCCATTTCCTCTCATCCCTCGTTAACTTCACCTCCTCTATTACATGGCTTTTGCCCCACTTTTTTAAGTTGTTAAAAGAGACTGGGTTATTTGGGACCCGTTTCATCCACGACGAAAATTTCATTATATAAGTATTCTTCAACTGTTCAATTTTTTCCCTAGTAAATATTCGATTTGTCTTGATACTATAATCAGTTATATGGCACTATTTGTCATATTTGAGATTATCTGTGCCAGGTCCCAATTCGATTTGACGCCATCGTCTGTGTGCGCCATTTTCTCGGAAATGAGCGCATTTAGACAGAGACGCCTAGAAATGCAACGCATTGAGGATATAGATACTAAAAAGGAAACGCAAAACGAAAAAAATCACATTTACAGTCAAAAGAGAAAACTATTTAGGGACACGAAATTCCTCAGGAAGCCTCAATAATCCTCACTCAAAATTACACCGTAAAAGGAAAACGACAAAATCCAAAGAGTAGAAAAATTTTCCGCCAAAATATGAATTAACCAAAATGAAAATTAAGCTAAAATACAAAGTAGTTAACATCAGGGTGCCTATTTTTCAGATTAAAAATAAAGGGCATGAATCAGTATTAGAACACGTGATGAGAATGGACAACATTAGAATAGCAAGAAGAAACGTAATAAAGAAATAAAAAGAAAATTTTCAAAGAGGAGGCACAGGAAATGAATGATTGGAACTGTGAATTCGTAGATGGTGATCACGGAATTCAACTGGAAAAGAGGAACCGAATTTTTAGGGCAGGATTAAGGTTGCCGCTTATGTTGCACTCGAGCTTCGTGCAAACTTAGGTGGAGAAGGAAATTAATAGCTGACGTCACAAGCTGGTTTTGCCTCGAATTCTGATTGCTTTGGTTTGCATTGCTTCAGGTGCATGAAGAAAATTAGGTGGAGTATAGCAATTTAAAGCCTGAAGAAATTAAATCCAAACTAAATTTATAACGAAATAACAGTTTTGCCGAAAAAAGAAAAAGAGTTTACAAAAAATTATTACCGAATCACAATTTTGCAGAAAATAAGATAAACGACATACACACATATTTACTTGCTATTATTTTTGGGCCTTCGGTATTGATACAACGTTATTTAGCATCATATTAACTAGAAGTGTTATTTTATTCGAAGTTATGTAAGTTAATTTACATAACTAACTTAAATTGCCTAAATGACTGGATAGACCTATACTAACTTCTGTTGAGTCGCCTATAATCACAGTCGATGATATAACCTGCTTTGTTAAAATAAAATTGTAATATTCATGCTTTTATACCAAATTTTGGTCAGTGAAAGTAACAAACAATAAACATGCGTCTTGTTCACAAAATAAGTTTTCACATTCTTCTTAGATCATTGCGATGGAAAACTAACAGAATTCTAAATGGTATTGTCTGTTTGGAACTTAAAACATTATCCAAAACATAGACGCAGTCATACATTTTTGAGCTTTTGAGGACAATAACTTCGGAACATTTTTCCCACGGCCGTAATTTTTTTTTTAGTAGATATACAAAAAAAATGTCTGTATTATACCTTGAATAGGATGAAATACTGACGAGGGAACAGGGGATAGTGCTTTTAAAAGTCTAAGTTCCGTCACAATTGTGTTCTTGTTTCGGCGGCAGGTTTGACATCAGCTTGGAAAGTCTAATGAAAGGCACGAACAGACATGGCAAAGATTAAATCTATGTATATGTTATTTAATGGATACAATTAAAATACTGGGCAAAGTGCCCAGATAAATATTTCAAGTTTTGCAGCTTAACTTTTTAGTTTTCTCTCTAACATGTGTTATTGAGATGCTTATACCATTTTTAAGCACTAACAAATATTTTTACTATCATAAGTGTCACAATAAAATGTAAATAACCCTCGATCTGTATTTTCGAACGAAGACAATCAAATAAGTAGCCAAACATACAGTTTATTGAAGAACACATTTTGTTCACAGTCTAATATATTTCGGCCCAACACAACAGAAATATTGCAGTTAAACAACTGCACATTTGCAGTCAGCAACCACAATACTGCAGTTATCCTTCATGCCTGCACTACTACAGTCAACAACAGTAATATAGTAGATTTATAATTTCACATTTTGCATTTAACCACCACACTATTGCAGTCATTTTTGGCTGCTAAACTTGTTCAGTCAGTAACTTTAATACTGCAGCTAAACAACTGCAGAATATTGCAGTTAACCTTGGTGACTGCACTATTAGAGCCAGTAACTTTAACAGTGTGGCTATCAACAACCACAACTGTGTAGTTAACATTGTAGCATTATAACTGCACTTTTGCATCCAACCATTACAGTATTGCAGTTAACATCAGCAACCATAGAAAAACTACAAAAGTGCAGTTGGTAATCTCATCATTATAGTTATGTAGCTCCATTCATGGGGTTAATAACTTTTATATCGCAGCCATGTAACTACAAAAGCGGTGCTATCAACTGCAAGTTTGCAGCATAACTACAAACTTTAAGTTATTTTTATGATTGCAAAATAGCTGCAACTTTGTGGTTGTTTTTCCAGCAGGCATTACATTATGAGTAACGAAAACAGTTATCTTCAATCTTGAAACTCAATGGCTAAAAAGAATTGATCCGAATTTTCACAGTATAATTCCACAATAATATTTGTCACTCGATGCAAGTTTCGTGAAAATTCATAAAGCCATGCAATTTTTAAAGTAGCCTACATAACACTAATGTTACCTTGGTGACTGCACTATTAGAGCCAGTAACTTTAACAGTGTGGCTATCAACAACCACAACTGTGTAGTTAACATTGTAGCATTATAACTGCACTTTTGCATCCAACCATTACAGTATTGCAGTTAACATCAGCAACCTACTACTTTGCTTACGAAAAAAATTACTTTTCGCTTGTAAAATTTAAATGCCTACAATGATATGAACGAAACTAGTCCAGAATAGTAATGACACAATACCTAGCCGGTAACAATATATTTCACGAAACTGCATCCGCACATTTAATGCACAATCTAATTTGCCTCCAAAACACTTGCCTATAAGATGAGTCGTGCGGAAGCAATGCTTCCTGTTTGGTGTATCGGCTCATATAGATCAAATCGTTCGGACAGACGTTATAACACTGTTTTAATGTATTCCTAACTCTCGAGCAATGTTTCACATGAAGCATAAAATATTTTCATGGCGATATTGTTTCAAAACTAGTGACATACGTGCCAATGTATAACTCGTAATTTGCGAGTCGCGTAAATACTAAATAACACACAAGTAGTACCTAGGGTATAGTTTCTTCATGGCCAAGGTTCAGATTCCAGACTCTAGGGCTCTGGCCGCTATCTCGGATTCGTCCATTTTGGAATTTTTCTTCCAAAATCTCTTGTTTGTACCCAAAAATCACTTGATAAATCGATTATTTTACCTAAAAATCACTTATCTCCCTAAAAAATTTCCAGTTTTGCCAATCTGCAAAAAACGACTCCCGAGAAAAACCCTTCAGTGGGCTCTGGACGCCATCTTGGATTCCTAATTCCCTGCTCTGTCATTTAGGTCATATGACCGCCATCTTGGATCCATGTGACCTTGACCTTGACCTCTGATCTTGAAATGAGACACTTACGAAAAATAAAAAAAATGAATAAAACAAAATAAAAAAAAATCGAAAAATTGTTATTAAAATAATTTTAATAATAAAAATTATTTATTTAATATTTTAAAAAATATACTGAATATTTCCAAAAGAAAAATCCCTAAAAATCCTAAAAGTTCACAAAAATGTAACAAATATTAGAAATCAAAGAACATATATTTACCTCGCACTCATCCCACAAACCTATACATCAACGCTTACTCTTACCTACCCACTTTCCAATACTTCAAAACAAAGAAATATCACAAAAAATTGAGAAAAGATGTCCCAAAAATTGTAACTCTAGCATGTCTGCCATGGCATCATTACCATCAGACACTAGCCAAATATCATACCACCCATCAAACCAACCACCTGATTTTACCAACCATCCATACCAAAAAAATGCTTACCCCGACACCTCAGACATATGAAACAAAATATTACCAACTATTACCAACCATAATTCAGCGTGCTTCAGTCATGCCACACAGATCACATTATAGTCATACAATGCAACATAACAACAACTTATTTCATACCACCCACACCATCCATTAACCTTATCAACCATAACATGCTAGGTGTGAGAACACTCCAGCATATGAAACTTTAATATAAATAACTATATCAACCAACAAACAGTTAATTATGTCAGCCTTCCATACTAATAGCTGATCTTACAAAACATACCAGGTAACATACCACAAGCACACTTAATAACCATATCGATAACCCAATGGTACTGAACACCAAAAACAGATATAATACCTTTTACCAATAAATTAGCTTGCCTCAGCTATGTGACGTCGAAAGCCATACACCCCAGCATACCAACATACTATATTATCTGAATATTTCTACAAACCACTACAGCAGATAACCATACAAACGAAAACATAAAACCCAAACCATACCATTCCCTCTAACCCAAGCATATTAGAACCATGCTATTAACAATACATGCCATATCAACATTCATACCTCAGACAAACTGATCAATCATAACCGTCAACTATATTGAATACCATTCAGCCCCATCTAAATTCACCAGTTAAATATATAAAAAAGCCATACCAGCTACTGTAACTCATGCATGCCATCTGCTCTACCAACCAACACCAGATGAATTATGCTCATCGTTAATATCTCTTACTATTACTCAAGCATACCTCAACCATTCAGTCCACACTGACTAACCAAAAATTTACTTACTGCTCATACTGTCTGCTCTACTGGTCGACACCAGCCAAATATATACTGAATACTATGCCACCATACATACAAACCATCCATTATATAACCCAAGTCATACCAGACCACCCAACGCCCCATCTATAAACAAAGAAATATTTTATCCAACCATACCACCCAGTACACAAAGCAAAAACTCATTCATAACTCAAGTGTACCTACCAACTATACAGCTAAGGCCACCCCCTAAGTAGCAACATACGTTGGCCCAATCGTCGGCATTTAGTTGGGAAGGTTGGCAATATGTTGGGTTAGAAAACATACATGAAAACAACGTTGTTTTAATGTAATATGCCAACCAAACAATTTTACTTGAAAATTTTGAGATACCTTAGAAAACAATACATAAACACTTCACTATATAAAAAAATGTCACTACATGTTGCAAGAGCGATTTTTTAAAACTTAAAAATGGTTGACTAAATGTTGGCAACAAGTTTGTTAAACATAATGTCGGTAATGTGTATGTATAGATTTTATGGCAAAGTTAGGGAATATATATTATTAATAAAAACAATGTTCTTCCCAGCACGTTATGAAATACGAATGTTTTCCACGATACTGCAATTTTTCCTTGAAATATGAGTGTAGTTGGTTTTGTGTTGGGCCGACGTTCGAAACCAAATAGTTGGCGATTGGTACTTTTTTTAGTTGCACCAACAGTGTGAAACTAACATATTTCCAATAATGTTCAATAATATTTTTAGAATAAAAAAACCATTACTTTTTATGTTTGCTTAAAATTTACGTTTTTTAATACATAAATGTTTTTGTTTCAAAATAATTTGATGGTCGAGGTTGGCTGATGTTGAAAATAAGTTGGTATGTAATTGGTATTCATTTTTATGTTGGGCCGACACTGTATACCAACGCATTAATGTTGAAGTTAGGGAGTAGTTATTCTTAATGGAAACAATTACTATTTCCTGTATTGTATGAGATGTAAATTTTGTTCACGATAATGACAATTTTTTTATATTAGACGTGATTAATTGGTTTTATGTTGGAACAATGTTGGGAACCAAACGGCTGGTGTTTGGTCATTTTTCGTCAATTGGGCCAACATTGTGTAACAAACATAATTCCAACAATGTCCCATAAAACGTTTTGGGTGAGAAAAAAAAAACAAAATATTCCATGTTTGCTTAAACATTTGGTTTTTAATAAATAAACTAATTGTATTTAAAATACATTTTGATGGTCATGGATGGCTGATTGTTGGCAACTAGTTGGTAAACATACAGAAACCTTTGTTGGCCCAATATTGGCTTAACATCTGACTCTGGCATGGGGCAATGTTGGAAAACATAAGTTGACCCAACATCAAAATATAATTTAGGGCAACATTGGCTCAACATGTATTTTTGGGTTGGCTGTCAACTGAAATGTGATGCTCAACCTGCTTTATTGAGCCAATGGAAATTTATGATTTTCTACATGCTTTCCAAAATTGCCATTCTTTAAACATATGCCATCTCAATCACAAATCAAAATGTTGTTTGTTGGCTTTATGTTGGTTTATTGTGTGTATATTACACATAACCAATCTAATATGACAGATACCAACTACTAATTATCGTTGATATTACGTTGGTTATTCATAGTATTTTGTTAATTTGCTAAATAATTTCCTTTTCTCTTTCACAAAGGCATTCAGGCAGTCATTTATCAACAGTTAGCAATGTTTTGCGAAGATGTGTTATTGCATATATAATGTCAACTAATAAACATCGTTCCGCCAACATATTGTATAACCGTCATTTTAAGTCAACATTAGGGAATAAGTATTCTTAATTAAAATAATGCCCCTTTCCTGAATTTAATGAAGTGCAAATATTTCTCACATAAATGACCATTTATCTTTGAAATATGTTTTGTTGGTTTTATGTTGGGATAATGTGACCAAACTGCTGATAATCAATACTTTTTCTTTAGTTTATTGGCCGGTTTGGCCAGTATTATGTAACTAACATATTTCTAACAATACTCAATATTATGTATGCGATCAAAAATTATATATAATTAAATTATTCATTTTTGATTACCAGTTAGGATTATTATTTTTGTTTCAAATAGATTTTAATAATTATGGATGGCTGATTGTTGGCCGCACATTGGTAGACATAGTTGGTAATTAGAATGAATTTTGTATGTTCTGTCAACATTGTATATTCGAACTGGAATATGATGATACATACCTATTTCGGCACTATGGATAACAAGTTACAAAAGTCTCGTAGACAAAAAGTTGCATTAGTCTAGTGGTTAAAATATCGGGCTGTTAATCGAAAGCTCGTGGGTTAGATTCTAACATCTTCCAATGGATTTTTCAGGATGTAATGTGGAGTGGTATGTGATGAGTAATAATGGGGTTAATGTGTTTTTAAATGTTTTTGTTTTTAGTTAAAATTGATTTAAAACAATGGGAACCAATATTGGGAGAACGTTGTTAATTAGTTGGCGTTATGTATGCAATAACACATCTTCGCAAAAAATTTGCTAACTATGGATTAATGACTGTGGTTGCTTTTCTGAGAGAGAAAAGAATATTATTTAGTAAATGATCAAAATACTACAAATAAACAACGTTAGTTAGTGGTTGGGTTTTTATCAAATTAGATAGGTGATCTGTAATATACATGAGATAAACCAAGGTAACACCAACAAAGAACATTTTGGTTTTTTGATTGATACGGCATCTGTTTGAAAGAAAGAGAATTTAGCAAAGCGTGCAGAAAACCATAAATTTTCATTTGCCTAATAATGTACATTCAGCATCATATTTCAGTTGGCAGCCAACATAAAAGTGCACGTTGGGGCAACGTTGTTCCGCGTGGCATTTTGATGTAGGGCCAACTTATGTTTTTCAATGTTGGCCCAACACCAGATACATATGTTGGGCCAACAAAAAGTTGCTACTGGGGTCATAATCTAACACCCATTCTATTTGTTCTACAAACCAACACTGCTTATACCTACCAACCATACCATCCGCTATAACGCTACCATACTTCAACCATTCGTCCACAGAGACCATACAAAGCAAACATACAGCCCATACCAGTGACACAGTCAAATACTTCTCATACAATCTGCTCTACCAACCAACACCAGTCACAATACACTGACCGCCCACACCAAACACTTTAACTCAAGCATGCCTTACCATTACAGGACCCACCGACACACACGCGCCTCCGCCTCCACCACCACCACAATTTTTCGCAATCTTTCGCAAAAGTCTCGCGATCTTTTAACAATATTTCGCACTCTTTTTGCAATCTTTCGCAAACTTTCGCAATATTTTTGCAATCTTTCACAATATATCTGTTTGTGCCCCCCCTCCACCCACCCCTAGGTTTATATGTATGGCAAATACATTCGTTCACCAACTGTATGAGGCATGAATATATTTGTTTATATATGCAGATAGTTCATCACATTCATCGCATGCAGTATTATGTATCAGCCATTTGTCGCATGGTGCATGGCCGATACTGTTGACAAGCTATTGACCGACTAATTTTCGAGCGAAAATGAACAGACACTGGATAACTCACCATCCATCCCTCTCACTCGCAAGGATACCTATGATGATAGTCAATGTAGCGCCATCCGATCAGGACTCTGAATATATTTCCCCACTCGTTTAGGACTTGTAAATGTTTCCACTAGTATAGGACTTATATTATCGTGCGCCATGCGTAAAGACTTAGAAAATTGTTTTCCTCTGTACATCCGACTTACGAAATTTTCAAGTTTGTTAAGCTCTTAGAAAATTTTTTAACTTTGCATAGGAATTTTTATATTTTTTCCACCTTTTTAAGACTCTGAATATTTTCCATTTAGTCACTAATTGCTCATCTTCACTCGACATCCACTTCACTTAACCTAACTCCACTTCAGTATAAACTTAACATAACTTCACCTAACAAAACATAACCTAACCTAATATAACCTAGGTATTATGTAAGTACTCATTTAGACACCTTGTGTTGGAATTGGTCACATTAACTTAGTTATCTTTTTTCCACCCTGGTGTATGATTTTGAGAAATTTTGTTCGTTTAGTCACCTTTGATCGACCTTGTGTAGGACTTAGAATAAATTTTTATATTGTGAAGGACTCTGGATATTTTTCAGCTTAGTCACTTCCATTTTACCCCATGTCAGGACTTCTAATTTTACCTCTGGTGTAGGATGATGCAGGTCGCGGCTCCATGGTCGTCTATATCAACGGCAGACATTCGTAATCGCAATTACTCTTTGAGTTTTGAGAGCACTCTAAGAAAACCCAAATACTCGCTCACCCCAGAAGAAAACGCACAGATGGTATTATATATAAGATATAAATATATATTTAAATATACCTAAGATAGGAATTCATATGTTTAAATATATGTAAAATAAGTCTGTATATAAATATATATAATATAGGAATACATACAAGATACGAATATATTGATTTTAATGTTTCTAATATAGAAATATATACATTTAAATATATGTATAGTAGTAATATATATTTAAATGTATATAGTAGTTATGTAAAAATATATAAGATACTTATATAAATATAAATAATTTATGATATTTACACCAGTGGAAAATTTTACAAGTCCTAAACGAGTGGGGAAAAATATTCAGAGTTCTGATCGGATGGTGCTACATGATCGCGAGTGAGCGGTATAGATAGTGAGTTTTTAGCTCGAGAATTAGTCGGTCAATATCTTATCAACCAGCATAGGCCATGCGCCATATGACAAATAGAATGCACTCAATGAACATGATGATTTATCTGCATGTATAAATTAAAATATTCATGCCTCATACAGTTGGTGAACGAATGTAATCTCTATATATATATGGACAAGGCGGCCACAAACGAAAATATCGTAAAATATTGTGAAACAATACGAAAAAATAGCAAAAAGATTTCGGAAATTGCAAAAAAGTTGTGGTAGTGGTGGTGGTGGTTGTGGTGGTGGAAGTGGAAGTGTGTGTGTTTTGGTGAGTCCTGTTGTGTGCCACATGTCCCGCCTCATACACCGTTCGCCTGGTCTTGCGCCGAGGCCCACACTACAAAGAAACATGCCGTATAAGTGATGTGCCTGTGCGGACGGTGCAATGGGTGCAAATTAAGGCAACGAGTGTAAGGTGCAGAGGAGTACAGCACAAGGCACGTCAGTGCAAATAAAAATTGGGCCAATTGAAAGGGCTTAATGGCAGGTGTCATGAGACATTCCTGAAGGAATACGTAGAAACTTATGCCCTAGTGAAAACCCTATTAATTTTAAGCCAATAAAGAAAGCGGTATTAATGTTTGTATTTCATCACATTTGTTTTCACTGCTCACAACATCCATTGCAATTGTTATTTGTTTAGTTTTGTATCTGAAAATGTCTCAAGTTACTATATTTTATATTGAGCAGGTAAGCTATAATTCATGAAAACCATAGTATTATGTTGTGTAGTGTAGGAAATAGTTCCCACTTGGTGCTCCTCCCCCTATCCCAAGGTGATAGCACCAAGCTGGCGATGTTAGTAGCATCTGAGACTCGCGAGGGCAAGGCTGAATAGTGCACGTCCAGTGGCATTCAACTTTGTAACTAAACATATTCACCTCAATAAACTTATTTTTCATCCAAACCGTTTTCTTTTAGCCGCAGGAATGCCTGCCGTCTCCTTCTGTGGCTTGCATTGCCCAGGGAGACTTAAGAACCACCATAAACATTGTTGATTATATGTTGTTTTGGTCTGTATAGCCCTACCGTCGGGCAGAGCCCAGTGAAATGTAAGTTTTCTCCAATGGGGAAGTTAATAAACAGCACTGAGATATGTGTGGAACAGTAATTCAGTGTATTCTTATTTGTCTAACCTCAATGTTCTTATGGGCATGGGCTCTCAGAATACCCGCTCGTTATTATGCAAGTGTTCGATGTGTTAAATTTGTCTTTTTGTTAATATTTCCAGGTATAGTTTGTTTGTGTGTGGTAAGTAGATAGTCCACCCAGCAGTGTCGGTAAATACCACGTACATTGGCATGGCACCTGCCGGAAGGTTGCCGAAGGAAAATTCAGTACAAGTCATATTCTTAATTATCTACATCAAGAAAGCAGAGGGTTAGCGTGGAGATTTTTACGTCCTGAGTGAAGAGCCCGTAGCCGAGAGAACAGAAGAATCTGCTCTACCAACATTGACACTGCTGGGACAGTGTCTTGCGCCCTTGGTAACTACATCAACATCCTAACCTCAACCTTTCCGTCAGCCAAATTTTCCTTCACCCATCCATGGTCCTACCACACGGCGTCAAATTGTCGCCCTTCCATGGGGTGCATAAATCCATCAAGCTGATTCCAGAAAATTTTATCCCACAAAAAATGTGTTTTTCCAAAATTCATCCTAGTATATCCTCGCTCTAATACTTGGAAACCCGCAATGAGAGTGACAGTGAAGGAAGGAACCAACAACACTATTGTGACGCCTTCCAGATGTCTAGGAGATGCCGGCAAGGACACCACATGGGTTACTAGGAAAGTACGTGAAGAAAAGAAGTTGTCTGCCATTGCTGCGGAATCGTTGAGCACATGCTGAAGAGGGACAAAGGGGAACATGTGGCATCCCAGAAACCACCGCCCACTCTGCACAGGACAGTGGAAGTATCGATTGGGTGGACTCACTACCACTAAGCACTTACAAGAGGGAAAGCCATGGGAGGAGAAGTTGCTTCCCCTCATCTGCCATACCATGTTTGGTATCAAGCATCTTTACAGCAAACCATGTGGACTTGTGCTTACCAACATGATGGGCCAGATCCAGTGTAGTGTCCCAGCACTGCTGTGTCTGCAAAGCTTACATCCGCTACCGTGGGATACAATAGCAAAATACGAACTTGGCACTACACACTGCCAGTGCAGCCGCAAGACCCTACCAACCAGAGGCGCCGCAGACAACCATGCAACCAGCAAGGAAGTTATAACAGTGCAGCCACCGCCACAGTAGAACACATCAGTGAAAATGCAAAACAGTTTGGGAATTCAAAATTTCACACTGCAAACAGTGCAGCATTTACGCAACCCGAATTGGTGCCGCAATCTACTGTGCACCGATTTAGGTGCTGCCATGCTCAAATTTCAGCAATATCAAGAGAAATACCACCGGGAATGCATGAGCGAAGCAGAGAGTATAACTGATCGGATTCGAGTTCTCATGTCAACAATGCCACATGAATAGCAGCGTGCAGAATCAAAACAGAACAGTCGTGGACTACTTGGCGAGATTAACGACAGTGTACAAGGAGGAAAATTGCAGGGTGGAGGAGCTTGCTAAGCAAGAGAGACAAGGAGAGTGGAATGGGATTACAGGCCACCATGACACTACGGCTAGGGTCAACGAAGCCCAGCTGCCGCACGTCGCCAGTAAGCATGTGGCCAGCACTCCGCAAGCACCGTCCATGCAGTCTGCGACACCACCCAGTATGACCACTGCTGTCAGATTTACGACTCCGGCAACCCACTATCCACAATTTCCATTCTTTCAAACATATATATTCCTGCCTGTGCTACAACAAATACCTACCCCGTATTCATCTGTACCGCTTGCGCCCATGTATTTGCTGAATGGTGAGGAAACAAATCATATTAGCGAGCCACAACGAGAGATCATAAGGCCGGAGGAAGCCATCACACTTCAAACTCCGCAAAAACCGCCAAGACCGGCCGCAACCATAACATCCACCAAGTTCCAAACACTGCCTACATTTACGGACGCAACGACTGAAGACCCAATAGCCTTCGTCGGGGAATGCACAGCAAGGTTAACCTGCTATGGTGTTTAGGAGGAAGAGTGGGTGGATTGCATCGGAGAGCAACTCTATGGGGACGCTCGCACTTGGTGGCGATCCATCAAATGCTACGTAGTGCAATGCAGGAATTCCAACAAACCTTTCAAAACAGATTCGGTGGTGAGGTGACAACACTGTGAACCAAGAAGCAGCTCACAATGGAAGAGCAGACTGCACATGAATCACTGACTGCCTTCATCACCCAGAAAGTGCAAGTAGTGCGCCGGTTTTATGCAGATCTGCTTTAATGGGAAACACTAGAGATTGTGGCCGAGACTGCCCGACCAGAATACCATGCAGCATTGATTCCTCTGTTGAATGGGACCTTGAAAGACGTGATGCAAGCTGCAGCCATGTTGGAAAGGATGCCGGGACAACCGCACTGCGAGACAGGTGCCACACGATGGTGAGACAAGCATACGTGCAACTGCGAATAAGCCGCGAGTGGTGACATGCGACTGGACAGTCAGAAACCATTCGGACAATACCGGACAATGTTACAAAACACACAGCAACCGAGCAGATATCAAGTGAAAAGTGACAGATTGCAGCTGTGGGAACGGAATTTCGGGAAAAGTGCAGGAACCACGAGTGTAAATGTAAAGTGCGATAAGAGCCAACCCCCACCGTGGTGGGGCCGGTATTTCCCAGGAAGGCAATTCCACTGGCATACACAGCGCACCAATAATCCCCACCTGAACCGGGAAGAGCTAGAAACTACCAGCTGCAGGGAAACGGGAACCGTGGGTGAGGGGGCTAGATGCTCCAGCCACACCACTCCCCCCAAAATGTAAACAACTGGAGCTCACACCACAACAACTACTAGTCAAGCAGGTTGGTAGCACATCGGGGAAATTTATTCGCATCTTGTTAACTGTCAGCAACTGTTTGTGTCATATGCGTTGATCGATACGGCATCTTCGTACAATTACTTGCAACCCTGTTTTGTAAAAGATGCCGACATCGTGCCATTGAACCAAAAAAATAATAGAGAAAAAATTAATTTTGCCCTTCACTTATGAACATATGACTAGGACCAGTTGCATCAATGTGGTTTGGAACTCGATCTGAGATCGTATCTAAGATCGACACTGAAAAATGTTGCACCATTCTAGTTCAGTGCTGGACTGGAGATCGAGATTAAGTTCATTTCGAACTGCCGAAATAGGTAATTCAAAATCTCGATCCGAGATCAGCAGCCATCATCGACAAATGTAGTTTGGAAATACGCCAACAGATAGAACTATGTTCAATTGTTTGTTAGGGAAATTAAAACAACTTTACATGCACTTGAATATTATTCAGTAAAATTTTTACAACAATAATTCACTTATAAAAGATAAAACATCGCACATTTAGTTCTATTATTAGAGAAAAATATACCTACTTCCATGATGTCATATATTACCAACCAATAGCAAAATTTGTCACATACCTAATATCTATCTCTTCAAGATCGACGAATCGGAAATTCAGAATCATAACATTTCGTTGGTGCAAATCTTTTTACATTGGGACAAAAATCGAACAGGATTCTGGTTCGGACCTAGGATCATTCGATCTCGGATTGGGGGCGATGTTGGTGCAACCCTTAATACATACATGTTACTTTATTCTGAGGTTGTCTCCTTTTGTGCCTATTATTTCAGAATGTTCCTAATGAGCCTGCAATTACATTACAAACATACAAAACCAAAATACCCTTGTTAAATAAGAACTATGAAAAAGTTCGGTTACCTGATCACATGGTCGTCCTTATGCCTAGTGGCTTTATTGTGGTCGGCATACATAACTCACTCTCTGTTACTGATCACACTATTGGAACTACAGCCGCGATACTGGCCGTAACATAATATATTTAATTTAAAATAAATTAGGTTAAGCACACGTCTGCACAATGTACACGAAAATACACAAGAATATTCACTATGTTGTGCTATTAAAATTTGGCTAGCGCATGGCTGAATCAATATTATTGTAGTGCGAATGACAAGTACTCTGCAATAAAACCCTCTTAAAAATAACATATCGCATTCACTTGCCTTATAAATTAAACAGAGCAAAATGACCCTCAAACACACTGGTTAGTTGCATAATTATTAACAAAAATATCCTATTAAAAAAACACAAGTTACACCCGTGGCATGGAGCACTGATGCACTGAGACTTGCGACGTAACACGGGCAACATCATGTACACTATTACCCTTCACAACAAATTATTAAAGCCCTTTAAAAGAAAAGCTTGGTTACAAAATATTAACACTGCACTGATACACTGTACACATTCAGAGACACATAAAAATTCTACTTGCAATATCAATTACTTAGTACAAACACACACTTCAGAGACATATACTTTGATGTGCTAATTGCTTATGACATTGTGAGTACGGAATTTAATTTATCAATAATGGCATTGTTTGCGTGAAGAATAATGCAGATCTCACTGACGATGGTAATGCTCGTATACATGAAGATATTAGTACGAATACGATCATGTAGATTGAGAAGTTGGCAGAAAATTACAATACAGTACATCAACAGATTGCAGATGATGTGGTAATAGAAATTCATGAACACAGGGAAGATGAAAACATATGTGATGAATATCCCGCAGTAATTGTTGAAACTGAAGCCAGAAATTGCTTTGAGAGTCCAGAAGCAATGTCACATTTAACTGACGAAAATAATAGGCAGCGGAAAATGAAAGGAAATGAAGGTGTGGAAATAAAAGAAAAGGCAAAACGTATTTCAATTAATAAATGTCCTTTACAAGAAAGTTGTGGCGAAAAATGTAAGAAACAATGTTTAAAAATGTTCAGCCAATCTCAAATGAAAATTATTGGTCCGCATCGTGGATGGATCAATAGACATTTATCTTGATCAGCTGTGGTAAAATGCCAGTTAAAAGGAGGACAGTAAAATACACTTTGACAAGGAACATTACATATGTTTACTGGTTTAAAAACAACGAAGGTCAACTCATAAATGTTTGTAAAACATATTTCCTGACAACGTTAGGTTACCATAGAAACAATGATAAAGTTATATTCAATGTTTTCAACAAAACAAAACCTGGAGCCATCACCCCATATGCATATCGAAGAGGGCGGCACTCTCCAAAAAGCAGAATAGATCAAAAGGTTGTGTGCAAGCATTTGGAAGTTTTCATCCAACAATCTCGCATTTTCGATGCGAATATGCTCCAAATGAAAATACCTTCCCATTGATATTACCATTACAATTATGAATAATGATTTTCTTGAGAAATATTCTGACCTGAAGTATTCACATGAAACATACAGAAAAATGGTTGCCTCACAAAATATTCATTTCACAAGACTGGGACATGAACAGTGTGAATCATGTAAAGTGTTTGCTTTGCATAATGCTGGGCACAGTAAAGAAAATATGGAACCTGGATGTGACACATCTAGCACCTGGGGTCGTCATTGTAAATGAGCTACAGAAGCATGGTTGTTGTACAGAAATCATGCATCGAAAATGGAATAATCTTGAACAATTTGTGTTAGCTGATTTGGAGAAAGTTATAACGCTACCACACATTGACTGTTTCAAAACCGCTCTGTTTACTAACATGAGTGTTGCTTATAATGAGACATTTGTACCTGTAGGAACAAATATAGAAAATTAACAGGTACTTGCGGAATATGAAAATACATGGATATGTGGAATTAGTTTATACTCCTCAAGTGGTATTAATGTGTTGTTAAATGTATTTAATGTATATTGTAAATAAATGTTTGATTTCATATACCTGGAGTGTTGATGTATTTTCTCGTAGCCCCGCCGCCGCTAGGCAGTGGACCTAGTACTATGGTCCACTGCCAGGTTAGGCACACCAAGGTCCAGAAAGCAGTTATATAAGGCATGTTCTTCTTGAACACTTAGAGTTTGCAGCGAAGTGACCTTTGATAAACTTATACAAGTGTAGCTCTTATCTAGTGAACTTTGTACCATGTATTCTGCAGTGTTGCATCCATTATCAGAGAGTATATAATTATGACTTCAATTACCACTGGCGAGTGCTATAACAGACTTAGGAGAAATTACATCTGTGTGTGTAATCTTATTGGTGAGTACAACTTTCTTACATTACATTAGCATCTGGAGTTATTTTATGAATTGTCTATTTTACTTGCCCATAATATTAGGGCTGATATAATTATAACTATTTGCAGGTTAGCCATGTGGCGCACCTTAAACCTAGGTTAGTTTAATAACCCAAAAATACTAGGTTAGTTTAGTAACACAAAAGTACTAGGTTAGTTTAATAACCCAACCCCCTTGGTTAGATTAACACCCGACATGAAGTTAGGTTTGTTAGGTTAGGGAACACAGTTTAAAAAAAAAGGCACAAGAGGGAGGGGGAAGGAAGAATTAATAAGTACTTTTATGCAGTTCGTGTTATTCCATAGGGATGCAGAGAAGTTCATATTTTGCTTGGACATAGTTAATTCTTCAAATATGAGTGCTATGTTAGTTGAAATTTACTATTATGAACCTGGACATACATTTATGTAATGTGACAGCTTTCATCATCAAATAGAGCTATCACTGAAACACCAGAGAAAGACATATGATTTCAAAGATTTTGTCACTGCTGTGTAGTCAGCAAACAAAGGCAAAGTGGTTATAAAAGTAATGGACATTTCAGACTTTTATAATTTTCCATATTTCTCTTCTGTTACGAAACGAAACTCAAAACGTTCCAATTCAGAGAAATTACTTCTTTCTAACAAAGTGAACATTCGTGCTGTAAGTGGTAGTTTTCACCTAGAACACAAAAAATCTTATGATTAAAGTAAATACCTCCAGCTTAATTTTTTGCAACATGGTGTTTACAAGAAACAAGCATTTCCAGAGCTTGAACAGTTCTCGTCACGAGATGGCATTTCCAAGGGAAAAAAATAAGGCATCATCGAACATTTGACTCCACTAATGCTAGAAACATGATGAGTATTTTGGGAAACTATTAGTCAGTGTTAAATGTCAAAAGCATGTTTCTTCTGGCAGTTTACAATAATGGCAATGGTGAAACGTTTTGTATGTTTTGCATCATATGAGTACTGTACATTAACGTGGTGGTGGTTTTGGAACAGAGGGATGTTCGCAGATAAAGTTACCTGGATTGAAATAGGATAAATACTACTGTGTTTAGGCGCCAGTGCAGAGTACAAGATTATTCGGGGTTGTGAAGGCCAACAGCTGTGGGGCCTCCCCTCGATGTTCCAACATCATTCCTGTGTTAGACATTCTTGTTTCGGCGAAATTTGAAGTCTTGAAGAGCTATATCCATTAAGGCTTAGGATAGTAAAGGCCGTCGGCCTCCCTTATACGGCACTAAGATCGTCGTGGGTTATTTCGGCCACCCAGTGCCGTTAACACTCGTAGAGAAAATCATTTAAGGTTAGAAAAATTATACGTTGTCAGACCGACCAATAAATAACACAACTATTTATATCTCCACTTTAGCTCAGAGAGCTCTAACATAGAATAAATAGCGCAAAGCTAACAAAAGAATTACATGATAAGTTAAGGTCCAGCCGTGTAGCAAATGGACTGGACTGTAGGGCAGTGCATGCTCTGGGATAGCAAAAAGTTAATAAAATGTTCCAGCTAAAGTGATTTTAAGCTATTGAGGTTACATGATAGGTACAAAAAGTTGAAGACCCCGGAGAGAACCTCACAGGCTACCTACCCCACAGTATGCAAAGATGCTTCTGCTTAACATGGCCGTGTGGAATTGGCGCCTCGGCGATATTTCCCACGTGACAATACAAAGTCCCGTTGTTGGGATTAAATCATTAAATGAAAAATGGATGAAGATAAGATGGTACACATATGATTAAATTAATATAATAAAAACACTTAAATTGGATTATAAAAATATTCAAAGGAAATAAAGTCAATTGGAAATTGTACTGATATATTTGTTTATATCTATGGACCACAGTCTTTGGCAGTGCGGCAGGTAAGAGGTGCCTTTAATACCCAAAACAATTACACAGCAAACATAATACACTACAACTGTGAAGTGTTTCTGATGTCCACTTACCCCTTGAGTCCATTTGTCCCATCGCAAACGCATCAAATTTTTACAGTCATTTATCAAGAGCATTTTTGCAAAGCTTTTCAAAGCTGTTGTGTGTCAATCATAAGTCAAGAGCCCACAACTAATTTTCAAGAAACTCTTCCAAGTAATTTTCCATTTCGAAGCAAGCTGTATACTGGGAAAACACATTTGTCATGCGCACAGCTGGAACATGTGTTCTCAGTGGGAAAAGAGGTGCCGCGAGAAATGGTAAATATCCCCCTCCCCCGCTCAGAGAGACCAAGGGACAGCTGCATAACAACGCAATGTCTGACCCTGAAGCCTGCGCTCCACAGCACACTGCAATACGATATACTGTCCGACAGCACAGGAAAAGCACAGGACAAGCGAGACCGTTATGTTTGACGTCTGTACAACCAACAATCAATACAAACCCCTTTGAAGAAATAATATGTCTGTATAGGGAAAAACAGAATATGGAAATTCGCAAATAAAGCATAACGGCGGCAAACAGAGCCCAAGTGGGCGAAACGTGGAGTTGTATCTCAGGTGGTACACCAGCAATTTTGTGTGCCGACTGTGGCGAAGTACAACCAATGTCAAATGAGCAAGATTTGCCAAGCCAATTTGTTTGTCAATGTCAACAACCACACTAAATCGATTTCAATTCCACGATAAATGTAATTAAGCATTGGCAGGATGGCAGGTGTGCGAAACAAATTATGTGTGCAGGAAGGGAAACAGAACTGTAATTTGTGTACAGGATGCACGTAGTTTTCATCCGTAATGTTTGAGCTGGACTAACAAGGCCCCCACGGATCAACAAGGCCATATTCTCTGTGAAACGTGCGAACGCATTCTTTACCGACCTTTCAAAATTTCCAAAGCAGTCAAAATAGACATTTATAAGCACATGAGCAGTGTCAACAGGAAATTTGCGGGTAAGGGTCACAAGAAACCGAAATGTGTGAGGCATCCGGACGCAAAATGCACTGGCCATGTCTGACCTGGCAAGACATGGCAAATCAAGCCACCATGAGATTCTGCTGTGGATAATGCGCATTTCCATCGCCACTGTCAGAAGTCAATTCAGTAATAGGGGTGGAATGGTCAAGCGCACATCACTGTGCGCGGGAACATTCGGAATGGGCCACTGTGTACCAAAGCCCACTGACACATTCAACACCCTTACCTAGAAGAGCATAAAAACCGCAGATCCAGACGTCACAACCAATGCGTGTCACATACCCACAGCAAAACGATCGTGATAATACGGAATTATTTACAGGAATCACGAGAGCCATAAAAGCTGGTAAAACTCCGGCCCGATTTCAACGATTACTAACGTTTTCAGGCCTACCAAGTGAGGACCCGCAGGCTTTTCTAAACAACTGCACAACGCATTTAGAGAGATACAGGTTGTGCCAACAAGAGTGGCCAAATTGTATAGGGACACAATTGGTCGGCGAGGCGAGTAATTGGTGGAAAACGATCAGTCATTACGGTATTGAGCGGGTAGAATTGCATAAAAGCTTTCAAAGTCGATTTTTCAATACCTACTCCTCATTGCAAACACAGAGCAGGGCTATGCTAGAAGTGCAAAAACTAGGTGAATACCTGACCACGTTTGCAACGAGGAAGATAGCTCAAATCAAAACTTTCATCCACACATGAGCGAGTGTGGGATCCTAGAGGATGTTGCGTCATCTGTAAGAGCAGAAAAGAGGCTAGCAATGGCACCGTTGATTCACAGTAGCACAGAGGACTTTATGCGCTCTACCGCATTGCAAGACCAAGCCAGCCGAGAACAAAACGCCGCGAATAGAGAGGGTGATGGGTGCCATTCTCGCCGGAGAAATACACAGAGCAGAGGGAGCAGACAGAGGTGCAACCGACAGCGAAAAAGGTAGTAGGAGCAGGTGCGTTCCGGACACGAACATACCCCGAACCCAGGATGGCAACACGGACATCAGCAACAACGGGAATGGTAGGAGGCCCACGTGAGCGGCAATTTGTGTGCCAATATTGCAAGGAAGAAGGCAGAATACAGTGGCACAGTCAGTACCCAAAACGCAATCAACCACGGAACAACAAATCACCAACAGGAAATGGACAATTGGGGTAAACGAGCCGGATGCTCACTACTCCAGGGCAAAGGACCCCCATGGTACAAATTCTCCTCAACAAGTAGGGCAGGCAGGAATCGGAAGTCAGCACCCAAGCATACAACAGATTAGTAAAATATAAAACCCAATGATTAGAATTGCAGTACATTTAAATCAACAACCATGTCATGCATTAATAGATACCGCAAAAAGTAATAATTTAGTGTGCATCGGATTCGTGGACACAAGTGAGATTACACAGAGTACACAGGTACTACATCTCACAACAAAGTAGATCGTGGCAGAATCAATGGGAGAGACACTGATTACAATTCGAATTAGAGATATGAACACCATCACCACAGTCCTCGCGTCTGCAGACCTATGGGAGTATTCCATCTTGGGTATCCTCTGGCTCAGCGAACAAAAGAACATAGTTGAGCCAGCCACCTGTATGATCAATTTCAGCCTGAAGGAAAGGCGAACTGTGTACGACAACGAATCCCGACCCACTGGTAACGAGCCCAGAGTGCAATTAGATTAACTAGATCCTGTGGTCCCTCCGAAATACAGGGAGATGGTGCAACACATACTGGATGAATGATGCAAAGTATTTGTGGCAGGAGACCCACTATGTCGAACGACTGTAGCCGAGCATTGTATTCCACTGGAAAATTACCGGCCGATTTACTATGGACCCAGAAGTTACCAGCTGCATCAATGCACCATCATCAAAGGGCAGATTGAAGAAATGCTAGCTGAGGGTGTGGTTGAATCCACTCGCAGCCATTACAACAGCGCAATCACCGTGGCACCCAAGAAGGACAGGACATGGCGCTTCTGTGTGGATTTCAGAGCAATCAACCAAATCAAATAAGTTTCATTGATGCATTGCATACCTTGGGCAAGGCTACGGTCATGATATCATTGGACCTGCACAGTGGGTACTGGCAGGTGCCAATAAAACCTGCAGACCATCAAAAATGGCGTTCATATCCCCATATGGAGAAGGTTCAACTTTTTCGCAATGCCCTTTGGCTTGAAGTGTGCACCAGCAATTTTTCAAATGATGATAGTCTAGGTGCTCGATGGGTATATTGGAGATTTTGCCCTTGTGTACCTGGATTGCGTGGTAATCTGGTCCGAAACCTGGGATGAACATATACAACACCTGTCACTAGTTTTAGCTAGACTAGCAATCAATAAGTGGTCGAGTGTGAACTGTAAGTGTCACATTGGCCACCCATGCGTACAGTTTCTAGGGCACATGATCGATCAACACCGAAGCTGGCCAACAGAAGAGCATTTGGCTCTCATTAACAACTACGAGGCACCGCACATGAGGAAAAACAGGAAATTCTTTGGGTTGGTGAACTGGCTGCAGGAAAACATACAGAATTTTACAACCATAACTGCACCACTCACTGACATGTTGTCACCCAACATAAAGTACATGTGGTCAACGAAACATAAAGCAAGTTTTCAAAAGCTCAAGAGTAAGTTCAGGGAGTGCAAGACATTGGCTCGACACAACCCAAGTCGCCATTTATATCTTCAGGAAGATACAATTGAGAAGGGCTTCGGAGCAGTTCTCTATCAGATTGGGGATAACCAAGAGAAGCACATTGTTGAATACAGTAGTGCAAAGTTCGGGGCAACAGAGGGTAGGTACGACGTGAACGAGTGAGAGTGTCTGGCTGTAGTGTGGGCCATGAAACGGTACAGGGCATACCTAGAGAACCAACAGTTCACACTACGAACCAACAACCACTGCTTACTCTGGCATCACACCATGAAAGAGGCTAGGAGTAAATTAGCATGCTGGACACTCCTCCAAGTGTAATATTTCGAGGTGGAGCATGTACCGGGAGCTGAGAATCAGTTAGCAAATGAGCTCTCACGCACACCAGGGGAAATGGTAACAGTGGACCAAGAGGAGTGGGAAGACCTGCTTCCCACTACCACAGCCAACCACCCAACAACCAGCGAGGTCGACGTGAGCTGTGCTGTTATCGAGGCTCCTGAGGAAGCTGAACTCGAGATCGACGACTTGCAGGACAGTGTTTAACAGCACAACTGCAGTGTACAGACACCCAAAGTCGTATCACCTCCATCATGCAGGGTGAACAGGAATGGTGGCAAATAAATGGCACGTGCGTCGAGACACGACCATGCCGCCCTGAAGCAACCTGGAAGCTGTACATGCCCAAAAGTGCACAAACACAAGTGCTACATCATGCACATGATGCACGATTTGCAGGCCACTTTGGCACATCACAAACCATAAGAAATGTGCAGAACCATTTCCACTGGCCCGGCATTACCAGAGATGCTGGTAATATGTGAGGGGTTGTGTCAATTGTAACCTCTGCAAGAGTAGTAGAGCAGATGGAATAAAACAACAACAAACATGGAAGCAACGGGAGCCATTCGAGTCCATCATGCTGGATCTGATGGGGCCATATCCACACACTCCTAATGGCAAGAGGTTCATTATTGTGGTGAGTGACTCGTTCTCAAGGTGAACAGAAGCATGCCCAGTTTTCAGTGCACGGGCACACAACATAGCTTGTGTACTGGAAACCGAACTCTACCACTGATGGGTTACCCACACACCCTCTTAACCGACAATGATACCCAATTTATGGGGAAGTATTAGTGAGAATTGTGTACCAGGTGGGTAGTCAAGCATCACACGATGGCCGTGTACCACCCGCAGGCCAACCCAACTGAGAGGAGGAATCAAAACCTCAAAACTCAGTTGTGCCTGCAGGTAGGAACAAACCACACAAGTTGGACTGAATATCTGCCCATGGCCTTGTTCACAATCAGACGAAGGGTGAACCTAGCCACAGGACTATTACCAGCTGCCATTCTGCAGGCAATGGAGTGGCCCCCTCCATTCAGAATTCAGCATTCGACAAGCAAACAGCGATGCAACAGAAAGCGCAGCAGGCAGGCAACAACTCCGTGAGCAAGACATGGAAAATGCACACATTCACCAGGAGAGATACATACAACAATGGAAACCAGCAACAACCCACCCACCAAAGAGGCTCAGGCCCAGACAACATGTTTACGTCCATGAGCACAGGCTGAGCTGCGGAAAGCATAATTTTTGCTCAGGGTTTGCCCCTAAGTGGACGGACCACATGTTGTTGTAAAAAGCATTGGGGTATACAACTTACCTCATCATGGCCAGCAGCAGGCTCATGGTGGCCGTACACTACGATGACCTTCGCCTAGCCATGCAGGGATCCAGCCTAGAAACTCCTGAGCAAAAGGAAGGGCCCAGTGACCAAGAGCAGGTAGCAGAAACCCCCAATGACGAAGCGGAGGCAAGCTCATGCACAGATGGGAGTGCTCTTCGGCACATTTTTTCCCACTGCCACACCTGGTAATCATAAGCCCATATGGTTGGCAGGGGAAGAAGAAGAGCAAGAGGAAGAGGTCACACCATCTCAAACACATAACATCAACATCGCAGGTGCAGCAAACCAAAGTGAGCCAGACCAGAGTGTCGCGACACCCAGTGTAGAGACACTGTCTTCGGAAGATGTCGCACAAAGCGAGTCAGTGGGGGCAACTGCGAGCCCGATCAGCCCACAGGGAAGCTGCCCATCAGTCTTCGCCACGACGCCAACAAAGACTATGATACCAGATGACCTCGTATTGGAGGACCGCATCAAGAGTGCAGGGGAAGGTTCAACAAGAGAATCAAATCCAGCGAAGGCCAGCATACCTATCCCCTCACCAGAAGAAGGAGCATTACGGGGTCCGATGAGCAGCGACAGCATCAGCAGCAGCGACGACGAGTCGACGGGAGAGTGGGTCTCAACCCCTCCCCGCCGCTCCAAATATCAGCATCAACCTTGGCTGGCGTACACCATTTTCTATGGGAACAACCGCATCCAGCATGCATGGGCAGCGGCATTTCGCCATGAGCAGGGTAATCGACTTGGAACATCGGCAGGTAGCGCAACACAGTATCATCATGGGCCTTACAAACTGAGGCCCCGTAACCAACTGCGACCACCGACATCCCGTTGTGCCTAGCAGCGTGGCAGTCCCTTGGTGGTCTGCGAGGACCAAACTGTCACCAGAGAGGGGGGTGTTTTACGTGTTCCTGACATCCATGTATCACTTGTGCCCATTTGTTCCATCACAGATGCATCAACCAAATTGCAACACTCGACCGATCGACATTAGGTAGTGGTATTGATCAGTGCAGGTCGACAAGAATGGCATTACACTTTTCTTGCCGCCTTGTAACTCGTGGCCGAGGGTCATAATATTTAACATTCACCACAAGAGGTAACTCTCGTCGTGAATGTATGTGACCTAAATGAGTGTGTCCCGTGAAGCCATGGCCGTAAGATGCAACCACCATTGAAGGGAACACTGGGGCAAACAGCCCCTCTTATTCCCACGACTTTCCGATGTGCACGATGTCGACAGGCCCCGTGGCCGAATCCAGAGTGCGACATAGCGCCAAGTGGTTTTAAAAGACAGGGAATAAAATTCCCGCAGGAAGTGTTAAGCGGGGAGCGATTTCCTAGCAGCATTAATTAATAGGAGCAAATTTAAGCATAATTCTCTGTGATTACACAATACCTCACTTGGGAAACAGCCCGCTCCAGCATAGAGAGTCGATAACATTCCATAGAAAACAGGTGTAGCTCCGCCCGTAAATATGAAAACTGTGTGTCGTCACATCCATACACATTCCTGAAATTAATTACATAACGATACATACCGAAATCGACTGGTCGGAAAACCAAAATCATGAAATTTCGTTGTTGCAACACTTTTACCAAATAGTGTATAATGGGAGTACGCTAAACTCCGAGCCTGAGCAATGCTGTCTATCGGCGAACGCGATGTGCGCACTAACTAGCGACGTTGGACTGATGAACACTCCCAGCTGTGTAGTGTAAGACAAAGAAAAAAAGTGCAAAAAACGACTGCGTAATAAGCACTTTTCTTTGACTGTGCTAATATATTTGTATGTGGTTTTTTTTTGCTGCATTGCAATGGCAGGGAAAGATGTGCATTTTATAGCTGCAGTTATTACAATGTGAAAAATGCTTCTAAATCGTTTTTCCGTTTTCCCCTAATAATCAATACAGGTGTTTATTATTATTTTTTTGCCCTTCAATAGCAGACCGACTGACAGAGCCTAAAGAAGATAACTCATCAAAGAAGCTTCACGAGAGGACACAAAAACTGAAGAATGCACAGAAATTCATTAGTAAGAACAGGAAAAATATTTCAAAATTGCAAGATGACAGAAAAATGAAATATTTAAATACAAATCGTAAAAATCCACTATGTATTCAAGGTTGGTTAGAAAACATGGCTGACCTGAAGCTTCTCTGGCGAGATCTGCAACAGAAATCAATTTTTCTTTCTTGCTTACTAGGCATCTTACTCAAGCCTGCATTAAAAATATTTTTTTCTGTCATCATGTTCAAAGGAGGAAACAACACTACCCCCGATGCAACCAAGTTTAGAACAATATTGTGAAGTGTTGCAACGAATCAGCTACTAAATCCAAATGAAAATAGCAATTGTGAAGTGTTTTAACTCAGTCTATACTACAAAAGTAGTTCATCGAAAAACAGAAAATAAATTTATCTGTTATCCCCAAATTATTTGCCGCGAACATTGATGAATTTTATGCTTTTCAAAAAGGTTTGGATATTGTTAACATGAATTCCAAATCCTATGTTACGGGATGGGTGGTTTCAAAGCTGAAACATAATAATTGCAAGGAAAAACTTTCGACACTAGATACTGGGCTGACTGATACATATAATGTCCACATATACTCAAAACAATATGGGAACAAATTTGTTGTGCCCAAACCAGGTAGCAGCACAGTTGTGCGATGGTGTTGTTAAACACTATGAGATGTTTTTTAAAAAATATTTTCCAGAAAGTAGTGATAATGTTAAACCTAAATTAATGCAGAATTTATGTAGGCAACCAACAGTTATAAGCGATGACTGCTAGAAGTTGTTTTAAGACAAATTTATTAATGTTTTGATCAAATGTTATGTCAATGAAAAAAAGAACTAAAATCTAAGTGCCTAATAAGAAAAATCTTCTCAAGGCTACAAAGACAATGCAGATTTAAACGTTAATACACAGATGGTTGAGAAAATTTTAAGTTCTAAAAGTGACTGTATTTGTATTTAATTACAGCTATAATTTACTAAACATAATGTAAATATGCTTTTGTGAGTAATTTTAATAATTTTAATAAACGCATACTTTGGAACCACTTATCGTACATATATCGTAATTATATTTATTAGTTCAGTTTTCTGTATACCTTCTTTTTTGGTTGGGTGTTGCATCAGTTCAGCGCCGCTAGATGGTGCGCGAATCGCGATCACCAGTTATTTCGGCGAGTTTCGCGTATTCCCAGTATACAGTATTTGCTTTTACATTGGGTCAAAGATCAAACTGGATTCTGGTTCGTAACAAGGATAATTCGATCTGGGATCGGGGGCGATGTTGTTGCAACCAGCCTTTAAAATATTATCCTTATATTTAATTATGGCAATGTGTGCAAAAGAAAGTGCCTATTGAAAAGGTATACTTTATATTTATAAAATTAATCTTACATAAGAGAGTATTTTTAATACATCTTACACAATTTTCTGTCAAATATTTTACTTTAAGAAACCTGTCTTTGAATTTTATTTTTATTTCGATGTGTTTGAAAAAAACTTATAGTGAATGCCGTATTGTAGAGACAATACATATTTATTCGAACTCAAACTTTGCATGTTAGATTGCAGTTCAAACATTGAACGAAAAGCTGTGCTTTTAAAGGAAATAATAAAATTTACCAACCAACCTAATTGTTATGTGTGCCAACAAATAACCTGACACATTCCTCCCCACAAAACAGACCATATCTGAAGAGAGGGCAGTGGTGACAGCAAATTCCTAACAAACTTAGAGTTTACAATTCAAAAATTCGTAATAACACTAAACTACATGAGATTCATGGTCTGGCGGAAAGAATTATTCTGACTCCAGGTTGCAAAATATAGAAGTTGCTAGTATAATAAAGACTATTGAATTCTACATTATCTGTGAATTCTAGAAGTTGTAAGACAGCCGGAGTGTGCACACGACAGGACTATTCCCTTATGAGTGCCGAAATGCATGCAGTCCATGGTCATAAAGATAGGTGTGGACACTTGCTGTCGTTTTGTGTATGCTTAGTGAAGCTCGAGTAGAAATAGTAATAGCAGAAGTTTGACCCAAAACAATTTGGTATCTCCCATAAGAAAACAAAGATCACACAAAACAAGTGTCATATGTGTAAAATTATTGTAATTTCGTATTTTATATATCTTAAATTGTAATAATCTTTTCATGACAGTTAAAAGAAGATTAAATTTGTGTAATGCAATGATTTTTGTGGTATAACATTCCGATTTAAAGTAAACAATTGTGTTTATTCTGAAGGAATACGTGCAGGCTAGCAAGTGTCAATCGAATTGTAATTAGCGGAATTTCGTGTTTTTATATTTACAACTGTGATATGTTCTTTATAAGTGACATTGGAACAAGAATAAATTTTCATAACGCAAGAGTTGTGTTGCAATATTGCGATTTAATTTAATAAAAGGTGCCTTTTAGAGAGAACCCACACAGCACCGCGATGTCCGAGGGATATCTGATGGATATCCTTTCAGGTCATGTAGTATAACCCGTGGATATCATATGATATCCCTGGGACATCCATGGGACTATCAAATCATCACATTCAGGGCCTCTGCAGGATATACCTCCAGGACCTCCACTGGATATCCCTCCATGATCTCCGCTAGATATCCCTCCAGGACCTCCATGGGATATTCTTCCAGGACCTCCGTGGAATATCCTTCCATGACCTCCATGGGATATCCCTCCAGGACTTCCATGGAACATCCCTCCAGGACCTCTGTTTAATATCCCTCCAAGACCTCAGTGGAATATCCCTTCAGGACCTCCATGGGATATCCCTGCAGTACCTCAGCAGGATATTCTTGCAGGACAATGGGGAAATCCCTGCATGTGCTCCCAGGGATACACTAGCAGAATTTCCATGGAATATCTCTACATGATACCGGTGGAATTTCCCTGCTGGTTGTCTATAAGACAACTGCCCGCCTTCAAAAATATTTTGCTGAAATGTTAATTTTTATTCACAGCAAAGTATTCACATCCAAGTACAGTGTTCTTAATACTTTGGCAAGCAATAATTATGACTTTAAGAGAAAACAACATAAATAATACTGAAGAACCCTCTTAAATCTAACACAACACAAATACACTGCATCGCATGGGCGATATAAATATATAAAGGACATATAAAATATATACATCGCACTAATGCACTTGATGCGCCACACATCACCTCTCAAACATGATTAATGGAGACTCTACCACTGCACAAAATGCGATGACTGAGTTTAAAACAAATAATTAAACACTTAAAAATAACAACAATAATATGGCCCATGAAAACAAAACATAATGTACACTGGAATCAACCGCATTGCATCAGTGCACACACGTGGGACACTGGCTTCGGCTGAACACTGCCCAAAAGTGGTACATAGCTGACTTGTGGTGCTGTAGCTGGGAGAGTGGTAAACGGATAAGGGAAGGGGTTCATGGTCCATGTCAAATGCCCCCCAATTTTCGAATCCTTTCACTCGATTTCAGCTGCTCTTGCTCACCTACAGCATTTGTGTGGCTGATCGAGATGACTCTTCGGGCGCAAGTTGTAAGCGGTGCATTGCACACATAGATCTGGGCAAAGTGGGCGGGGCTGCTGCTCCCACGCTGCCGGCCGTGTTGTGACAGCTGTGACGGGCGCACGACCATACCCGCAGGCTGTACATGTAGCATGCTGGGAAACTCGGGCACACATCGAAAGGGGGAGAGGGGAGGAAAGTTCACTGTCTCCGACTAGTCACTGCTGCTACTGCTTCTCTGATGTGGGTGGTGCATGTTAGGTGCTTGGGCATTCCCAACACGAAGTGAAGTGGCTTACTCTGCTGCCGATACCCCTGAAGTCGAGCGGCTTCTCCGCGGTGTTCACAATGTCCTCGGGTTGTACCCTCACCTTGCAATCCTGTCTGCCCTAAGGTGGCCCACACGGCTCGTCTTCTGTCATGTCGCGGATAGCTGCCAAAGGCAGCAGCAAAATATCCGGCGAACAGGCATCGGTTACCATGGCGTGCCTGGCTGGGTCCCCTGTGGATGCAGTGACTTCGTATGTATCAGCAGCTTTAGGATGTGATGTTATTTCCCCTGTATCTTCACCATAAATGCGGTAGGCATCGGTAGGCAGGGCCGCAGGTGCCTCATCAAGACCGATGCTGGGCGTCGCGATGCCGGCAACAGCAAGCCACAGCGCATCGCAGTGATAGATGGTTTGTCGCCTCCTGCTCAGTTTTACACTTGGCTTTGAATTCCATGCAGATCCCGTGCTGCTCAGATGACTGGGAGTGGACACGCACGTACATAAGTTGACTTGGCCGCAAATGAGTTGGGGGCATGGGTGGTCGCCAGTGTCTTGATATGCGGCATAACGGCGCTGTCGCTCCCTCGCCTCCTGCAGTTCTCCCTCCCTCTTCTCCACCCTCAGTTCTCCTTCTTCCCGGCATGTGGCCCCTCTCCCTCATACCGCTAGATAACTCACCAGAGAAGGGGAGGTCTCTGTCTTGAAGAAGCTGGGCTAGTGTTTTGCATGTCGTTTCATTAGTACATGTCCACAAAGTAAACACGATGGCAGGAAAGTGGACGGCTCACAACGCATGGTAATTTCCTACACAAAGGCATAACTGCGTTTTCAAGTCTTGGTTGGGTCGTTCGGTGCGATTTTCAAGTGTATGGTAATTGGCCATGGTATGGTGTTGAACACCTCAGCATGTGCAAACTCCTGCCAAACATGTCCTGTGAACTGTGTACCATTATCACTCAAAACAGTTCGTGGGTAGCCCCAGCAAACAAAATACTCATTTTCCAAGGTTTTTTCCTATCCTCTGAACCCAGGTACTGGAAATGGGGTAAGCCTCCACCAATCTTGAAAACAGGTTGGTTACCACTAGAATAAACCATTTGCCATTAGGTGTATGCAGATAAGGTTCCATAAGATCCAGCATCACAGTTTGAAAGGGTGCCGTAGGCTCGCGTGGCTGCTGCTGTTGTTGGCTGTCACTGCAGCAGATTTTAAAGTGGTTACATATTATGCACTCGCATACAAATGCCCTTACATGCAATGGTACGCCTGGCCAATAAAAGCATTTGCACACATGCCTCTTTGTTTGTGTGGCCCTGGGATTCCCTGAAAGGTGACTTGCCTGGGAGTGACATAATACAGCATCTCATGATGTTGCTGGTACAAAAGTACCCCATATTTCACTGCTAGCATGTGCCTGCGACACAACACAGTTATTAAACACATACCAGTTTTCGATGGCTTGTTGGGAGTTGAAACTTTTCCACTTAGTTGCGATTGGGGGAGTGCTGCTGTTGATGATCTCGTCACACAGGGTGGTTAATGTCACTGTGGTTGGAAACGCTGCAAAATTAGTGCACTGAACTCGGTGCGTACTTGACATGTGACTCCAGGAAGTAGTGGGGGAGAGCATCTTCCTAGTCATATTTTTCACATGCTCTTTCTACACCGGGCGAACGAGGCAAATGGTCGGCCAGCTGGTTGTCGTCTCCATCAACGTGTTGGAGCTCAAAACGGTATGACTGCAGTAATAGAGCCCAACGGGTCAGCTTGCTGCGGCTTTTCTTCATACGGTGTAGCTACCGTAGGCAGTGGCTATCCATGGGCAGGGAGAAGCATCTGTACTCTAGAAGTGGTCACTACTTCTTGAACCTCCACACCACTGCGAGGCACTCCCTCATTTTCATGCCATACCGTCGCTCTACTGAGCCGAACTTTACACTTCCGAAGTCAATTATGTTTGCGGTTCCCGTCGTCAGCAAGCTGGAAAACTACCACTCTGAGTCCCTTCTAATTGGCATCTGTTTGGACGCATAGGTGTTGTAACAGGTCATATCTGGCCAGCGCTGGACACTCCCGGAAATAGTGTTTGATCTCGTCAAAACTGACCTGCTGTTTGGCCTGCCACTTGTAGTGGACGTTTGGTGACATCAACTCTGTGAGTGGTGCAGTCACTCTAGGAAACTCCATTAAGTATTCTCGCATCCATCTCACCAATCCAAAAAACTTCCGTACCTTTTTTTTTTTTGGTATTTGGGACTGTATAAACGTCTATTAGCTGAACTTGATCATCCACGATATGGTCCAAGAATTGCAGGTTAGTTTTTCCTATGTGGCACTTTCTATTGGCACATGTCAGGACATTAATTGCAAAACCATTCCAACACGACCAAAAATGGTTAATGTGCTATTCTCACAAGCCGGACCAGATGATGACATCGTCCAGGTAGGCCAAAGAGAATTCTCCAATAAACCCATCCAGGACACGCACCATGATGGCCTGGAATGTTGCAGGGGCTCACTTAAAGCAGAACGACATTGCACAGAATTGAATGTGGTGCCCATCGCATGAAGTGAACGTTGTCTTGTGACTATCAGCTGGGCACACCAGTATCTGCCAGTATCCACTAGTGAGATCAATAGTTGTCAACACTCTCGTGCATCCCAAGGTGTTAAAGGTGTCATTGATGTGAATGTATGGAGGGAGACACTTTGTGTGGCCTGATTGAGCAGGCGAAAATCGAAGCAAAACTGCTAGGTCCCATCCTTCTTAGGAGCAAGGGTTATCATGGAGTTAAACTGGCTCTCTAGGGGCTCGATAACCCCCTTGTTCTACATCTCCTTGATATGTTCATGTCTTATCTGGCTCTGGTGCGAGCAGTACCACCTCGGGTTGTCATAAATGGGTGTTTCATTGAATAGTGGTATCATCTGTTCAGCCACTGAAGTATGGCAAAGTGGGTCCACGTTAGTGAAAACTTTGCGGGGCTCATTCAACAGGCACTGCATGACGTCCATGTACTCCAGGGGCACAGTATGGTCCATCTCGTCCAACAATGTGGCTGGTGCGTCATTGGTCGGCCGGGGGTCCAAGTTGTAAAAATTCTTCTCTCCTTTGTTCCAAAATTGATACGTCGGGCCGCTGGTCCCACCAGTGTTTTTGTTGGTAATGCAAGGCACACCTTGTATAGCATCCTCGTGGGTGTTTCAGACACAAACACTTTTTTTTGTTGATTGAATATCCCTCACATGCCCTTTAATACAAGTTTCACCTTAAATTTCGCCTGTATGCTGTTAAGTTGCCAGTTGAATAACACATTGTACACTATTTATTTCACGGCAATTAACAAATTTTAATTTAAAGAAGTTGTGTTATGTGGCCATATCAATCAAGGTGCAGCATTCAAGCCAGTTAATTTGAACGTAAATTCTAATAAAACCATTGTGAGAACTGCTGACATGCGCAATGAGCACCTGCTGTTGGGCCAGGTCCATGGTGTTTATCTCTGTTTGGGGATGAGCGGTGTCTGGCCACTCTACCCCGCTCGCTCGTTTCCTGGGTGTGTATCACTCTGCAGGGCACTGTCTGAAAGGCCTACCCATGCACTGCACTCCTTGTACCAGTGTTACTCTCCACACCACTGACACGGACATGTGGATCGCCAGCTGCCGGCAAGGGGCGTGGCAGAGCGGTGTTGGTCACTGCACGGCTGGTAGATTGCGTTGTGTATACTGAGGGAATATTTGTCGTGGTACCCCCAGCACTGAATTTTGACACTATTTCACTCAATGTACTGCCTCTGTTCTTGGTCTGTCCACTTTCGGAGCGCGGTTGCTCGTGCTCGCGATCGCGGTGCAGTTGGGCCGGAACATGTGCATCCAGAAGCATTACTGTCTGTATAAAGTCTCTCTCAGGTGAACATATCAACAGAGAGAAGGCAGCTCGGTACTACTTCCAAAAACATCTTTGAGTTCCAGCTCTGGATTGTAGGTGCATTCGAACTGATTTTCTTGGTCACAAAATTATAGACGGACTCTACTGCATGTTTCACTAAAAATGATGCTGCTTTGTGCTTGGAGGGATGTAAACAAGTTTGCAAAGCAGCAAGTAAACATGCGGCTAAGCTTCGCCCGCATAATGCCACAAAGGTTTACTCTATGCTACCATGACTTTGCATTGCAGCCAAGGCGCTTGCCGATACATGGGGGCCAGTCTTCCAGATAAACCCCATAGTGGCTAAGTTGGCTCTCACAATCTTTCAGAATTGCCACTCGGTCTTCATTTACTGCTCCATTGTATTGTGGAAGTGAATAGAAATGGGCTGGTGTAACAGTAGAGGCGTTTGCATCTCCCTGGCGGAATCTACTATTTGTTGACATTGGTATGTGGCCCTCTTCTGCCCCTGAAACTGGTAGGGTATGCAACTGACATGTGGAGCATGCAGGTGGGCATGGCAGCAGCAATATAGGCACTGATTGTGCATGATGAGCAGCGCCGTGGAACACGTTATATGTTCCCACTGGTTCGGGTAGTCGCAACTTCTGTAGTGTGGCGAGTCGTGGCATGTGATGTACTCAATGATCTGCAACTGAAGTGACTAGTTGGCAGCAAAGACAGATGATTTAGCACACATAATGTAACATCTCGTGTTCCTGTGGTGAAATAAACTGTTCACAATGATGTTTCCAGCACCTGTTGCACGCAAGAGTTTCGCAATGCAAACTATCGCAGATGTTAAATCAGCAGACCTCCGCAAGATTTGCCAGAATAGTGATGGTGATTATGATATGTTATTTTGTGGCATTGTGCATGCACAAAGACTCGGCACACACATATGATTGACAAATCGCCATAGTTGAGTTGGTTTTCAATATTGCGTGCACAACTCCCTGGGCTGTCCCGAAATCATACTCTCCCATCCGCCCTCACACAGTTCTGCATTAATAATTTCGAACTTCTCCCTCAGTCATTGGGCTCCAGTAGCATCATTGTACATGCAGGTTCTTCCCTGGAGGTATGCTAAAGTGAACTAGGCGAGCTTCGGCATCGGCTACAAGCACTGGGTGCACAAGGTGGACAGTTTTCCATTTGAAGTTTGTCAGTCTGAATAGTCATGGTGAAAATCGCGGCGCGACTTACACTAGACTTCCATTTTGTTGTTTATTCACCCAACCACGAGGGCGCTCAGCCTTCGGCAACACCCACGCTATGCGGCAAGGGAGGAATGGTTCCTGCTGGTGGGGCGTGGCGTGGATGGAGGGGGAAGGCAGGTGGCGCACTACCACTCGGCCAGTGCCAAGATGGTGTGGTTGACTGACAACACAGGTGAAGTGCAGACCTAAGATGGCTGAATTTCGTGGCTCGTGTAGCACAATGGCGATTTTTGGCCCCAAACTTCATGTGCCTGACTTTTCATGATTTTTCTGACCGTGGCTCTTCAGCGTACTGGCTTGTAGTAAGCACAGGATATTGTGAAAATTTCGCAAGGAAATTGTACAAGTTGGTGCATGTGGTCACACATGGCGCCGAAGACAATTACATGAAAAACAGGTTCACACAAGTAATGTTGGTAAATGGGGGTAGAAGTTGCATTTGAATAATACATATACATAATTGATAGGAATTTCGAAGGTTAGAAACAAAAAAGTAGTATTTGATTGTTCGAGAAAAATGAGGTCGGACATGGTGGCTACGAAATGTTATGCGAAAGAGGGCCAATTGATGGGGTTTGATTTCTGGACTCCATGAAAACTTAGGCATGGTATAAGTTGGAAAGGAATTGATCTAGTAATGGGTGCCAGCTCAACGAGCACGATGTAAAGAGGAGTCGTAATGCCATTGGCCCATCTGTGGCCTCCGCTAATGGTCCACCATAATGGATGCTGTAAATACGAAACTGATGTTGTTGTTTCCACTGATGAAATAAATTCCTGAGCTAACATGAGGTGTTGTCCGCTCATCCACACCATTTTTCCCCAAGTTGTATTATTATGTAAAACTGAAGTCCATGAGGCCTAGTCTAGTGGGGGCTGTAAGCCTCCTCCAAACGCCTGCTCACTACTGTGGAGGCTGGTTTGGTCTCCTCCGACACCATTAAATAGTCAAAAGCATAAATACAAAATGGGTAAATTTGTTAATAAGAAACCAACGAAATAAAAGTCAAATGTTTCACGTGACACACATTTTATTTTGTTAACCTTCTAAGAAGAGCTTACATATTAATTATCTCCACTCGAGCAGGAGCACTCTAACAATGCAAATATGGCACAAGGCCTGAATGGAAAATAAGGTAAATTATGTCCTGGTCATGTACAATTGACCGGAATGTGAGGTGGCTCACTCCCTATGCTACAAAAACAAGGGTTCCAGTAAATTACATTAACTATTGAAAAGTACATTATTTGGTTCGAGATGGTGTAGGCCAAGGGAGGACACACATGCATGTCCACCTTACTAGATACAAAGAACGCTACTAAACATTATGGTGGTGGGCTGCCTGCTCATTGGCTCCATTTCCCACACCTGTCACATGATCAACTTATTTATTAAAATACTTAATACTAAATGAAACTAAATGAATTGACATGACACTTGGGTGAAAATTAAACAGAAATATATAAACACTTTACACTTGAAATGTCATAATAAAAACATATAACATAAAATAAGAATTGCCGAGTACTATTGCAACATAACCTCCACTTTGGGGTTAAATAATACGCTGTGCTCAGCTCTATTCTTGCAGGGATATCGTAACTTTTATAAGCACATAATTATTTTTCAGTACATTATAAGACAATAACAAAGAACCCTTTAAAATAAACACTTAAAATGTACTTATATTTTATTTGGATTTTTCCACCACTATGTCATTATTTGCCATGTATACCTCAGGTTCATAAACATATGTATGTAAATACTGGCAAAAGTCAATATATCTACTGGCCCTGATATGGGTTAGAAATAATAATTACTGTTTATATTACACTGTGTGCAGGTACACATAAATAAATATCAGATAAAGACACTTAATATTAAACTCTACACTACATGCACCAAAACATCAGCATGGAGTGCCCTTCAAAACTTGTGTTGTGTTTGGCAAACAATAATTTTCACTTTAATAAAACACAGCATAAATAACACTGAAAAACACTTTTAAAGCTAACACAACATTAACACACTGAAAAGCACGGGCGATATAAATATATTTTAGAAAGGCCATATAAAATAAATATGTCCCACTAATGCTCATGTGATTAATGGGGATTCTACTACTGCACAAACTACAATTACTAAACAAATAATTAAACACTCAAAAATACGAATGATAATAAGAGCCATGACAAAAAAACTTAATATACACTAGAATTAACCGTACTGCATGTGACATGTGGTAGCTTAACTGATGGAGTGGTGAACAGGCTAGGGTAGGGGTATGTGGTCCATGTTAGGTAATATAGTGATGTGAACACAACTATGAAATTTCTTTGAAAACAATACTCAAATATCTTTACATAACCAAATATTTTTTTTTGGAAATAATTTTTTTTTTACTATAATTAGAATTATATAATTCAGATTCATAATCAATGGGATATAATAAATAGAGCCTCAGGATCTATAGAATTTGTTTTGTTTATTTGTATTTAAATATATGATCATACATTTTATGATAATTTCATAATTTCGAAACTACCATTAAAAGTCCGAATTTTACAATTTTCACATGTATGGTTATTGATTTAAGCCAAAATCATATCTGTTCAATGGGTTTCGCTGGTCCAGTGCGAAAGTGGCAGAAACGCCGAGCCAATCTCGTTAACAGGGCGTGTGGCCTTGGGTGAAGGGGTTACACCCGAACAGAATTCCATAATCAGAAGTTCCAGGACCAGCAACCCAACATTCTTCAAGTCGAGAACCGCATTCACCTCACGTCGTGCACCACACTTTAACAATGCAAATAATTCTTATGTAAAATATGTGAATTAGGTTATACATACAAACGTAAACAATAATGCATTAATTATTATTACAAACCAAGAGCGGTGATTCCCAATTTCAAACCATCACATAGTAGAAAAATGGCAAAATACCGAAGAAGAGTAAATCGAGATGTTACATGGCTAAGAAAAAGTCCAAGAAGGAAGAAAAAGATGGAATAATCAAATTTCGAAAATCACCTTAGCAAAACATATATAAACACCAAAGATAACATTATATGTTGGCATGCTGCGGTCCCCAGAGATGATGAGCTGTATTTGTGCCCCCCTGATATTACAAGATGAGGGCTGGAATGATGGAAGTGCCCGGCGCCATGTTCGGCAGAACAATGATGTTCTATGGCGTAGGCCGACAGCCTAAATGGATCTCTGGATACGGTGGCAATTTGATGTGACGGTGATTGGCTGGTCGAAAAGGATAGAGATTAGAATTTTGAGGAGGTGGTGATTGTAAGTGGGATTATTGTAGGAGATTACCCAGGGCGCTAGACATTGCAGTGTTTGTAATGTCATGAAGTCGGAGAGCTGACTTGTTCCTCAGGGTCGTTCGGCCGGCGATTGCGGTAAAATCCTTGAGGTGCTGCTGCTGGCTCCTTCAGTAATAATAATAACAATAAATGTAGAAAATTTCCCTTACTTGTGGCACTGTGGGATATCCAGGCTCCCCACAAGCCCATGTGAAAACACTGTTAAATTCAATACAAACTTGGACCATTTTAAAAGTAGACTATACACACTTGCAGGTTGAAGGAAATTCGGCGAGAGAAGACCTATGCCTTAAATGCCTTGAAATGAAACAAAATAATTCACATGTGGAAAATACTGTGTCCCTGCTGAGATTTATTCTGTGATTCTAATTACATCTCCCTTGGAAAACACTTACAAGATTTCTGAGCACAAGCCCATCAGTGGTGGGCGATACTACGAAATGACACAAATGTCACAAATAGATTATATGAATATTATGCCCACCAAGGCAATGCAAACACTGGGTGGGTGCGAGGGGCGAGAAACTCGGGCAGCTGAAAATAGAAAGGTTCCAGAGTGTTAAATTAAGCTATTGCAAGTTAAATGATTAGTCCAACATGATGCGGGCCACCCGAGTGCGCGAATAAATTAGCACCGATGTTACATGTTACACCCCTTGCAAAGACTTCTTCGCGAATGGTGTGCCGGCCAGCATGGCGGGCTGGCACCCCATGATGCACTATTTTCTGCAAACAACACATTCGTGCCGGGCACGAACTCGTTGTGCTGGCTGTTACATATTGCTAATACTAATCCTGCAATTATATTTAGGAAAACAAGACACTGAAAAAAGGTATGAGTGATGTGAGAATGAAAACACGTGAATGAACATAACAAAACATTGCAAAGATACATTCAAAGAACACTTAGGGCTTTGAGGCTGCTGGGATAGGTGCCTTTATTGATATCAATTATCTTCTATTGCATGTTATCACCCTTGCTCTTTTGTGTTAAAAGATTGGAAAATTAGCAGGGTCTACTTTTGCGGGTACACATCAAACGCCCCCCCACCCCCCAACCATGCAAGACATTTTGTAGCCGCATACGTCACTGGTGACAGACGCACCTATGGTGTCTTCCGGTCGTGGACATAAGGCTTAGAGTCTTCTTGCAAGCCCCCCCTCCCCCCTTCAGAGGGTTAAGAACTGCTGGCTGCTGCCATCGTCCCCCGCTGTATGGCTCTCGCCGTGAGGTCCCCGTGCTCACGTATGTGTGGCATGGATCTCGTACAAGCCACACGAACCTCTGTCATCCCTGCAACTGCTGCTGCCCTTGTGCACAACTCCACATCGCTGCTGGTAGCAAGTCGGACTAGCGACCACTGTGGGGCTGACGTCACCCACGAATGACTCCCCAGCTCGCGTTGGCACCGTTGCTAATTTTGAAGTGCCGTCCTCCTCGACGTGTGGCGCCCCGTTGGTGGGCATCGTGTTGTCTTCTGAGGGACCCTTACCCAGAGGTGTCACTGCTGGTTGCAGCTCTGGCTCTTGTTGGGTTGCGCTCATAGCCACTGCACCATCGACCACCGTGGGGTCGGACATTGGATGTGCCCTTTCTGGCATTAGTGTGCCGGGCGACATTGGACCTTGGACATCCACTTCTGCTGGCCTCAGGGCAGGTACTGACCCACCGCTCTCTCTTGCTCTCTCCTCCTGGAGCTCGTACCCGGCAGAACAATCGTTAATCTCCAGGTCTCTTGCGTTGTCTTCATCCCTTGCATGTTCATCCTCCCTTATTTCCTGTTGGCTGTCTGCAGGGGATTCTGGGGTGGTGTTAGTCCTTTGTAAGATGCGCCCTCCATCGTGTGGCCCTCTGTCGTCCAGGTACCTTGGAGATGTGGCCTCGTCCGTCATCGGCGACATTGTGGTGTTTGGTAAGAAGCCTCCTGTGGGAGGTGCCACCCCACTCTCCTCCCTTCTTGCTTACACTGCGGGCTTAGCAGGTGTTGCGCTGTCGTGGGGTTTTTATTCACCGGCATCGTTTTCGCCATGGACGTCTCTGGACGACAGGTGTATGGCATCTCGGTGTATTCTGGTGGTTTTTCTGTCCACGTGGACCAGGTAGGTGGTTGGTCTTAGGCCCTTTATGATCTGGTGTGGTCCGGTCCACTGTGCAGCAAGTCCGGTGCAGAAATTTTGGTTGGCTGCTGACTGCGTGTGTGGTTTTATGTACACTTTCTGGCCGGGTTCAAGCATGGGTGAGGGCCTTGTGCTTGTTGGGACCCACCCAACTACGTACCTCTCTTGTCCCCCCCTCTCTCTCTCTCTGTCCCACGTCTCGCTGCTTCCTTTTCTCTCTGCTTGCTGTACTCTCTCCCAATCTTTCACTAGAGTTTTCCTGTGGGCAATTTCTCTCACCGGAAAGTTTGACGTTATGGCCTAGCAGTACATTTGCAGGTGTGAAACCTATTGCGGTGTTTACACACCGGCAGAGGGTGAAAAGGGCTGTGGGCAGGTGGTCTGCCCAGCTGGTGTGTACCTCACCCAAACAGGGTAGCATTTGTACTTTCAGATCTTGGTTATGGCACTCCGTGGGGTCCGCCCTCAGGTGGAACATCGCCATCTTCAAGTGCTGCACCCCGACTGGGTGCACATTGCTTGCCACTTCCTTCCTACGACTCGTGTGCCATTATCAGTCAGCACCTGTTTCGGATATCTCCAACAGGGGAAAAACTCTCGCTCGAGGACTTGCACAAGGTTGCTTACTCTTGAACTACTAATTGTGTAGGCCTCCACCCACCAAGGAAAGGTATACCATCACGACCAAAATGAACTTCTTTCTACATGGTGTTCAGGGGTATGACTCTATCAGGTCTAGACTCACTGTATCAAAAGGCCATTTCAGTAGGTGGGGCTGTTGTTGCTGCACTCTATCAGTCCTGCGTGATTTGAAAGTCTGGCACAGAACACACTTTTGCACAAACTTCCTTGCATCGCATGACAATCTTGGCCAGAAAATGTTCTGTCTGATGTTTCGTATTGTTTGCTCCATACCTGGGTGTCAGGTCACATTACTTGTGTGCACATGTTCTAATACTTTTGCCCTGCATGCTGCCAGTTTCAAACAAACGCCATTTTGTATTGTCCTGTGCTGAACACATTTCCAATCTACCCTCAATCACACACCATTGCTCCACTGTTGCCATTCATGCTGTTCCTTCCTATCGCATGCTATTTCGCAGTTGTTTTGCACATCTATCACTTCTTGGTACAGTTAATTCATCGGAATGTCACTGCTTACTGCCTGCACTTTGTTGACTTGTATTTCGTCTAATAGCTTGCGTGGGTCGGGTGGGAGTATCTCGTCTCACTCCGCATCGTCCATGACTATTATACTGGCATAGGGTGCATGTGATAAGGTGTCTGCCAACTGGTTCTCCTTCCCAGGGATGTGCTCCACAGTGAAGTCCTACGACTGTAGGAGCAACGCCCACCTGGTGAGCTTACTTCGGGCCCCTTTCATAGTGTGTAGCCAAACAAGGCACTCTAGCTCATTAAGAACCACCATAAACATTGTTGATTATATGTTGTTTTTGTCTATATAGCCCTACTTAGGGGCAGAGCATAGTGAAATGTAAGTTTTCTCCAATGGGGAAGTTAATAAACAGCACTGAGATATGTGTAGAACAGTAATTCAGTGTATTCTTATTTGTCTAACTAAAAAGTTCTTAATGGCATGGGACCTCAGAATACTCACTCTTTATAATGCATGTGTTGGGTGTGTCAAACATGTATTTTCGTTAATATTGCTATGTATAGTGTGATGGCATGGGGTCAGCCGATATTCCACCCAGCACTGGCAGTAAATATCATGTAAATTGGCATGGCACCCGCAGAGAGGTTGCCGAAAGGAAATGCAGCACAAGTAATAAGCTTAATTACCTACATCAGGAAATTAGAGGCTCAATGTGGAGATTTTTACGTCCTGGGTGAACAGCCCGTGGTCCAGATAGCAGAAGTGTATTTTCCCTAAATTCATCCTTGTATATCTTCGTTTTAACCCTTGTAAACCTGCAACGAGAGAAACAGTGAAGGAAGGAACCAACAAGGGCGTTGTGACGCCTTCCAGATGCCTAGGAGATGCTGGGAAACATGCCACGTGGGTTATGAGGAAAGTGTGTGAATTACAGAAGTTGGCCACCATTGCTGCGGAACTAGTGATCACATGCTGAAGAGGGACCAACGAGAGCACGTGACATAAACGCACCCACCAACCACTCCACACAGGACAGTGGAAGTATCGATCGAGCGGACTTGCTCTACCCCTAAGTACTTACAAGAGGGAAAGCCGTGGGAGGGGAAGGTGCTTCCCCTCATCTGCCGCACCATGCTCTGGTATCGCGCATCTACACCACGCGCCATGTGGACATGTGTTTTCTAAAATATCGGGCCAGACCCAGTGTAGTGCCCTGGAACCATTGTGTCTGCAATGCTTGCGTCCGCTACAGTAGGACGCAATAGTAAAATACGAACTTGGAACAACACAGTGCCAGTGCATCCACAAGATCCAACCAACCCGCCATGTCACGGAGAAATGTGCAATCAGCAATTACAGTATAACAGTGCAGCCACCACCACAGCGGAACACAACAGTGGGAATTTAAGCCCATTTGGAAATTCAAAATGTAACAGTACAAACAGTGCAGAATTATCGCACACCGAATTGGTGCTGCAATATACTGTGCACCAGTTTAGGAGAGACCATTCTCAAATGTCAACAATGTCAAGAGAAATGCCACCGGAAATGCATGAGCGGAGCAGAGAGGATTGCAGTGATCGGATTAGAGTTTTCATGTCAACAGTGCCACGTGAATAGCAGCATGCAGAATCAAAACAGAACAGTTGCGGAATACTTGACAGGAGAAATGACAGTGTGCAAGGAGGAAAATTGCAGACTCGAGGAGCCTGCTAAGCAAGAGAGACAAATAGAGTGGAAATTGATTACAGGCAATGACACTATGGCTGCGGTAAACAAAGCCCAGCTGCCACATGTCATAAGTGAGCACATGGCCAGCGCTTCGCAGCACCTCCCACACAGTCTGTGACCCTGCCCAGTATAGCCACTCCTGTCACATTTACGACTCCGGCAGCCTACTATCCACAATTTTCATGCTTTCAAACACCTGTATAATGGGTATGTTACAACCAATACCTATACCGTATTCGTCTGTACTGCTTGCGCCCATGTATATGCTGAGTGTTGTGGAAACAAATCCTATTATCAAGCCACAACGAGAGAGCAGAAGGTAGGAGGAATCCATCGCACTTCCAACTCCACAAAAACCGCCAAGACTGGCTGCAACTGAAACCTCCCCCAAGTACCAAACACTGACAATACATACGGGCACAACAACTGAAGATCCAATAGCCTTCATCGAGGAATGCACTGCAAAGTTAAACCGCTATGGTGTTTGGGAAGAAGAGTAGGCAGATTGCATCAGAGAGCAACTCTATGGGGATGCTCGCACTTGGTGGCGATCCATCAAATACTACGGAGTGCAATGGCAGGAAATGCAACAAGCTTTTTCAAAACTGATTCGGTGGTGTGGTGGCAACTCTGCGAACCAAGAAGCAGCTCACAATGGAAGAGCAGACCGACCATGAATCACTGACTGTCTTCATCACCCGAAAAGTGCAAGTGGTGCGCCAATTTTATCGAGATCTGCCTGAATGGGAAACACTAGAGATTGTGGTCGAGACTGCCCGGCCAGAATACCGTGCAGCATTGATTCTCCTGTTGAATGGAATCTTGAAAGACATGTTGAAACCTGCAGCCATGTTGAAAAGGACACCAGGACAACCACATCGCGAGACAGCTTCCGCACGATGGCGAGATGAGCAACCACACAAGTGCAAAAAAGCTGCGAGTGGTGACGTGCGACAGGATAGTGAGAAATTATTGAGACAATACAGCACAAAATTACAAAACACACAGCAACCGAGCAGAGAGAAGTGAAAAGTGACAGATTACAGCCATGGGAACGGAATTCTGGGAAAAGTTCGGGAACCACGATTGCAAATGTAAAGTGGGATAAGAGCCAACTCCCACCATGGACGTGTCAGTATTGCCCATGAAGGCAATCACACTGGTATACACAGTGTGCTAATAATCTTCACTTGAACCATGAAGTGCAAGAAACCACCAGCAGAAGGGAAACGGGAATCGGGAGTGAGGGGGGCTGGATGCTCTGGCCACCCCATCCCCCCCGCAATGTACACAACTGGAGCTCATTCCACAACAACTACTAGTAAACCAGGTTAGTAGCACATAGGCGAAATTTATTCGCATCTTGGTAAATATCAACAACTGTTTGGGTCATGCATTTATCGATACGGTGGCATTGTACAATTTCTTGCAACCCCACTTTTGAAAGAAGCCGACATCGTGCCTACGAACCAGGTTAACACGTAAAGCAGTAGGAGAAACGGAAATGACTGTACGTGCGAGGGATATCGAGACGACAACAACAGCTGTCATTACACCAGATATTCGTGAAGACACAATATTAGGTATTACCATGTTAACTGAACAGAATACTATTGTTGAGCCTGCTATTAGACACACACATTTCGCTGCGAAAGAACGTCGCACAGCTTATTACTTAGACCATCGCCCGGTAGACAGCACACCCACAATTGATCTCAGTGAAATTGATAATGATATTCCGCCAGTATATCAGCAGTTCCAACACTTGTTAAACGATTGTAGGGGAAATTTTTGCTCAGAATAACGCCCTGTGTCACACTACAGTGGCAGATCATGAGATACCACTAGAGATAGAGGGACCTATCCGAACTATGCCTCGGAGGTATTATCCGCACCAGACAAAAATAATTAGATTACAAGTGTAGGAGATGCTTAATGAAGGTGTTATTGTGCCCACGAATAGCTCCTACAACTCCGCTATTACCTTAGTGCCTATAAAAGACAGTTTGTGGAGATTATGCATAGACTTCCGACCACTCAATTAGGTTACACGTGACTCATTACCCCTGTACATTAATGTAAGAAATGCACTCAACTCGCCCAGGCCAGCCAAAGTGTTCACTTCGCTAGATCTGAAAAGCGGTTACTGGAAGGTGCTCGTCAAAGTTGCGGATCGTGAGAAGAGAGCCTTCAATCTGCCGGACAGAAATCGATACCGGTACTGTGTGATGCCCTTCACGCAGAAGTGTGCGCCCTCTACATTTCAGGCAATGATGGTGCATATTCTGGATGGCCTCAATGAAAAATTTATATTGACATATTTGGATGATATTATTGTATGGTCTGATAGCTGGGAAGAACATGTAGATTAATTGTCACTTGTTTTGGAGTGCTTAGCATTGAATGGACTTACCTGTGCATGAGCGAAAATTATCAAATAGGAAAAGTTATGTTTGTCTTCCTAGGTCTTGTTGTTAACCGGGGGGGGGGGGGGGGGAGAAGGACAAACCACGCTGAGAACAGCTCAAGTTAATAACGGACTATCCACCCCTACACACTATGAAGCAGTTATGGGAGATTTTTGGACTAGCAAACTGGTTGCGAGAACACATGGAGGTATTCGCAATAATAACAGTGCCACTGACCAACCTGCTGTCACCGCAGTGCCAGTTCCAATGGACTGGTGAAGCCAAACAACCATTCTGGGAAATCAAGGAAAAATTCCAGACATGACCGACACTCGCCAGATATGATGCCAGTGAACACTTATATTTACAGACAGATGCTAGCCAGGAAGGAATGGTGGCAGTTGTGTATCAGTACGATGATAAGAGAAACAGACAAATAATCAATTGCGCTAGTGCTAAGCTGGGCATTACTGAACGCCGTTATGGTGTAAATGAGCGTGAGTGTCTAGCGGTTGTGTGGGATGTTAAGAATTATCATGGATATTTAGAATATCAGAGGTTCACACTTCGTAATGACAACATATGTCTAGTACGGCTCCATTCTATGTGCGAGGCACGCAGCAAACTAGCACGATGGGCCTTAATGTTGCAGCATACGATTTTGTTGTACAGCATGTACCAGGAAAGGTCAGCCAGCTGGCCGATACACTTTCCAAGGCGCCTGGCGCAAGTTTTGTGGTAAGTGATGAAATGGAATGGGATGACCTCCTTCCCCCGGTAACACAAGGAACAGTACCAGAGAAATCACTGTACCATAGATGAATGCAGAAAAGTGCAATGTTTTGATTAACGAACCTTACTGCACCATAGTACATTCACAGCAATAATGTCAGTTTTTCCAGCAGAGGAGGGGAATGTGTATGCAGCACAATGTAAACAGGGGTGTGTTACGGACGGCCGGATTGAAACATGTTCGCCAACTGACAGTTCAAAACGGAGGTATCATGTCCCCATGGGTGCAAGGGAACAAATGTTAGCGTATGCACATTGTGGCAGTGTGGTGGGGAATCCTGGTTCTGAACAGATTGTAAGAAACTTGCACGAGCAACTTTTTTGACCAGGACTGTCACATGATGCACGCCAGTTTATTAATTGCTGCACTCCGTGCAACCTCTTCAAGGCTAGGCAGTCAGATGGGAGGCAAAAGCAATAGCCGAGGACCACCAGAAACAATTCGAATCCATTTGCCTGGGCCTTATGGGACCTTATCCTAGGATAGTAAAAGGAAAATGCTTTATAATGGTGGTTACAGACAGTTTCTCCCGGTGGGTGGAGTCCTGCCCCATCAGCTGCGCAAGAACAGCAAATATTGCACAAGTACTAGGTGATGCCATTTTCCCCAGGTGGGAGTACCAGAAAAACTTATTGACCGACAATGGGTCACAGTTCACGGGACGCAAGTGGGCAGATTTGTGTGCAAAGTAGGGAGTGAGACATTTAAAGATAGTAAATTACCACCCGAGCGCCAACCCAACAGAGAGGTGTAATCAAGAATTAAAATTGCAACTCCGCCTATCAGTAGGTGAATGACATGCCACATGGGCTGACCACATGCCCACCGCCCTATATACGTTACGCTGTCGAGCGAATGCTGCTACAGGAAAAATGCTGGCAGATGTCCTGCTGGGACATAAACTACAACTGCCCAGTGAAGCACAATGCCCACAAGTCGGGCGAAACTGCGAGACCCCAAGCAGTGATACGTCTCAAGGAAGACGTAAACGATGACTTCGAGATGTCCAACAAACCAACAACAGTATACGGCAAAATGGCTGCCGAGTACTACACGGCCGCAACTGCCCATAAGATTAAGACAGCAACTCTGTGTGCGAGCTCACCCACAATCCACCATCTGCAAAGACTTATGCACTGGGTTTGCGGCGAAGTAGAGTGGGCCGCACCGACTCCTGGGAAGCCACAGCCCAACAACCTACGCAGTCCGGATGGGGAAAAGGAAAGTTCAGGTACACAGGGATGACATACAGCTCGCACTGGATCATGTCGCCGAGGAGGTTGTTCCCGATATCCCGACGACCCACGACGGAAACGCCCCTGTCGAGCTCCCAGATGTCGGCAGCGAATAAAAAAACAGTGGTGAGACACCTCTTCCGAGAGAGCTTCTAGCAGGTCTGCCACATAGCATGGAGATCGGCGACTCAACCCTGGCGAATCTCGATGGTGTCGCCGGTGACGAGCATCCCATGGGGTTATTGAAGTGTAAGTTGTGACAGCACCTCCAGCAAGTGATCCACCACCTGGGGCAGAAGGCCCGGAATGCCCAGCACAACCTCGCCTTGCAGGGAGCGTCCGACTGCAGGCCCAGATGTGGGTGATGGTGCAGCGGCAATGAGTTCTCTCATCACTACATCAGCACAACCAATTTTGCCAGTACTTCAAATTGAGCAACAGCAAGGGGCGCCACGACACACGACGTCGTAATCCCAAGCACGAAGGAGAGAGAAGCCGTTTTGATGACACTTGCACCAGGTGACTACACTGGTCCCCCTGCCATAAAGTCGACAGTGTCAGGGTTTCCTGTGGGTACGAGCACCGTGGGAGAAGAGATGTGCAACTCTGGCAAGCAGTAAGGAGGAGAGGAGTCACCTAGGGGTCACATGCATCTGGCCGACGGGCCCTAGGGGATGTCTGCCCAGGTCGCTCCTGGCGATGTAGTAATGCAAGCAGCAGTGACAGTGGAGAGGAAGAAAGTGCAAGCAACAGGAGCAGCAGCATCAAGTCGTCCTGCTCGTTCTGCCCCACCAAAAACATAGAAGAGTGCAGCCAACACCATTGTGCAGCACATGCAGGGGTGTTCCTACGCCCTGTGCTACAACAAGGCAGCGACAACAGCATTAGCATCGGTCGGCACATGCATGTGCGGCTCTACAGGAGCATCCATACATGCTGCGACCAAGGACGCAGGCAAGAAGACACTTGTGTTGCCAGTAGCGACACAAAGCCTGCGAACGATCACCGGAGGACTGGGAGGGGGGCGGCGTTTGACGTGTACCACATCTTCCGCCTCATAGACCTTTCGCCCGGCCTTGCACAGAGGCCCACACTACAAGGAAACACACAGTGTAAGTGATGTGTGTGCAGTAATGCATCTATGCACATGGTGCAACGAGTGCAAGTTAGTACAACGAGTGTAAGGTGCAGAGGCGTGCAACACCAGTCATGGCAGTGCCATTACAAATAGGGCCAATTAATAGGGTTTAACAGCAGGTGCCGTGAGACATTCCTGAAGGAATACGGAAAAAATTATGCCCTAGTAAAAACTCTATTAATTTTAAGCCAATAAAAGCAAGAGTTATTAATGATTCATCACATTTGTTGTCACCGCTCACGTCATCCATTGCAAGTGTTATGTGTTTTGTTTTGTAGCTGAAAATGTCTCATTAATTTATTATATTTTATATTGAGCAGGTAAGCTGTTATTCATGAAAACATGAATGTTAGGTTGTGAACTGTAGATAATAGTTCTCGCTTGGCATGCTCCCCTCACCGCCCTTCCCTACTGGCGGTGATGGTGCTAAGCTGGCCTTGTTAGGAGCGTCTGAGACTCGCGAGAGCAAGGCTGTGTCGTGCGCATCCAGTGTCGTTCAACTTTGTAACTAATCATATTCACTGCAATAGAAATATTTTTCATCGGAACAGTTTTCTTTTAGCCGCCAGAAAGCCTGTTCTCTCCCGCTGTGGTTTACATTGCCCAGGGTGACTTAAGAACCACCATAAACCTTGTAGATTCTATAACGTTTTGGTTTGTATAGTCCTACTGGTGGGCACAGCCCAGTGAAATGTAAGTTTTTTTCAATGCGGAAGTTAATAAACGGCACTCAGATTCGTTTGAAACAGTAATTCGGCATATTCTTATTTGTCTAACTGCAATATTCTTCAAGGCACGGGCCCTCAGAATACCCGTTCGTTGTTATGCAAGTGTTAGGTGTGTCAAATATGTCTTTTTGTTAATATTGCCATGTATAGTATGTTGGCATGTGGTCAGCCGATAGTCCACCCGGCAGTGCTGGTAAATATCACGTAAATTGGCATGGCACCCGCCGAGAGGATCCCGAAGGGAAATTCAGCACAAGTAATACACTTACTTAGCTACATCAGTAAATCAGAGGATCAACGTGGGGATTTCTACATCCTGGGGGAACGGCCCGTGGCCTAGAGAACAGAAGAGTTAGTGCTACCAACATTGACACTGCTGGGACAGTGTCTGACGCCCTGGGTAACTATGTCAATAACATAACCTCAACCTTGTCGCCAGCTAAATTTCCCTTCAACCGTCCATGGTCCTACCACATGGCATCACATTCGTAACTTCTGTCATGTAACATAATTTCCTAGAAACTTATTGTTATTTTATTAGCCCGGAGCCAGTGCCACCTGACAACATAGGCCATATTTTACACGGCCAGGACGTAAGTTTCATTGTAAGTACCATGTATGCCTACTGCCATTTTTGAAGCTTCAGAACCTGCCAGGCATGATCGGTGGTATTCAAATGTAAGTGCCCTGTTGATGAAATGTGTTTAAATAAAATTACATGACCGGAATTCCGGCATATTATATTTATTCCAGCTGTGTCTCGGCTGTTTACTAAAATATTCTTTTCCTTTAAAAACTATGCACGTAACTGATGGTGTTGGGGAGGCCAGAACAGCCCCTTGGGAATGTATTGGCAACTGGGGGAGGCGAACAGCCTCTACTAGACAAGGCCCGACTTGGAGTATAGCACAGCGGAGATCGTCAAACAATGGGATGTAAACATGGTAACCGCTTGTCCTGTCACCATCTTTTTTTTCTGGCAGCATAACTATTAGGAAGGCCACATTAGCTGCCGGCCACACGATCCCAACCTCTTCTCGTTCTCATCTGAGCTGGCACCCTGAACCGGATTTTATCGTGAAAACTTTATTTTCTATTTATTTCACACTGGTGTCCAATGAGGCAGCCCACACAGGTAAACAAAAAAATAATATTTACACACTACAAGTGTTGAAAGTGCAGCTTTTTCAGGCACTGTTTGTGAAATTCACAACCCTTTGAACATGTATTTTACTATGGAAATACTTACAAGTTTACTTCGCCAAAATCATGTTTGTTCATCACTAGCTTTAAATAATTAATTTTCATAATCTTTCAGTGAAATTAACACTGTGCACATTTCCTGAAACGACGGTTTTACGAAGCAGTATACACGTGCCGATAAATATTACATTTCACTCAAGAAAACACACTACAGTGGTAACTACTACCATCTATGCTTAAAGAAAGCAAATTAAAGATTACTGACAACAGATAAAATATTCCGACAACACCAACAACATAATATATTCGCAATTTATTATAAATGTCATTAACTTAACATTGCCACCACTCTTGTAACAAGAAAATACACTCGTTTATTGATGATTGTTACGCCCGAGACGCGACTAAATTACAAATTGTTTATATTCAGAAAGTCCGTCGCGCCCGAGATTTCTATTGCGTTGACGTCACAGAATACTCGTATATCATAGGGTGAAGCATTACTTGCGTCGCGTTGCCCTCGTCGCGTCGTGCCTGTCGCGCCAAAGTAAATCCAGCATCACATATTTTACTCAAAAAAAAAAAACCTATCCTTTAGTTTTATTTCTTTATTTTGACATTTTGAACTATTTATTAGTGACTGCCATATTGGAGAGACAAAATATATTTAAATGAATTCAAACTCTCCACGATATATGGCAGTGGTAATCAGGAACGAAACGCTGTGCTGTAAAAGGAAAGAATCTAACATACCATGCGATATAATTATTATGAAACATAGTGGACCAACAAATAAAAGAAGCACAATTGGCCGAAAAACACAGCCAACCAGACTGTAGGCGGCCAAGGATTGGCGAACAGCTCCAGCCAATCAGGAGACACCCTGGAACCGCTCACATTATATCACGGCATGAGGAACTCGCAGAAATCCCTTGATCCGAGGCAGCCCCAGAAGGTAACAGGTATTTCTTCCACTACTTCGCCATGAAGATTAAGGCTGCAATATTTTCTGAAATGTTGGGAAGAAAAATGACAGTGATGTGGCTACTGTCCGGAAGCCAGAATTCCACATGTACTGTACTTGACCGTATTTCACTAAATTTTTCATTCCCACATTAGTTATAATATATGGTATGCCAATTTTTTTTTGCTGCATGCTGACATTGTTATATAGTTGATATAACCAGTGAGCTGCAGACGTTGTGTTTAGTGGTCGAAGATATGAACAGGTCATAACATAGAGCAGTATCATGGTAAACACGTAATTTACAACCAAGGAAGACCATTGAGCTCTGAGCCTCGCAGTGTACAGTACCGATCAAATATAACATCCCCGTGCAATACTTAACCAATTGTCCACACTGGAAGTTCAATGGTTAAAGGTTCATGTGCGTTCATCTACAAGTGAGCGAAGTTAACTTCTCTGTGCATACCCTCCCAGTCATACTCACTTTGTCTCTATGCTCTATTATATGAACACACACACACACAACCAACACACCAGGGACATGACAATATTATTCCCATACTAAGGAATTGGGTGTGAACTTCCAACACATTACTATCGCGACATTGTTGCAATTTGTGGATTACGAATAAACCTAAGTTAGTATCACACAAAACATGATTGTATAATACCTTTTGGAGACCTGCAACACGTGTTATGCCATGCTTGCACCCAATCACATTATGAGTACTCTCAAGTCCTCGATGTTAAGAGCCGCCCAAATCGCATCACTCTTTATTCACAATATGTTTGATGTGTGTTGCATGTAAGCCAGGTGCAGTAACACAATGGATGCAACCTTTATACGCGAATTGGTGGAAAATGGTGAGATTTAGTGTGATAACATAAAATGACATATTTAGTTAATTTTAACATGCTCTTTAAAAATCCGTCATCGGAAACCCGATTAGCATTCGGTATCACAAGATGTTATTCCACAACATGTTTGTAACATTTAATTTCTCTGTGACATAATTTAATGGCAGCGACCAGTTAGGCTGAGGTTGCTGATATTCGTTCAACTACACATTATCCTGGATGCCATTGATCCATTTCAAATAATATCTGCTAAATTTACAATAAACATGTGTTTTAGCTCTACCTTCCAGCATAGTAGACCATATGACGCACGTACATATACAGAATAAAAATGTTAGTTATCTTTTAGAATTACCTACAATTTAAAACTAACTGAATATTTTCATATTCCATCTCTGGATGTAATAATACAAAACAGTTTTTGCTTAAGTTACAGTTACAGAATGACAATTATTTAGAACTCTGAGTCTTCATTTTCATCAGAAATGTCTACACCATCATCTTCAACTTGAAAGCAATCTTAGCACATGGAAGATCGTCTTCGGAATCATCTGGAAGGTAAATTTTGTGTACCTTCGGTGTGCATGTTTCATAATACATATTGTTGCATTTGCTACATCCCAGCCCTTTCCTAACTGTGGTAATAGTATGGGTTAAATTTTAACACATTAATCTTATAAAAACTTTAATAGAAGATGTTCAAGGTCTCTCTTCATGTAAGATTCTGTGTGAAACTTATGTATTTGCTTTTCTGGCTTTTTTAGAGGATGCACTTCTGGAGATCGTTTACTAGTCATACTATTATTCATTTGTTGTGACTGTATTGCTTGTTTTAAGAGTCTGTTCTTTTCTCTTTTCTTTTATTTTTTCTTTCTGTTTGAGCATTCTCTTTAAGTTATTTCTGGCCATGATTTTCTTTCCACTTACTTGATGTTAGGTCCAATGGAATTCTTTCAACACTCCTCATTCCTTTTCTTTTTGGGAGTTTAGGGCCATGACAGGATCTCAGTCATTGGATTTCTTTTTGATGAAGTTACAAGTTCGCTTCTGACAATATTATCTTCTTGCCTCATGTGGCACTCATTCGCTTCTCCCATATTCTTTTCACTGACCCTTATTTCTTTTTCCATCCTAAAAGTTTCGGTAATGATTCGTTCTAAGGTACTCTTATCGACTTCTTGTTTAACATAACCCTCATTAACTCCCAGCCTCACATTACTTACAACATAATCTTTATCTGCAATATTTTCACTCACTTCATGCACTACATTTCTAGAAACAGCATTCACCTCTGGCAGAGCATTAGCCACAATTTCCTGTAGCACTGCACTCCGACCATTTAAATAATCACCATTCTCATTTTCATTGTTGTCTTCATGCGGTTTGACTGGCTGTTTCTGATAATAATGCCAGAGTTTTAAAAGAACAAAGAAATCTTCACTGGTATCATCTTCGTCAACATCTTTCATGTTTTCAAAATTCTCCTTTCTCCCACTATTCTGCAAAAGTCATCATATTTTAGTGATTCTGAGCCCACCGCAATATTTGTAGAATAAGATTTAGGTCATCGAATATTCTTCCCAATACACTTTGGGAAATCTACTGTGTATGAATCCCATAGATAGAGGCCAATTGCTAAGAAACCATTCCGAACCGTTTGCCCCAAGTCTATGATTTTCAGCAAACTGTCAAGGATGTGAGAAAAATCCTGTTTTGTAACTGCCTTGTTAGGATTTTTCGTTCGCCATTCAAGTACCACATCCTTCCAATTACTCTTCACTAGTCGAAATGCTGCTATGTCAGCGGGTTGCAGAATTCTTGTATAACTGGAACAAAGAGATACAACTGCGATCTTCAGTTCCTTGCACAACTGGCTCAGATGAAAAGTAAGATGCGTTTTATGTCCATCTATAAATAACATAACAGGCAGCATAATATGTATGTTAACATGAAAAGGGTAAAAAACATTCCCAATAAATTCAAAGGACACCTCATACTTCATCCAGCCAATGTCACTGCGACCAGTACCCCATGTTTCGGGAACCTAATCGACCATATCAGGTGGAATTCTTTGAAGAGGGAATATGATCATAGGAAAGCATACGTTCCCTGATGCTGAGAAAGTACACATACTGTTAGTGTTTATTTCACCTGACTGTATTCCAATTCATAAATATTTTTTCTACCATTTGGGGCAATAACTAATTTTTTTGGGCATAGCATAAAGTTGGTTTTATCGTCGTTAAACACTCTTTCAGGATCTGACAGAGCCTCTAATAGGTTCTCTCCGTTAAGGGCTTCTTCCCCTGCCTGAAACCACCTTCGTACATATTCCTCGCTGACAAGCACTAGCTCTGGTGACACCTTCAGGAGTTCTGTTTCTTACTTCAGGATGTTGGCGTAGTAACCTACTGTACCACTTATTTTTTGGCATGTTGATCTTAAATGGGTTTTGGCGACCAATATATTCAATAAATTTTTTAACGTTGCCCTTCTTCCTTCATGGAAATATTTTTCAAGCACACACAAATATCCACCTAAAACAAATACAGTTACAAGATGGATTAGTTTACTATTTTATACTAATAGATATGAAATATCATTTTTTCCCTACATTTGTGAACGAAATTTGGGGAAACACTATCCCAATCCCTTAAACATATTACAGTATTATGTAATTTTGATACCTAATATTTAAGTAATCTTTAAATTTAAGTGACTGTAAGCATAGTCACCTATTTTCTAGCATAAAATAGGATTAGCCTAGTATTCTGAGTCGGAAGAGTGAAGGTATGGGAAGCAGAAGCTTTCCAACTTGTGATTTGGCATTATAACGAGAGCGCTCTTTGTAACTGTCTGCCTGTCTCTTCCTCTAATTACAGTAAATACACATTTAAGCCTATAAATTTGTGTACATATTGAAGTTGAAATACCATATTGTTTCGCAGCTGTCTTAAAAGACATGCTATTTTTCACAGCGACAAAAGCTGTATCAAGTTTGCTCGACTGTATAACTGTTTGCTTTACGTGGACCCATTAGTTATCCTGGGATCTGAAAATAGAGAAAAAATAGGCTACTAATCAAATACTGAACAGGAGCCAAAGTGCACATTGTTAGGTTTAATCCCAGTTATTAGCACCATTTTTCTGCAATAAATGGCACCTGCTCCAGTAAATGGCTCAGACATCCCTCAGTTAATAGCACCCATGGCAATTACTGGTTACAGTCATTTGTTACAAACAAATACAGCATCATTTTAAACACAGGAGAAAAAACAGTAATTCATTTGGCATCCTGTAACATTTATATATTATAATAATTAAAATATTCCAGTTATTGGCACCTACACCAATAACAAGAAATTAAGTTTGTTTTAATAACAGTAATTGATATACCTACAAAATCAACACATTTGAGGTTATGATATTCACTAACCTAATAAAGAATAGCAATCTTATACATTTGCATAAAAACATAACATTGTGTTTCTAATAAACCATAGTAGTAGGATTAAGGGAAGTCCACGACAATGTTGTCTGGCGTCGGAGCACCGGAGCAGGGGCCGTCATGTTGTGATGTCATCCTTCTACCATATTGTTTGACTTTTTTCCCTCAAAATTTTCCTTTTTTCTTCAAAATTGACTAAATTTCCCTAAAAATATCATTTTTTTCCCTAAAAAGTGTTCCATTTTTCCCTAACGATATCCTTAAAAATGAACTTTTTTCCCATTTCCAAAAAACGACCCCCAGAAATTTCCCATTTTCCCAGGCGGATCAACGACGAAGAGTAAGGGACCAGCGACCCAGGTTACCTTGGGTAAGGGCAAGTGGACCAGTCAGGGCAATTGACAATGACCTTTGTCCTTAACCCAAAAAAATCCAAAATATAAAAAAAAAATCCTAAAAAATCCCAAAAATTGTATTATTAAAATAATTAAAATTTATTAAAGTTCATTACTAAAAATTATTTTAAAATTTATTTAAAAAAACTGAAATTTCCAGAGGCCACCCCTCACCCATATCCATTCCACCATGGCAACTGATGGCCATCATGGTAGGTGACCCATCTTGGTAGGCGACCCCCATCTTAACAGGTGACTGCAATCTTGGTAGGTGACCGCCATCTAGGTAGACATAATGAATTCACCAGTTTGGAAGCCAGTGACCTTGGCCTTGACCCCATAACCTTTAATTACCTTGAAAATTAAAAAAATTATGTAACAGTCAGCAAGAATATTACGTTACAGACTACTACCACAATATTAGATACAAGAAACCTCTACTTTGAACCCATGACCTTGAATCACCTTGAAAATCAAAACTGGAGAATAAATACATAATAGTCAGCAAGCATAATAAGTTTCATATTACTCCCACCATATTGGATTATTATGACCTCGAACTTGATCCCATGACCTTGCAAACAAAAATCGAGAAAAATACATAAAGGTCAGCCAGCATATCGCGTTACAGACTACTATCACCATATTATATGCAGGTAACATCGAACTTGACCCCATGCCTTGAACGACCTTGAAAACAAAAATTCGAGAAGAAACACATAAAAGTCAGCAAGCATAATAAGTTACAGACTACTACAGCCATATCAGATACAGATCACTTTCAACTTGACCGCATTACCTTGAATGACCTTTGGCAAATACATTAAATACATTAAAAAGATATGAAATTCAGCAAAGATATGATGTTACAGAATACTGCCACTGCATTGTATGAAGGTGATGTTGACCTTGAACCCATGAAATTGAGTGACCTTGAAAACAAAAACTCGAGGAAAATCCATTAAAGTCAGCATGCATATTATGTTAGTGACTACTGCGTTAATTTCTCGATTTCACTGCCAAGCGAGCTGCTGGAGCTTATAATTATAAATTAAAAACCTGTAATTTTCCATCTTATTTTTTAAAATATTTTTTCCCAATCTGTAGCATGGCTACATGCATGATGCAGGACTTTGCCTACATGCATAATTTATTAAACACACATTCCTTTGTACAAACTTTAAGGCCTATAGAAGGAAACCACACACAATAATAAAGGAAAAAATATTTTTTAATAATTATTGATTATTATTTATAATAACAATTTAAGAATAAAACAGTTCAACACATCTGCTAACGTATCTCTGATACTTAAGTTCTCTAATGAGGGAAACCACATCATTCATGCCAGAACAATCCCCACATTTTTGAACCTCAATCAAATATCTAAGTCTGCCTAGAAGTCCATTCGGATCTTCAGTAAACATGAGGCCGGCATACTCGGCGTTTTCTGCCTTCTTCACATCACTTGTCGAAGGAAACTCGGTAAAATTTGTGTGAGAATGTCGAGGGAATCATCATCTTTACTGCCAACAATGTCGTCATAGTCATAATCTATGCTGGCTTCACGATCGTCTTCACCTCCTGTTTCATCATTAATATCAAGTTAACTTTTCTCTGTAGAAGGAGTTGTATACTTATCAGTAGTTAGAGCTGATAGTCATTTATTACGAAGTTCGTCGACGTCACATGCACGGCTTGCAAGAATACATTGCTCACGAACTGACTCAATCATTCTGCTTTTAGCATTAACTGTCTCGTCATATTTGTCTGCAGAAACAGTGCATATCGATGTAGCAAGAGGTAACACTTGCTGCCTCCTAGTAGACGGAGTGTTGTTGCAAGGTAGACGGAGTGTTTATGCAAGGTCATACATGCAGTATAACCTTGCATAAACTGCATGTGGTCATTGTCATAATGCTTAATCGCGTGGAAAGGTAGCTTTGTACTGGCCGTTCGCTCATGTCGATAAGCATGACAGCGTTTGCTTAAGATCTTTTCACAGAAGCGACATTAATTACGACTTAGTGGTTCAGGCATAGACTGGGACAACATGTTGGAGATGTAGGTTCTGGAGCTAAAGAAGCAGGCAACATCGGTATTAATGTTCTAGGTACCACAGACGAAGAAGTCAATTTTACTGCTGGTACCACTCCCGAAGAAGTCGATGGCACGTCCATAGCTACCATTAGCTCTGGAGTACCTGAAGATATTGCAGATGCAGAATAAGACTTAGCTGCAGAAGCTAGTCAAAACTATGTATCATTAATGGCAGCTGCTGTCAAACTAAGCCACTCAGATGACATCCCTGCTGCCTATAGTATACGAGTTTGTAAGCCCTATGGCATCATATAGACTTTGAACCAGTCATGTTATGTCATTAATACATTGTTCGGACACCGACCAGCCAATTACTTAGTCGCCACGTGATTGCAGGTGACCAATTGCATGAATGCACTGAGACATCACATGCAAGAATCAGTCTCTAACTCCTACCGGACCGATCCCTCGCAAGTCTGACCCATAAATGACCCCTAAATGACAACAAAATGACTCCACCGCTGCCACCTTGATCCCTAAATAACACCTAAATGACTCCTAATAACCGGTCCATTACACTTATGACCACTAAATGACACCTTGTAGCAATGCTTGCAGTGGTGATTGCGGTGCTGATTGTGGTAGTGACACCTAAATTACTCCTAAGTGCTGTGCATGCAGTTCTGATTGTGGTGATCACACCTAAATGACCACTAGGGACACCTATAATACTGTAATGTCCCCTGAATGGCCCTAATGACCCCTAAATGACCCTTGATTTTGATGCATGCAGTGCTGATTGTTGTGCTGATTGGTGTTGCTAAGTGCAGTGCATTTAGGTCAAAAATTAAATTGAATTCCCCCTATTTAAAAATAATATCATACAGTCCTACCTCCAAAGCTGAAAGTTGAAAATATTATTTAATATTCTCGCTTTAAAATGTATATATAAAAGTCCCTCGGAATATTTCATCAATTCCTGGGTGAACTGTACTTGCACTTTGCAATAAAAGTACCTATAACTAACACAGGCTCCCAACAAGCTTCGCAATTGGTCGATGCACAATGTGGACTCTGCACTGAACAATGTAGCACCACAACAGGTAACAGCCATGCTTCATAGTTGGTCGTCGCGCGTGCGGAAAGGACTCTTTGTACAGACCGTTCTCTCAGGCCGACGAGCATTTTAAACATAGACAAAACTCGATGGCAAAATCGACACTGGCACCAGCCCATTAGCGTTGTTTCAGGTCGCAGCTCCATGGTCATCGATGTCAAAGGCAGCCCTTCGTATTCACAATTCAACTTCGTAGTATGGGAGCACCTTGAAAAAACCCAAATACTCATTCGCCCCAGAAGGAAATATGCAGGTAAAGAATTTATTCTTTGCATAACTATGTATATTCTTATCTTATATATATCTTCTAAACAGTTGTGTATATTCCTAACATATTTGTATATATATATGATAGTACATGCATGTTTTCTTTGAGGCGAATGAGTATTTGGGTTTTCTCAGAGTGCTGCCATACGAGGAAGATGAGTTGTGTATACGAAGGGCTGCCTTTGACCTCGATGATCATGGAGCACCGACCTGCATAATCGCTAACTGACTGACGCCAGTGTCGATTCTCCGATCGAGTTTTCGCCTGTGGTTAAAATACCCATCGGCATGAGAGAATGGTCTGAAGGAAGATTCCATTTCGCACGTGCGACCACCAATTGGGAAGCATGGTGGTTGTCTGTCATGGTGTCAAATGGTTTAGTACAAAAACCACATTGTACATCGACCAATGGCGAAGCATGTTGGGAGCCTGCTGTAGTTCTAGGTAACATTATTACAAAGTGTAAGTACAGTTTACACAGGAAGTGATGAAATATACCTAGGGAACTGGAAAAATATTTTTTGAAGTGAGATTATTAAATTAAATGTTCACCTTTCAGATTTGGAGGTAGGACTATATAATTCTATTTTAAAAGAGGAGGAATTTATTTTAACTTGTGGCCTAGATGCACCACACTTAGAACCACTATCAGCACTGCAATCAGCAGCATATGCACTGTAATCAGGGGGTCATTTAGGGGTCATAAGTGATAATTTAGGTATTGCACTACAATCAGCAATGCGTGCAATATAATCAGAGGTCATTTAGTGTTCAGCACCGCAATTAGCACCGCAATCGGCACTGCATACACTGCAATCAGAGGTAATCTAGAAGTAATTTATGGGTCATTAGAGGTAAATTAGGGGCCAGCATTGCAATCAGCGCCATAATGAACACTGCACGCATCACAATCCGGAGTCATTTAGGCGTCATTTAAATGTCAGCACCACATACACCGCAATCAGGGGATTTTAGGGGTCATTTTGAGGTCATTATGTGTCGTTTCGGGGCCAGCACTGTAATCAGCACCACATGCATCACAATCAGGTGTTATTTAGGGGCCATTGGGGTCATCAACAGGTCATTTTGGGATTATTTAGGGGTCATTGTGGGTCAAACTAATGGTGGAAACATTTTGTTGTCCTTTAGGGGTCTATTATGGGTCAGTATTATAGGGATCTGCATGGTAGGCATCAGAGACTAACTCCTGCACGTGATTTCCCAGTGCTATCATGCGATTGGTTAGTTGCAACCATGTGGAAACTCGATGATTGGCTGGTCGGTGTCCGAACAATGTATTATTGGTGAAACACAATTGGTTCAAAATCAATATGATGTCATAGGACTTGGATACTCGTATATTGTAAGCAGCAGGGAGGACCACTGAGAGGTTTAGTTTGACAGCAGCTCCTGTTTTTGATACATAATCTCGGCTAGCTTCTGAAGCTTCACATCTAAGTCTTATTCTGCATCTGCAATGTCTTCGGGTACTCTAGAGCTAATGGTAGCTACAGAGATGCCATAGACTACCTCAGGTGTGGTACCAGTAGGGCCATCGAATTCTTGGGCTGTGGTACCTAGAACACCAATGTCGATGTTATCGGCTTCTTTAGCTCAAGCACCCTCATCTCCAACAGGTTCATCCAAGTCTCTGCCTGAACCACTACATTGTGATTAGTGTCGCTTCTGTGAAAAGATCTTCAGCAAATGCTGTGATGCTCATCAGCATGAAAGAACGGCCAGTCCGAAGAGAAATTTTCATGCGAGGACGCATTACGACAATGACCACATGCAGTTTATGCAAGATGATACAATGAAGGAACATACAGAGATCTACAAGGGTCGGTCCCCTGGAAGGCAGCAAGTGTTGCCGGCAATACCTCCTGTTACATACATGGGCACTGTTTCCGCAGACGATTATGACGAGACAGTTAAAGCTAAACCAGGATAATAATTTAAATATAATTTAAATTATTATATTCCCCCATGTGTATTCCCTGCACCGCTGCACTGACGAGCACGTTCCTACGTCGCGTTCTGTTCACATACAAATGTAAATTCACTAGAAAGAGTTTTCTCGATACTCGAAACAGCCATGTCTGGGTGACGATAACCCTAATACAGCGCATGCCTTGGGATTCCAGCACAGTTTTGCTATCAATGTATGGGCAGGTATTCTGGGCTGTCATCTGTAAAATACCAGACTTGAAATGGTTTTAGCACGGAAACGGGATGTTTCCGGATATGGAGTTTGTAAGGGGAATTTCCGAGCAACCTGTATATTTTGCCGAACATTGCGAGGTAGATGCTCGTAGTCATCGCAAATATGATCAAATTGATTTCACCCTGTGCACTGTGACGAACATTTGGGAGGGCGGTGGTATTCTCTACACAAATAAAAGCCACAATATCGCCTTTATTGAAAGATAAGATTGTTTTCCGCAATTAATGGACGAGAAATTTGTGCAATATCCAGGCGCTGTTAGACATACGAGTATATTGTGTGTACAGTTCTAGATTGTAGACATCGACTTGTTAGGTCATAAACAATTTGGACGTCCATCTTTTTTAATTCAGGCTTTATGAGAGCCTCGATCGAAATTGGTTAAGTATATGTGCACTACAGTTATAAGACAATTATACCCTGTATGGCAAAAGTAGAATTCTGAAATGCTTTTTTCCTTGTAGGCAATTTCACTAAGGAAAACCTGGTTTTTACTACCGAATATTATTCACGAGGATGTGATGTCATGCCTTTAGTGTGAAGTACCACCATCGAAATAATATTTGGCTTTCTCGACTTTGGTTATCTATAGGGTAAGATATCCGATTAAAAGAATGAAACGTGTTTCACTTCGACAATTTTTTATTTCTACTCTAATTACTGGTCATGGATTGTAAAAAAGTGCCGTCCATATTTTGTTAAATAGCCCTCACAATAGAGTGTCGTACTACGTGCACACGCGCAAATACCTTGGTAGGAATATAATATAATTTCGTTAAAATAAATGTAGAGTTCTTGAAGAAAGATTTACTCTACATCCAGAACTTCGGTCGAACCTTTTGTCTACTTTAAACATGTTTGTTACATGTTAATAGACCGAGAAATTTACTCTAGTAAAAACCCCAGTGAACGGAACGTGCTTGCACATAATCCCGGAATCATGTATGGATTGGAGTAGTTGGAAACTGGGCATTGACAGGCAAGGGATAGTGGAATTCGGAGCCGGAGCCGGGAAGCTGTCATGTTGTGGTGTCACGCGACTGCCATCGTGGAAGTTATTGACCTTTTACCCCTGACCTGTGGCCTTTAACCTTGACCTTTGACCCCAAAAAATTGTAAAAACTCTAACAAATCCAAAAATCTTTAAAAATTCCCAAAAAAAATTCAAAAAAATTCAAAATAATTTCGATAAAATTAATTATATTAAAACTTGCTAAATATTATAAAAATATCATCAAAAAAGGATCCCTGGAAATTTCCAATTTTCCCCGCAGCGGGCGAGGTGGACACGTGACTCTGGTGTGGTGGTCAGTGAGTTCGAGCCAGAAGAGCTGGACTCAGGACCTTTAACCTCTGATCCTTGACCTTCACCTTGACCCCAGTGACCTCTGACAATAAATATCCAAAACACACTAAATAAATTTAAAAAAAATTTGCAATTAAATATTATTAAAAAGTGTTTTAAAATATTAAAAAATTTTTATTAAAATTATTTTAAAAACTTGAATTTCCCGAGGTTCTCCCTTCCTCTCCTAACAAATTAGTCTGCAGGTTTCCACCCCTTCGCCCATACCTAGTCAGCCATTTCGGTAGGCGACCGCCATCTTGGTAGACATCACATGTCCGCCATATTGGATGCCAGTTCCCATTAGCAGTTGAACTTTGACCTTTTACCAATGCCCCTGACCCCTGACCTTGACCCCAAGACCTTCGATGACCTTGAAAAAACTCCATAAAAATACATAAATGTCAACAAGCATATTGCATTACAGACTACTGCCACTCGACCTTGACCCAATGACCTTGAAAACAACAGTCGAGAAATAAACATAAAAGTCAACAAGCATATTACATTAAAGACTACTACAATCATTTTATATGCAGCCTATCTCGACCTTTACCCGATGACCTCGAATGACCTATAAAACAAAAACTCGAGAAAAATTATAAGCGAAGATGCAGGAGCTAGCCGATACATTTCAACTTTCATAGGAGCTGCTGTCAAACAAAGTCTCTCAGATGACCTCCATACTGTTTTTAATATAAGCGTATGCAAGCTCTATGATTTATTGACTTTGGATCAATCGTAATGCACCATTGATAATTTGTTCGGGCTGTGACCAGCCACTCACCGAGTTGCCAAGTAACTCCAGACGACTGATTCCTATAGACCGACCGGTCACAAGTCTGACCCACTGACCCATTGACCCATGACCCATTGACTCATAACGACCTCTGATTGCTGTGATGATTGCGATTACGGTGCCAAATACGGTGCTAAGTGTGGGGCTAATAGCGATTGCGGGTCTGAGTGCAGTGCTAAGTGCAGTGCTGATTGTGATGGCGGTGCTAAGTGTGGTGCTGATTGCGATTGTGATGCTAAGTGCAGTGCTAATTGCGATTTCATTGCTAAGTGCGGTGCTGATTGTGATTGCGGTGATAAGTGTGGTGCTAAGTACGGCGTGTGTTGGTCGCAAGTTAAAATAAATTCCATTTATTTTAAAATAAAATTATATAGCTATAACTCCAAACGCAGTAAGGAGAACAATTTATTTAATATTATCGCTTTAAAAATGTAAATACATAAGTAACTCGATATATTTCATCGCTTCTTGTGTAAACTGTATTTACACTTGACAATAAAAGAGCCTAGAACTACAGCAGGCACCCACCATACTTCACCATTGGTCGATGCGCAACATGAACTTTGTACAGAAGAATGCAGTGCCACGACAGGCCATCGCCATGCTTTCCAAATGGTCATCGCGCGAAAAGGACTCTTCTTACAGACTGCCCTCTCATGCCGACTTGCATTTTTTCAACATAGGTGAAAACTCGATTGCAGAATTGACACTGGCGACAACCAGTTAACGATTATGCAAGTCGCATATCGTGGTCGTCGAGGTCAAAAAGCAGCCATACGTATTCACAATTCATCTTTGCGGCATGGGAGCACTCTGAGAAAGCCCAAATACTCATTCGTTCCTAGGAAAACACGCAGGTATTTACTTAACAATGTGCTATTTAAACATGGTTTTAGGCATATGTGTATTCCCATATTTATATACATATACATAATTATGTATAAATTTAATATAATTTTATATTCATATATTCAAATGGACATAATTATGTATAGAATTTATTTTAAACAATTATATATTTACATATTTATATACCTATACATATACATACTTATGTATAAGATAATTTGAAAATGATATATGTACCTGTATATAATTATTTATGAAATAAAAAAGTTATATTATATTTTCATATTTATATACCTATACATAATTTTATATTCCCATATTAATACACATATAACTCTACATAATCATGTAAACGATAAATTAAGATTATTTAATTTTCTCATATTCACATACGAGAATACATAATTATGTGTAAAATAAATTGAATTAATTTTATATTCCCATATATATGTATAAACATATATATTTAAATTTAAATTTACTTTATATATTCACATCTTATATATGTATAATAGTACCTACATGTTTTCTTCAGGCCGAACGAGTACTTGGGTTTTCTCAGAGTGCTCATATACTATGAAGATATATTGCAAATATGTTGAGCTGCCTTTTGACCTCGACGACCATGGAGCTGCGACCTGCATCATCGCTACCTGGTTGTCCCCAGTGTCGATTCTGCGATCAAGTTTTCACCTATGTTTAAAAAAATGCACAAAGGCATTAGAGGGTGGTCAGTATGAGCAGTCCTTTTCGCGCGACGATCAATTGAGAAGCAGAAGCGTGCTGCAGGTCTAGGCAATTTTATTGTAAAGTGTAAATACAGTTTACCCAGAAAGTAATATAATATATAACGAGGGTACTGGATATATACTGTTTTAAAGCGAAATTATTAAATAAATAGTTTGCCTTTCAGTTTATGGAGGTAGGAGTATTTAACCTTATTTTAAAACAGAGGGAATTAATTTTAACTTGCGACACACACACACAGCACTTAAAATTGCATTTACAATCAGCACCGCGTTTAGCACCGTAATTGCAAGCAGCACCACTATTTGGGTCCTTATGGGTCAATAGGTCGAGGGTTACTAGGTAAATGTGTTAATGGGTTATGGGTCAATGGGTCAATGAGTCAATGGGTTAGACTTGTGAGGGGTCGATCTTTACGAGTCAGTCGGTTGGAGTCACTTGGCAACTCGGTGGTTGACTGGTCGCTGTCCGAACAAAGCATTAATGGTGAAGCTCGATTAGTTCAAAGTCAATATGACGTTATAGGGCTTACATACACATTTATTTCCAGCAGTAGGGAGGTCTGCTGAGAGGCTTAGTTTGAAAGCAGCTTCCATGAAAGTTGTATCGTCTCCGCTAACTTCTGCATATTTGCATATACTTTTACTTGAGTATTTCTTCGTCATTCAAGGTCATTGGGTCAAGGTCGTGACAGTCTGCATCTAGTATGCAGGAAGTAGTCTGTAATGTAATATGCTTGTTGAATTTTATGTATTTTTGTCGAGTTGGGTTTTCAAGGTCATCAGGTCAAGGTCGAGGTAGTCTGCATCTAATATGCAGGTGGTAGTCTGTAGTGTATTGTGTTTGACATTTTTCTCAAGTATATGTTTTGAATGTCATTCTGATTCATAGCATCAAGGCCATAGTCATGGGTCAGGGGTCAAGGGTCAAAGTTCAAAGTTCAATTGCAAATGGGAACTGGCTTCCAAGATGGTGTGTGGGTGATGTCTATCAAGACGGCGGTCACCTACCAAGATGGTGGTTGCCTACCAATATGTCTGACTGGGTATGGGCGAGGGGTGGAGGCCTGCCTACTAATTTGATAAGTGAGGGATGTAGGGTAAATCTCGGGAAATTTAATTTTTTAAATAATTTTTTATTAATATTTAATATTTTAAACAATATTTGAATCATTTTTAAAAATATTTTTTTATAATTTAATTGGAATGATTTTGTATTCTTGGGGTCAGAGGTCAATGATGTCAAGGTCAAAGGTCAGTGGTTCTGAGACTAGCTCTTCTAGTTTGGAATCACTTATCCACCTCACCGGAGTCACGAATCCTCCTCGCCATCTCCAGCAAAAAATTGGAAATATCTGGGGATTAGTTTTAAGAAATTTGTTTATTAGATTTTTTCTGAAATTTTTATTAATTTTAGGGAATTTTTTGGGATTTTTCGAGGATTTTGAAATATTTTTTAGGGTTTATTTTGCACTTTATGGGGCCAAAGTTCAAGGTCAAACACCAAGGGTCAGAGGTAAAAGCTCAATTAATTCCAAGGTGGTGGTCGGGTCACGTCAGAACATGGAGACTCCCGGCTCCGGCTCCAACTTCCAATATCAATTGCCCATCAATACCCATTTTCCTACTACTGAGAGTTTAAGTATTGATTTTAAAAACTAGGAGATTAATTGCTCTGCTGATGATCAAATTATTTGTTACTGCTGCGTTATTGTAACTAGAGGCATAGAAGGTACTACAACTCTGGTTGAGGAATGATTTTTCAAACTGGTCAGTAGTATGATTTCCTTCGTTCGGGGCTAAGGGCACCGGGCACAGGAGCCAGGTGCCGGCCGGGCGCCAAGTTGTGGCGTCACCGTCCGCCATTTTGGAAGTCATTGACCTTTGACCCCAGACCTTTGACCTTGACCCCAGGGACTTTTGACAACAAAACCCCCAAAAATACAAAAATCTAAAAAAAATCCAAAAAATTCCAAAATAGTCATTTCAAAATTTATAAAAAAAGAGCATTTAAATTTAGTTTCAAAAACTTAAAAAAAAAACAATTAACAAATTTTTAAAAACATTTCAAAACTTCTTAAAAATTTTAGTTCCCTGATGGCTATTGTTCCTTAAAAATTGCCATTTTTCCCTTAAAGATTCCCTTTTTCCCTTACAATTTCCTTTTTTACCTTAAAATTTACTTTTTTTCCTTAAAAATTCCACAGTCACAATAAATTCACAAAAGACAAAAGTAATATTACATTACAGGTATTTATAGCCATCTTGACCTTGCCCCATGAACTTGAATTACATTGAAAATAAAACTCGGGAAAAATACAAAACATCGGCAAGCATATGTTTTTACAACCTACTACCACCATATTGGATGCAGGTGCCTTCGAACTTGACTCCATGACCGTGAATGACCTTGCAAACAAAAACTCGAGAAGAAACTCATAAAAACCAACAATCATAATATGTTACAGACTAGTACCGCCATGTTGGATGTGGACGATTTTGACGTTTACCACATGACATTGAATAACCTTGAAAAAACTCGAGAAAATATGCATAAACGTCAGAAAGCATTTCATGCTAGAGACCTTTACAAACATATTGGATGCAGGTTACCTCACCCTTGACCCCATGACCTTGAATGACCTTGAAAACAATAACTGGGGAAAAATCATTAAAGTCAGCAAGAGTGTGATGTTACAGACTATTATCATCATATTGGAAGCCAGTGACCCTGACCTTAATCCCGTGACCTTGAATGACCATGAAAAAAATAACTGGAGAAATAAGTAATTTAAGTCGGCAAGTATATGATGTTACAAACTACTATCACCATATTTCATATTAGAAGCCAGTGACATTGACCTTGACCCCATTATCCTTGAATGACCTCGAAAACAAAACTCGAGGAAAAAATACATAAAAGTCACCAAGTTTATTACACTATAGACTATTACCACTATATTGTATGAAAATAACCTTGACCCGATTACCTGGAATGACATTGAAAACAACATCGAGAAAAAATTCATAACTTTCAACCAGCATATTATTATACTGACAAGTACCACCATAGTGGGTGAAGGAAACATTCACCTTGTCCCCACGGCTTTGAATGACCTGGAAAACCAAATTTCAAAAAAAGTTACAAAGAGATCTGATTGGAGTAAACCTGGTACCAAGGTACTGAACGAGAAATGTCCTTCACCTTTACAGGTTTCCGCATGTCTACAACTGTCGCTATGTCTTAACTGCTTATCGCACCTGTCACACAAATATAACATACAACAGGGATTCGTGATGCAATTAAAGCACTCATGCCACCGTACATTATGGTCTAAAGTAAATGCCTTATCACAAAGTGACACTGATGACGACATAGTGGTTCAGATAAAGACTCGGGCAGGCCTGTTGGAGGTGTATGTGCTGTAGCTAACGAAGGAGGTTATGCCAGCAGTGATGTTCTAGGTTGCACTCCCGAAGAAGTCGATGGTACTGCCGTAGCTACCATTAGCTCTGGAGAGCCCGAAGACATCGCAGATGCAGAATAAGGCTTATACGCGAAGAGGTAGAAGCAAGCCGAGATGATGTAACATTCACAATGGCCGTTGTAAATCTAAGCTTCTCAGCAGACCTCCCTACTGCTTATAATATACAGGATGCTAGGAAATTCCCCTTACAAATTCCTAGGACTTGTAGAGGGTACTAACTATATGATCTTTTGAATAGGAACCAATGTCTGGAAACATACCATTTCCATGCTAAAACCATTTCAAATCTGGTATTTTACACATGACAATCCAGACTACATGCACACACATTGATAGATAATCTGTGCTGGAATCCCTGGAAACGATTGGTATTAGGGTTCTCGTCTGCCTAGACATGGCTGTTTCGAGAATCGAGAACAATGTGAACAGTGTTCTCGTGAACTTCTAGTGAATTTGCATTCATCTGTGAACAGAACGCGATGTGGGAATGGGTTTGTCAGTGCAGTGGTGCAGGAACCGCGTGCAGAAGTCAACTCGTGGTGCAAAATTGACTGGACCCAAATTCTATACCCTTCGTAGGTGGTAATGATATGGTGGTAGCTCATGCAGAAATACCAAGACTATGCTGGAAGCAAAACCCATTTCACGTGGAATTGTTCGCGTACTCGCTGACGGCTCTTTTGAACGTGATACACTACAGCCTTTTCAAATTAGGGAGTGCGGTGTCTCTTTGGAGCACCTCAGTCCTTCCTGTCGGCAGTGAATGTTCCTTGTTCTCGGAGACATTGCGTAACTGTACATAAGGGGTATGCGATGGTGTCGCACATCGTAGATAACACTGTTGATATAGATGACGAACTGCTCTTCCATTACCTTCAGCTGTGCCATACACAAGGATCATGTCTGTTTTCCGAAAACGTGTACTCAACCATGTTACTAAGAGACGCAAAGGTGTGTGAATAGGGCTCCAGGCAGGGTAGACATAGTGTGCCTTCAGATGATTGTCTGGAGTAATATACTAACTATCCTTTTGCAAACCAACACAAGCACTTCCGAGACATTGCTCTTTCCCTTAGCAGAAGTGGACGAGTGATACACCAGATTTGAAATGGTTGTAGTATGGAAACGGTACGTTTCTGGACATGGGGTTCTATTCAAAAGATAGTCTACTCAATCCCCTCTACAAGTCCTAGGAGTTTGTAAAGGGAATTACAGAGCACTCTGTGTGTGTTTGCAAGCTCTACGATGTCATACAGTGTTTGTACCAATCTACTGCATTATTAATACATTGTTCGGACACTGACCAGCCAATCAACGAGTTACCATGTTATTGCAGCTGATCAATCACATGAATTCATTGAAAAATCACACACGGGAGTCAGGATTTGACTCCTAAAGACACATTATTGACTCCAAAATGACTCACAATGTCTCCAAAATGACTCATATTAACTCCAAATTGACCCTAAATAACTCCTGATTGCAATTGCAGTGCTGATTGCGATGCTGATTGCTGTGCTGATTGTGATTGCAGTACTAAGTGCAGTGCGTGTGTGTGAGTAGCGATTTTAAATTAACTGTCCCTATTTTAATATAAAATAATATAGTCCAACCTCCAAAATCGGAAATGTGAAAATTTTATTTAATAATCTCGCTTTTAAAATTGTATATACAGGTCCCTCGGTATATTTTATTGCTTCCTAAGTAAACTGAATTGCACTTGCAATAAAAATGTCTAGAGCTACAGCAGGCTCCCTCCACACTTTAGCATTATTCGATACACGACTTGGACTTTGTACTGAACAAAGCAGCACCATGGCAGGTCACCACAATGCTTCCCAATTGGTCGTCGCCCGAAAAGGACTCTTCGTACAGACTGCTCTCTCTTGCCAACGAGTAATTTGAACAAAGGTGAAAAATCAATCGCAGAGTCGACACTGGCGACAACCAGTTAGCGATGATGCACTTCTCAGCTACATGTTCGTTGAGGTCAAAGGCAGCCCTTCGTATCCGCAATTCATTTTCGAGGTATAAAAGCACTCTGAGATATCCCAAATATGTGTTCGCCCCAGAAGAACACACACACAGATACTATTACATTAGTTAGGAATATACATAATCATGTGCAGAATATATTAAATGTGTACATAAAATAGGAAATACACAATTATGTATAGAATATGTATGTATTTATATATAATAGGTATATACATATTTATGTATAGAATGTATATATTTATATAAGATAAGTACATACAAAATTATGTATAGAATAAATTTTGTACCTGCATGTGTTCCTCTAGGACGAAAGAGTATTTGGTTTTTCTGAGAGTGCTCCCATATCTCGAAGATGAATTGCGAATACGAAGGGCTGTCTTTGACCTCGACGATCATGGAGCCGCGACCTGCATAATCACTAACTGGTTGCTGTCAGTGTCTGTTCTGCAATCGAGTTTTCACCCATGTTTAAAATGCTCGTCGGCATGAGGTGGTCTGTACATAGAATATTTTTCGCGCGACGACTAATTGGAAAGCATGGTAGAGGCCTGCTGCATTATTCAGTACAAAGTCCAAGTGGTTCGCCGAACAATGGCGAAGTGTGGTGGGAGCCTGCTGTAATTCTAGACACTTTTATTGTAAAGTACAAATGCAGTTTAGCTAGGAAGTGATGAAATGTACCGAGCTATCTGGATAATTACTTTTAAAGTGAGAATATTAAATAAAATATTCAACTCTCAGCTTTTGGAGGTAGGACAATAAAATTTTATTTTAAAATTTAAAATTTTAAAAATAAGAATTTATTTTAACTTGATACTAACACACAGGCACTGCACTTAGCACCACACTTAGCACTGAACTTCACCACAATCACAATCAGCGCCACAATCAGGAACACAATCACAAAACCATCACAAACACAGATACCATTAGCACCACAATCATAATCAGTCCCACAATAAGCACCACAATCAGAATCACAATCACAATTAGCACAACAATCAGTACCACAATCAGCACCACAATCTGCACTGCAACCAGCAACGCAATCGCAATCAGCAGTAATTTTAGGGCCTTGTGGAGTCACTGTGAAGTCATTATGTCATTTTGTAGTCAATATGAGTGTCTCTGTGGGTGTCAGAGCCTGACTCCCACATGTGATGTTTCAATGCCAGCATGTGATTGGTCATCTGCAATCACGTGGCAACTCGGTGATTGGCTGGTCGGTGTCCGAACAATGTATTAATGGTGCAGTACGATTGGTTCGAAGTCATTATGACGTTATAGTGCTTGCATAAGCATCTATTGTAAGCAGTAGGGAGGTCAACTAAGAGGCTTAGTTTGACAACGGCTGTAATGATAGGTACATCTCGTTGACTAGCTTCTATCTCTTTGCATTAAAGTCTTATTCTGCATTTACGATGACTTCAGGCACTCCAGATATAATGGTAGGTACGGCCGTGACATCTACTTCTTCGGGAACATCATTGCCGGAGTTACATGCTTCTATAGCTCCAGCACCTACATCGTAAACAGGCCTGCCCGAGTCTTTGTCTGAACCACTATGTCGTCATCAGTGTCACTTTTGTGATAAGGCCTTTACTTTCGGCCACAATGTATGGCGACATGTGTGCTTTAATTGCGCAACGAGTCCCTGTCGTGTGTCATATTTGTGTGACAGGTGCGGCAAGCAGTTCAGCCATAGCAACAGTTTACTTAGATACGCGAATACCTGTAAAAGTGAAGTGCATTTCTTGTTCAGTACCTCCGTACCAGGTTTACTGCAAGCAGGTCTCTTGTGACTCATTTGGAGTTTAGTTTTCAAGTTAATTAACATTCATGGGGTCAAGGTTAAATGCAACCACTATGGTGGTAGTATTCAGTGACATAATATGCTAATTGACTTTTATGAATTTTTCTGGAGTTTTCGTTTTCAAGGTTATTCCAGGTAAAGGGAGTCAATGTCAAGGTCACCTGCATCCAATATCTCGATAGTAGAATGTAACATTATATCCTTGCTAGCTTTTATGTATTTCGTATCGAGTTTTATTTTCAAGGTCATTCAAGATAATGGGGTCAAGGCCAAGGTCGCCTCCATCTCTTTCGATATCATTCAAGGTCATGGGGTCTAGGTCACTGGCTTCCATAATGGTGGAAGAAGTCTGTTATCTAATATTTTTGTTGACTTTTATGAATTTATTGTAATTTTTTGGAATTATTTTGAAGGAAAACGGGAATTTTAAGGGAAAAGGAACTCTTTAGGGAAAAAGAGAAATTGTTAGGAAAGAAGGGAAATTTTAAGGGGAAATAGGAAATTTTAAGTTGAAAAGAGAATATTTTTAGATATAATAGCCACCAGAGGACTAAATTTTTTAAATAATTTTAACTAAATTTTTTAATAATTTTTAAATAATTTTAATAATAATTTTTTTGGATTTTTTAATTGGATATTTTAGGAATTTTTGTTATTTTTTGTTTTTGTGGGGTCAAAGGTATCCGGGGTTATGGTCTACGGTCAAGGTCAAAGGTCAGGTGTCAAAGGTCAATGACATTCAAGATGGTGGACTGTGACGTCACAGCATAGCAGCCGGCCGGCCGGCACCTGGATCCTGTGCCCGGTACCCTTAGCCCCGAACAAAAAATATCTTACTACTTTGGTCTAATTACCTCTAACATCATCAGCAGGCATGATCCAGTCTGCAGCTAAGAATTAAAGTCGTTTCGTTCGCGAATTTATGGCGATATGGGTACATATCTTTAACGTATTCAGATGCAGAGTGCACAATTATTCACATAAAGCATATTAAGGAAATTTTTTGTCTGTACTGTACACTGCGTAGCTCAATGGCCAATTATATTAACTAGTGGTAAATGGTTCGTGAACTCTGTCAATGGTCTAGACTATGAGTGGTTCATATTACTCTAGCCGAAAACAAAACCTACAGCTCATTGAATGTGACAAAGAAATTAGTGTTTTCTCGACTTTAGCATAGCATGCATCACATCTTGTTTGAAACACCTGAAGTCGCAAATTATATTGGTTCTGAAAGTTTTGAAATTCACTAAACTGCTTATTTAAGTGTAAACTGACGTGATGTAGTGCTTATAGTCAGTACAAGTAATCGCTGTGGAGATGTGTTAGGGCCTAATCGCTATAGAAATATGGGAATCTGTATAATTTTAAGCTACTTTATAGTCCTATTTATAATTAATTTTACAATTGTTTTTATGATATATTTACTATATATAATATAGTATATATTAGTTATAAATAATTTTACAATTCGTTCATCAGGGGATTTGCTTTATTTTGAAAGTCTTAATAAATATTCTGAGTGAAATTTACTTTACATTTGGTATCAGTAACTTCTGTTGTCCACTGTACATTCCCTCTACATTTGGAAGCATGGTGCTCCAAGACTGCACAAAGTGATCCCAAGCGAGGCACATCTTTAATACGAATGTTGTGAAATAGGGATGTGTAAATAACAATTCCGTTCAGTCCGCTAAGCCCTGAGTGATGGTTAAACATAGGGAAATGTAATTTAAAGCGACCATGATGGTTTTCTCGAACTTAGCTGCTTAATGACAAGATCCTGTTCATTATTACAACATTGATATTTTACCTCGCAGTTTCCTCTTAGAAAATAGTTAGTTGTTAATGTATGTTTTGTGGGCGTTTCCTTTCGTGTGGCATCAGTGTTGCGCCCTTGGTTACAATGATTTTATTATCCTTTATATGAAATAATCCCCAAATATATTCAGGAGGGCTTGTGCAAGTCTACACATATCCGTGGTTTCTTGAAAAAGATATAAAGACATCTATACTTCTCAGATTTTAGGGAGCGAGATGTCTCGCGTTTGAAAAAAAAAACTAGGTCTGGTATGCTCCCTGATTTCCAGGTCTTATTCTGTTTTACACAAAAGTAGCAATTTCAATCGTACAAGAAGATATGCCCTTGACTTGTACCAGCAGTTGGATGCAAAAATCGAGTATATTCTTTTCGTATTTTTACCCAACAAGACACAACACAGAGCACTTAATCTTGCCATTAAGTTTACAGTAGCCACAACAATATTTACAAGCTGCTAAGTATAAATTACGCGAGCACGTTCGAAGATAAGCACAAAGAGCTCTTTTTTTTTTATTAAAGAGTATGTGGTCGTCCTTTGATCTTGGGGTCGAATTTTATGTAGCCGATACCAGGGCACTGAGAGAGCTGTGGTGTACCATGGGTGATCAAGAGTTTACAATATTTCAGAATTTTTTGGTTGGTACAGATGAATTAAAAATTACTGTCCAGTTGTTCTCACAGAGTATATAGAAGACAGAGATCAGTCTTCTTTGTCTCGGGGTGTGTAAGCTGTTCATTTTTTGTCTCATCAAAATTATTTTTTGTAACTCTTTATAAGTTTTAATGGTGCATTTGTTTATCAGTGTTATTTAACTGTGCGTTACACATTTCTGTGCATCTCATCTTATCTATGTACACTGTAGGTCATTGAGACTAATTATTTTATACTTTATATTTTCCCGTTTGTTGTTTTATACGTAATTCGGGATACTATACTCCATTCAATCTTAGGGTGCCCCGTGTCACACATTAAATGTTTACTGTAAAAAAATTGTTTGCTAACGCTCTTGTTTGAGATTATGATTCAAACATACAAATACAAATGGAAGTTTACCAAGAGCAGGTACGCGGAGGCTTATATTATGAAGGCACTGAATTTGGCTGCTAAAAGAAAGATCATAATTGGCTCAGCTGGTGGATGTTTTGTCAAAGACGACGCTGGAAGATGCTATATTAATTAACTCGAAACCTGCAGGAGAATTTGAACATAAGCCGAACTACAGATATAGGAATACTTTCACTAACAATCAAGACCTCCTAGTTGCATATTATTTAAAAATTTACTGTAAAATGTTCAAAAGGTTAACAAGAAATCACTGCTGTGGGCTAGCCTATAAAGCTTCTTTTGTTAATGATGTTAAACGTTCTTAGCCGTGTCTCCATAAACAAATGGCAAAAAAGAACCCGGTTGGAGCGGATTTTCCAAAGATAAAAATATTTGCTATTTCGAGGTCCAGGAATATCTTCTCTCGTAACCAGCATTTGCGTTATATTTCCTCAATGTTGAACCATTTTTCAATAAATTCCATACATTACATATACTCAGTTCATAATATATCCTCTTTTTTTATACCTCCTCACCATTTTTTAAACCGTTTGTGGCGTTTGTAATACATTTAGCATTTTACCTACCATATATGTTTCTAATTGTAGTTATGCATTCTTGATTTGATACTTACATTTCCACATTCATATTAACACTAATGCTTTCAAAATATTGTTTTTGTTAGATTGTATAGACACAAAAGGTCGTCATTGTCGTAGTTATTCATTATATTATTAATTTTATACCAATTCTCAATATTTTCTTTTGAATTTATATATAATCATTTTCTTGTCAAAACATATTATATTTAATTATACTGGGAGGATTAATTCACGACACAGAAGTTTTAGCGTTTACTTGCCTTTATAAATGCTTATTTTACATCTTTATATATAAGGAATTATTCTACACAGATCTACCAAGTCTTGTACATTCGTGCTGTCAAAACAGCAAACCATCATTTATGATTTCATTTATATAATTTCGTTGCTAGACATTATACTGAATTATATTTCATGATCATTCATTCCATTATTTTCACTACATTAAAAAGTTAAGATTTTTTTACAGATCCGCCTTTTTATTGGAAGGCATTTTGATACATACGCAAGACAGCATTGCCAGTAAAGAGAAAATGTGAATATTTTGTAAATAAATTAATATGTCAGTAGAGAAGATACATAAAGAAACACTTTATTAAGAAACGTGACTTCGTCTTAAAAATGACTGTCAACTTATTAATTCTCATTTCAGCGCATCCCATTAAATTTTATTGGGTTGCAAACCCTTTTTTTGTATGACAGGACGTATATTTTCTTTCTTAATGAAGCAGGTACATTTTACAAAATAACTATACACAAAAACGTTTTTGTGACGCAAAATGCATTTACTTCATTGCATGAAGTATTTTTTAAGAATAATTATAAATAAATTAGATTCATTATTTTTTAGGTGTGCCCGTTAATGTATACATAATTATTCTTAAGTTATCTCCACAAATAACTTGCAAAGTTTGCCCTCGTGTTTTAGATAGAAACAAAGTTTACTAATTTTTTCGAAAATCTACTAGTCATTTTCATATGTAACATCTGTACACGTTAATCAGCATTACATTCAATTTATTATGCCAGTGCACATATTTTCTAAGTTTCTCATTCCGGCAATTAATAAACAGTTTGAGGATAGGATATCAGTGATAAAGGAAGCAGGGAATTATACACATTTGCATATAATGTAGAATTTTTTTAATGACAAATTTTAATTTAAGAAAATGATAAATAGAACATTTGAACAATACAGTAATTAAAAACAATACCACTAGTCAGTACAAAAGTAACTAATCTATTTCATAAACAGTCTGGTATCTCAAATTTCCTTTTCAATTTAAGAAATGTAATGACTAACTAATATTGAGCACAAAAGTTGAAATTCTTCCAAAATAATACACGACTAAGTCTGTCAAAAAGATCATAAAACAAGTCTTTATCACTGTGTGATGATATATTTGATCACTGATGAATTATGTATGTACACTGTGAACTAATGTTTGAAACATCTTATTTCTTAAACATAAATCTGTTAGCAATATTTCAAAAGAAAAATTAATTTCAGTGATCATGTTGAAAGTTCATCCCTTTTTCGTTGTATTAAATCTTGATAAAATATCTCATAGCTAACACATCTTGACTTTTTTTAAGACACGCGCTTTTGCTTTATGAAAAACATTATATACGTATAAATGTTTTTTCATCGTAGAAGTTCTGACACACATAACATGGGTGGTATTAAGTGTTTAAGATTATCAGTCCAACACTCAACACCGAACTTATCTTTGTATTAATTAATACTGATCTTTATTATTATGATTCGGCTGCCGCTTCACATGCTTCAGTAGAAAAAGTTTTATTTCGGGACTTTCTTGTTTCGTCACAGCGCTATAAAATTAATTTAATATGTGGTCACTCTATCATAAAATCTATCGTTCACTTTACTCGACCCTGCATAGATTTCAATTTCCTTAACTGCTTCTTCAATGACACACAGCATGTGGTAATACAAAATATGAATGTCTAGTTTAACGTTCATCTGTGTTGTTGGAATCATTTTTCGAAACGATTCATCACAACGTTCCCTCCAAATCTGATATTTTGATGTTTGGTTGGCAAACTCCTCTGTAAAAAAATAAACGGATGTACGAGAACCACATAAATCACCACTTACACCTGAGCTTTCAACTAGAGAGAGCTATCTCATCGCATCCTAGAGGACCTGGCCTTTTCCTGTTGGCGTTACTATCGGTCTCGCATGTTGTCACATCGCTGTTGAAACTTTGTTCTCCCCCAGTCGTTATTGTAGGGACAGTTCTGAGAGTTAAAATTTGATTTTCTATTGTGAAAATGTTACTCGGTGGTTTTGCTTCTTCTCCTTTAAATTTATCTATGCTTATTTTATTATTGAATGTCATTTCAATTTCATGAAGGGATTTGCCTTGTGTTTCTGGCAAGAAAATTTGGCAAAAAACAGCTCCCAGTAGACTTGACGCTGCGAAAAACCACAATGTGCCATCCATTCCTATTCCGTGAGTTAAGTTAGGATAAGTTTTGACTGAAGCGAAGATTAATACGTTTGCTAATGCTGCCACGAGGCCTCCCATAACCCCACGGATGTTAAGAGGGAATAGTTCCCCATTCATTATCCATGGCAGCTGTAGAAACCCAACCATGCTAACACACACGTGTACCAGGACACACACTAATGGGACCCACAAAAGAGGCCTCTCCGCAGTAGGGATGTGCGAATAAAAATATTCGTAAAGTCCTCCCGGAATCATAGCCACCGTCATGCCCAGTCCAGAAGCTACGGCTAAAGTTTTTCGACCAAAGTTCTTTATCAGAATTGTTCCCACCACACTCATGATGAGCCTCAAGCAACCGACGATTATCGAGGAGACAAACTCGTTCAGCCCTGAGCCGGCGTCTTGAAACACATTTACGGCATAGTAAAGGAAAATGTAAATCCCGGAACCTTCTTGGAAAGCAAAGAATATGATGAGAATGGTGAACGGTTTAAACGCTGCTGGCTTCTGGAAAGGTCTTAGGTAGTTGACGAATCGGCTCAATGCTGATCTGTTCTCTCCGTCGCTGAAGTTGTTGTTCTTCTCTTTGGTGACGGTGTTGAGCAGTTCGGAAAGTTCGGTCTCAACTTGCGACGGAGTCTCCCGGAACCACCTGAGGGCTTTGTCGGCGTCGTTGACCCTGCCGCGGCCGACGAGCCAGGGCGGACTCTCGGGCACGCTGCAGATGGCGAAGAAGCTCGTCACCGAGCAGATGGTGCAGAGTGCCGCCACCATCTTCCAGTGCGCCACGAAGCCCATCACGTACACCACCAGCACGCCGAAAGAGACATGGATGGGCCCCGCGGCCGATAGCGTTCCCCGGTGCTGGGGCATGGAGATTTCCGCTACGTACACATAGCTTGCCGTGGCCATCCCTGAAACAAACAATTATAATGCTTAGTGTTCAGAGCAAGAAACTTACTTTTCAGTAAGTGTAGGCATAATTTAAGTATATTATACATGTTGATCACTAAAAGCAACTACAAACTCTGTCAAGTGACTCCTCGCGTAAATATAGACGAAAAATAGGGCATATAAACATATTTTTAAGCCTAACTCTCTTCCTAAGGATGGTAGACGTCCGTGAAGGTGGAGATGAGTGATAGGTTTATTGCAAATAGCACGGAACCAAACTTTTTTATACTTCTAAAAGTACGTATTGTGTTCCAGTAAATGCGGTATCACGCACACACAGTAGGGTGGCGTCGTGATCGCTTCCAATGAAACTGAATACAGCTAGGTGGCAACCACTATTTTTCTATATAACCTATTACTCGTGTACACTAACAGTATTTTCTATACATGTGTATGTCCATTTACGTATACATTACACGTACTTTCAGATTTCTAACTATATTTGATCCCTTGCGGTTCGAAATAAACTTGTCGCTCATCTCTACATTTACGGATATGTACAATCCTTAGGATGCGAGTTAGGCTAAATTTTATATATTTAATATATATACATACATACATACTTTACTCTCCGCCTATTTTCATGTGTAGAATCACTTGACGAAGTTTGTCGGTAAGTTTTGTAAACACCTGTACAACCACCAGACAAGGTTACGCAGAAAGGGACCAATCCATATTAGACCCAACCTAAAATACTTAGTGCCCAAAATTTCCCCACGTTATATTCGTAATTATTAGATTAATTTTTCACTGGTTTTTCCACCCAAATGAAATATTATCAGAATTAAACTTATAAAGAGGAATAGAGCACCACGATTCTTGTTTGCAACATTTTTATCTTTTATATGACATTAAACCATTATTTTGTTTAGTACCTGAGATATATTAATACAAAAATTGTTATTTTGAGGGTTGGTGATTTGCATAACTACACCCCATTAATACATATTTATTAAGGTGGAAACACAAAGCTTTGTTAACGCAGGACAAAATTTAAAAAATAATCCCACACTTATGGCACAGTGGAAAATTATGTTATCGTAACTTCACATCTAAGTAATTTCTGAAAGGAAACAAATCCTTGTCGTGTGGTATTTTCATACTTATATAAGATCTTCTGTTAAAATTAATGACAGCATTCTATATTAGAGGCTTAATGCAATCAGTTCTTCTACATATATGGTATAATTTACTTCCACTAAGTCAAAAGTGGTTTTAAAAAAAACTGTATTTATATAAAATAATCATTATTACAAAATTTAACTTTTATACCTATATGAAATAATTTAATGTGCAGATTTATGTATGTGTCACACATGGGTTACTTTAAGAAATAAGCATAACAATATATCTGTCCTCGATGAACACAATTGTTCTTAAATAAACATACTAGGCATTCTCCACTCAAGACATGTAAAGAAGATAATTATTTAAAAAAATATAATTCATAATTGTTTATTCGTTACTGTGTCTACATGTCAGAATATTTTCATTTAGGAGAATATACTATAACAGCACATTCTTTTGGCATACATTTATATTTCGTTATAACAAAATGACGCTCATTTTCTGGTTTTATTTACTAATGGAACTTCGACAAAAACGTGCTCAGTTTGTAGGGATGACAAGCTTAACTTCTTTACACCCACACGACATAAATTTTAAAAAATGCAACAAAAGTCAATGAAAACTACTGGAGGAGCACCATAATCCTACAGCTTGAAATACAATTCAAAACAACAAAACACAACTGAAAACATTAAAAATCACTGGAAGAACAACAGAAACTAACAAGATAAAAAATAACAAAGGAAATAAGAATGAAGCATACGAACTGCAAAGAAATATAACACAATCCAATAGTTCGGCATTAAATAGAAACAAACAAAACACAACAGAAACCATCAGAGACAAGTGGAAAGACAGCTCCCAACATAATAAAATACAATAGAAACCAGCAAAGTAAAACACACAACATTGGAAATGACTGGTAATAAACAGAAATCTACACATTTTTACTCACTCTAACACAAATCAACCACAACTACAAAGGCAACAGAAAGTTCCATACACATACCAAAGAAATTATAACCAAGTGCAGTACAATGGAAACCAACATAATTATTACAGCAGAAAACAAGATAAAACAAACCATATGATGTTCTAGTAATACAATAGACCAAAGAAAGTGATACAAAAGAGAGTGAAGAGATTCGACTGCTCTTAAGCGCGAGGTCTTGAGAGCTGATGAGGGTGACTGAGGTGACAGTGTAGTAGCACCGGAATGAAAGGGTGGAGAAAACGGGAGATCTCCGAGAAAATCCGCCGACCAGTGGCATCGTCCGGCACGATTGCCACATGTGAAAATCCAGGAGTGACCCGGTTGGGGAGTGACACAATAGAAACCACCGAAACACAACAGAAACAACTTTGAAAACCAACAAAATATAACAGAAACCGTTGGAAGACACTGGAAATACAATATGACGAAGAGGATGATATACAATAAAAACCAAAATAACACCAGAGAAACCAACTAAAACCAGTAGAAATTCAATGTAACCCATTATAATTAAATATAGTGAAAATCATTAAAAACCAAAAAATTATTTTTCGCCACTAGAAATTCAGAAGAAACCAACAGTGTTTATAGCAAGAAAGAACAAATAAACGAAACGAATGGGAATCCCTGGGAATGTGACTAAAACAGAAACTAACAGGATGTGATACAACAAAACCCACAAAATCAAAAAAGGTTACAATAAAATGGAATAGAACAGCAACCAACAGCATTTGGTGTGCAAAAAGAACCAACCTAAATAACAGGTTCCGTAGCGTGAAATAAAAAAAAAAGATCAAACAGAAACTACTGAAACGGATAAGCTGGTTTAGCTATTATCCAAAAGTAACAAATGAATAACAATCGCTCCATTGGGTTACTAACAGAAGGTAGGAGAGTACACTACAACTGCATTATATAATAACACAAATTTAGTAAGAAACACTGAAATTTCTGTTTGTTTCTTTTGGTTTCTCAGGTATTATGGTTTTAAATAAAAAGTTCAGAAACAGAGTTAATTTATAAGCTAACTCAATTTACTAAAAATCCTCCAAGAGGCAAAGATGAACTCACAAAATTATTGCTAAATAATTCTCCAATCGAACTACATATGCTAGGATATAAGCTATGCTGGCTAGGAATGAACATGCACAAGAAGTTAGTGTATGACAACAGCTGTCAGCCGACTAGGCAATGTGTACACGAAGGAATAAAACGTTACCTATTAGCTGAATAAGAATTTGAAAACCAGAAATTTGGCAGACAAATCACTATACAGAAGGATAAAGAGGTGTAAATCGTCAGAAAATATATTCTGATAAAAATGCTGCTTTATGAGTTTTCAATGAAATGAAACAAAATGCGAAAATTGGTATGTGTGCAAAGATTCAACGAGATAAAGAGAAAGAAAAATTATGCATATGATGAAAGATAATACAAAGGCAGATAAAAAAAATTATTTGAATGTTTCTTGTCATTGCTTCTGTGTACGCTGGGTGCTCTAGGCACCCTCCCTGGTGCCATGAGAACTATTATATTTGCAAATAATCTTGGTAACTTGATCTAAAAGAATTTTTGAAAATAACAAAAAAAATGGATAATAATTTAGATTAATTATTTCTGGTTTTACTATTACAGCAATAATATTACTTATTGTCTAAAATTATTATAATTGATAGTCTAAAAATGTCATTTAAATCTATAAATCCAGAAATATTTTATGTTTCTTGACCAAAAGTAACTTTCATATTGAACATTTACTATGGTTTCTAAATTCCACGGCCGAAGTTGCAAGGATTTGATCACGAAAAAAATTAATTTAACTTCACTGCATTTGGCACGAAAATATAGTGAGAAAGGCTTGCAAATCAATAAGAATACTACTTGGATTGTTCGAGAACTACAGCTTGCAACTAAAATTTAACTATAACTTTGGATAAATTTTGTGTTTATAAAGAAGGTCGCAATTGATGGAGTAACTATACACATAGTTGCGTAAAGTAAACAACCGGTTTTTAATAAATAGTGTATTCTTACCCACAGCCAATCCAGATATAAACCTGCCAGCATATATCATTGGGATGTCGGTCGCACATGCTATGAAAATCCACCCAATGAAGTAGGGCAACGATGTAATTTTGATGGTTGCTTTCCTGCCGAATATCTCCATTAATATCCCAGCAAGCAACGCACCCAGAGGGTTGGAGATCACACCAAGGGCAGCTTTAGACACAAACAATAATAATGCATAATTAGTCACAATGCGAGAAAAAACTTTATGCTGAAGCAAAATATATATATAATTAGAAATGATAATTATTGTAAGCAACTAGTTATTTGGAAATACTGTCATCGAGAGTCTTATATGAATCAAGCCTAATTCTTTGGCGTATATAGGATGGATGTAAATTATACCCACAAACGTCAGCAGTGTTAATCATGAAAAAAAATAAGGCGAAAACAAGTGTACAACCTATGGTTTAAGTGAATCTTAAGGGCGGGACACATTTTTTAATGTTAGTCCTGAAGCACTAGTTTATTATAAATATTGAAGAAAATATTTAAGATGAAACACTGTCTGGATGATGTGCAACGGAACAAAGATCTGTAAAACCACGGCACCTGTCTGTCGTTGTCATCAAATTGCTATAGGTTATTCATAATAAAATAAGCCCTTTTGAAAGCCCTGCTTATTATCAACTTGCATGCAAATTCTGTATTTTTCCACCTTATGTAATATTTACATTGTAATGGGACGTCAACACTTTATTCATGTCTCGGTCAAGTGAAACTGTGAAACTATTATAAAAGTAAATGTTTTACAAATCTGCAAATTTTAACACTTCGATGCATTAAAAAATAGAGAGCGAAAAAACTATTTAAGTTAACATAAATAGCTATCTAAAACTTTTTATTTGACGTTAAGATACGGAACTACATTCCCATCCATTGTTACCAACTTAACTGGGTGTATGTCACTCGGGGCGCCCGTTAAAATATATGCAGGTAGGAGCAGAGACTTTATTTTTAAGGTTAATTTCGGAAGTGCTCACTTTATCGTTAACAGCTTTTAATGGAAATAATCATGGTTACTACGTTTATTTCGATTAAATCTGTACGACTCTGTAGCAAACTTGTGGTCTAAAAGATGGATTATTAACTCCCATGTCACAATTAACTTTACACATTATGCATACACTCAGTGTTCAGTCTTAAATAATTTCTTCAGTATTTGAAATTAATCAGTTCTTCAGGTCCGTCATCAAAGATGTGCACCGCACTTAGTATTTAGTTTAGACCATAAGTCGTATATATTTGAGCATCGTAGGTACAGGGCACTATGTCACACATGTGAAAATTGACAGGAGTACAGTTTACCTCGATACCACGATGACATACTGCCATTTCCTGCTGTCTAAATAGCTTGTTATTCCGTAAAGTATATATTGCATACAATGCATAAAGTATGCATTGCATCCCGGAAATAGCGTAAAAAATACAATGTCAAAACCTCGGTTTCGTAAAACATACACAGTGCCTTTTACCTCCGATACACCGAATGTTTTCGCCGTCTTTTCCCTTGATTAACTTGATGCCTAAGTTTGTCGGTCTGATTCAGATACACTGCCACTGGCATATATTGAGCTGAATTCAATTATAAAGAGAAAGTTTCGTTTTTGCAGTCGCAGTCAGAATTTACCCTTATACTTTACATCATTGGGAACCACGTGTTTTAGTAAACCTAGCAGAGCTTCTTTGAAACTGATATCGTGTGGAAATTTCCGTGCATTGTTGTGAAAAGAAGAAGAAATCTTCATAAAATCAGTATCACATAACTACAACTGGTTCAGGTGATTGTGTCATAGGAAACGGTAAGAAATGTGGATTACTTACAAGTTCTCAAACAACTCTTACGAAGTGGTGTTAGTGACGATCTTTTACCTGCTTCGCCGTGTTTCAAATAGGAAAATTGTCCGTTATTTGTATACAAGATATTTTATCAAACTCGGCAAATGCAAACCGGTAGGTTTTATGATCTTCAGCGAGAAATATCTTCACAGCAGCTCTATGGGATTTCAATTCAGCTGGTTTTAATGAATTCGGAATTGTTTCTGTCAGGAAGGCATACGTTCACTGTTTTTATCTCGAGTGGACAAATGTTCCAATCCAGTGTCATGAAGACGATCAATTTGGCCGGTATTTTCCTGTTACCTGATCACCTCATAGACCAAAGGTGAGGTGTTCTGAGCATATCCCCAAAATTGTCTCAAGAATAGCCAAACAACTGTCAAATTCAAGTGTTTCGACCATGGTGTGAATTTTATATATACATTTGGTTTTAACCTTAAACCCGCGCTCTTACGAAACGTAACTGAATTTTGCGTAACTTAATTATATAGTATTGGCACAATGTAGTCAAATGTGATGTACAGGTATATCAAAGCACTTATTTAAGGCCATGATCCTTCATTAATACAGCTTTTGCGGAGATTAATTTTTTGAACCCAAATGGGAGCCGATATATTGCAAAATCATCTCACGATTGTGTTACATGTTGTTTTTATTATGTAGTCAAATTTCTCAACACAAAAAAGTGTATTATTTTATTCAATCAATTAACGAAAATTTTCTTTCTTTATTAATTAGGTAAAATTATAAAGTTGTTTTGTGTTGAAAAAAATATAGGACATAATAAAACCAAGTTGTAACAAAATTGTAAGAGGATTTTACAATATCGCCGCCCGTTTAGGTAGAAAAAATTAATTCTCGCAAAAGCTGTAGAAATAAAGGATCGTGGCCTTAAAGAAACAACGTGATAAACTTAACCGAAACAGCTTGCTTTTGGCAGCTGTGTAGGTGAAAAAACTGTTCAATGTTGGGACATGGAGATGGTTACTCTGAAACCTGCATGCGTACTACTCTAACTCATAAAGTCTCTACGTATCTACTTACGTGCAGTGCAAAACGAAGCGTCATGCGGAAAACTGCATGGCTTAAAGAAAAAATCTTCCTCCTCTACGGTATCAACAAGACGACCATTTACTGAGAATGCTGTGTGCACCATACAGTTTAATGTGAAGAAAATGAGCGGATGTTTTGTTATCAAAGGTGCTTGAGAAAGGATGAGTGCTACCGTTGGGTAAATACGCAATGGGTTCGAAAAAAAAGAGTCGAGAAATAAAGGGCAGTTAGTCACTGAATGAACTTCATGTATCAGTCAAGTAGCAGATAATAAATATGATTTTACAATATGCATAATTAATGATTTAAAATCTCCTGCTCCTAAACATTTTAAAATATTGATATCAAAAGCTTCATACGTTTTGTGATGTCGAATAGCTACACAAATATTATTGTATCAACAGATATTCTTACACATCTATTCTGTAATAACTGCAATTATATGATAAACTACATAATGAATAGGCCTATGCCTTAAAATTTATTGTACCTAAATATAATTATTGTACATACATATTTTACAAACATCGTTCTGTACACTTTTCGGGAGTACGAAAATTTGCACCCCTTATAAACCAATTTTATAACAGATATTCTGTCTACAAATAATAAACGAGCAGATGCTGAAAATAAGCACACAAGTTTTATTTTATGAAGCCTGTTGCGTGATTCGCCAATCCATAAACTCAGTGAATTATAACTGTCACCAGTTTATTTTATTTATACTTTCTTTTGTGTTAATTAAGTCAGAGTTTGATTTGTCAACTTGTTACAGTACATGATACAATTAAACCAACAGTTACACATATAATTAATTATAACTCTTTCTCTACACATACGTACAAGTAATTTTGATGCCGTGCTCCAAGGTGTAAACAGTAAGTTCATTTGTGTTTAAAGATGTCGAAACATAAGAATTTTGCACAACATAGGGCCTGTTATAGAAATCGGCTACGTTATGTCCTGAAGTATGGCATTGGCCTATAACAATTTTTTGGGGACAGATTCATGTAACATTTATTTTCAAAGTGGCGGTGTTATCTAGGTAGTGTTATATGCTATATTTCTCGTACCACTTTATTTTATTTAACTCAATTTCAGTATGCCGAAGTGAGAGATCACTTTATAAAATAATGGTTGGCGTTACATATTGCAGTTTCCTTGTAGGATGTCATAGGAATCGTTTGAAAAGTTATTGAGATATGCTTGGTTTAAATTTCAGGTGAATTTATCAAGAGGTCACATCAAAGACGTCATCTATTTGTATATTTAATGGGCACGAAGATGAGTAACTGCCAGTACACCAAGCTGGATTCATTTCATTTTAATTGTTACACGGATACAATATATGTAAAATACTAATTGTATCAAGGCAGATATTAAAAAAATTAGTAGCTTATTTATCTTAAATTAATTCTTAATGCTGCCTGTAATAGTTATAATAATATCTTAATGTGATAAGATTTGCTCCTGTGGAACATGTTATTGGCACCATCCTACTAAATTGCGAAAATAATCGATGGTCAAAAATCAGGTGAACCACGAAAGTTTTATAACAAGAAGTGAATTGTCCTGAACAACCAGATCTGTGTGCTGGCGGCGACCATTTCCTTGCTGTAAAATGGCTCCTGTATACGCAATGAAGAAAGGTGGAACATGTCATCAACGTGCTGTTTTATATATATATATATATATATATATATATATATATATATATATATATATATATATATATATAATCTGTCGCATCACGCAGAGCGGCAAAACTACGATAACCTCTGTTGGCTCCTCAGACCAACTGAAGAAAATTTAGTTCGTTGGTCATATCTCACGAACGTCTCGATTGGTTCCCGCCATAGTTGGTTCGCATGTAGTGGTATGAAAAATTACCCTAAATATATGTTAAGTAAACTATATCAGACACTAATTTTCAAAATGGCAAACACACAAATATTTTCGGTTTAATACCAAACCTAATAAACCTTCATATTTGCGTCAGTATAACTTGGAATATTGGCCGCAAATGTTATGAGGAGTAAATACGCTAATTTTCAGCCTCTTGTGTAAGCCATTTCAGAAAACAGCGCCAGTTGAAATATTAAACTCATCACAAGAACCACTTAACACATTCCCCCCATATTTAACACACACGTAAATATATGGTCACCTACTATAAGCAAACGTAATCTTATTATATCAGGCTACAATTTTCAATATCGCGGCCATATAAATACATTAAGATAGTGAACTATATACACCAAAATATTGAATCAATTTTAACAAAGCCTAGTATGTTGGTAGTGTATATTGCGAGCATTTAATTTACTAGCAGCCTATTTACGCCATTTTGCAAGATATCATAGACTGAAGGGGAAAAACCTTCATGTTTCCGGAATTACTGAATCGAGCACTGAATTAGGAGCACTTACTTGTATGCACAATATGTATTCTTCTCCCATATGTACAATTAACGTTATCATGTGTGTGATCACTCTATTCGTGCGTCGGTCGAGGGCAAATGTAATTTTTTTTTAGAAAAGTGAGTATTTAATTTTTTTCTTAAATATAATATTTAAATGAGAAAGAAAAACTAAAAAAAAATTATTCACTATTTAGAAATGTTTACGTTAAATTTGTAATTTGACGGTAAGCCATGGAAATACTTTCTCTGCGCCATTGCCAACTTTGCTGGGTAGAAGCCAGTCAATGTGCTCATTAAAATATATTCAGGTAGGGGCAGTGACTTTTTTCAAAGGTTGATTTCAAAAGTGCTCACTTTACCATGAACAGCCTTTATCAGCATGTTTACAGACATCATTGGAAACGTACTTTCGAATAAATTAGCTACTTATTTTATTAGTAGCCACCTCGTTACAATGTGTGTCACGTATTTTATCTGTGGAACTTTTGGAGCAATTTTAATCCAACCATCATGGCAGTGAGGGGACATGTGCAAGTGTGCGCAGAGACGTAAGCGCTGTTATGCTTTCTTTCAGATTATGACACAGTGGTCATATAATCCCAAAGAAAAGCACTATTCGCCCATGAGGACAATATATCACTAGAGTTCAGCGTTCCCTGTGCTCACTGCTGAGAGTGCTGGAATAGCAAACTACAAATTTGAGCTGTTAATGGCAGAGCATGCGAAGGTCGTGATAATAGCAGATACAAGACATATAGCTGGTACGCCTATCCTTGGCATTCTGGTAGAGAGAGGATGCTACATTGATGCCGACGCATGTCATTACATGTGGTGAACAGGAAGCCACTGGCTCAGTTCGTGTCTCTATGTCTATCAAACGACCCGTTTTCTTGTTGGACTGTACGGATCGTCCAGAATCATGTATCAAGTTTTGGCACACTTATATGCCAATTGCTACGTAAAGTCAGAATGGCCCAAATAATGAGCACTTCTGTCTATCACAGCCACGTGATCTAGCTCCCCTCAAACTGCCACAATTGTCCATAAGGCTGTACCGTACATTTTCCCGGTATTGTATATTGCTCATTAATCATGGCTGGCAAATACAGTGCGTGTCACGTCACACGCCACGTTCTGAGGATTGCTTATATATATGACAAGAAGTGTGACGGCATCATCCTCGTGCGACGTACGAGCCTGCATGAAGTTAGAAACTGCATGCGGTTGCATACCATCCATCGGTGTGCCCATTTACCAATTTTCACAGTTGTCGAACGATTTTTACATTGTTAAAATATATATATATGTGGTAACAAAATATTGTCTGCGAAAATAAAACGAATGTTACTAGCGAACTTCTTATTTTTTTCTCTATTGAATTCCTCCGTAAACTAATAGTGTGATATAAAGAGTTTCGTTATTTTTTTTTAAATTCTTTATGCTTCTTATAGAACTACCGAAAATTTAAATTCTTAGAACTACACTTAATTTAAACAGTGCAGTTTATTTATTCAAAGAACTAACAAGGTCAGATCTAATTTAAGTTGTCGCCTTGCTGAATGTCAATAAATTGCCATATGTATGCTGTGAAGTTACAATTATAACATAGAGATTGTAGACCTAAACAGTTTAGGAAACTTGATGAGAGTATTTCGGTATTTCATAGAATTTTTGTAAGTTTTTGTGACATCAAAAATTTTTGGAACGACTCTTGTGACAAAGGTAAAACGAAATTTAATTTATGGATAGTTACTTTTTTTTTTAATTTCCGTAGTTTTTTAATTAAATAGTGTTTCCAAGGTCATTCGAATGAAAAAGATAAAGACGAACGTCAAGGTCAACGGTAAAAGAGACCTTAATTAAAGGTAGTGATTACCCATTAAAATTTTTCCCACTAGGTGAAAAGTTTCTCTGCTTATTGTTTCGTAGGGATTAACAAGTTACCCCAATATTTCTTCAAATATACCTAAGTATTCTCGTGCAATAAAGAATTTATTCCATTTAATAACACTTAACGGGTTCTTAAATCTGCATCTACACAACCATAGTTATTAAATATTAAACTTTACGAATTACTTCGATTTAAAAGTGTAGCAAACCATGAGTGATAAAACTTACCCATCCACGAAGCATCGTCTTCAGTGATAGGTAATGCGCTGCCCTTCGCCATCATCTGTGGTATCAGCACTGCAGAGAATCCCTGGCATAGTCCCACGGAGACGGAATTGCTGTGAGCTGCAATCGTAGCCACTACCTGTTGACGAAAGGAAATCAGCCAAGTGAATTTCATATTACTCAAGAACACAAATAAAGTGTATGTATGGTATTTTAAATTTATCTGAAAAAAAAAAAAACTAACATTTCCTTAAAGCATTATCGGATGATCTAACAAAATAAAAAAGGTACACTCAAATATCTTGTAATTTGACTTTTTCATACCAAGCTCACATTCAATCTTTCGAAATTCCAGCAAAATATTAAAGAAATACTTGTGTTTTTTTTTAATTTGATATTATTTTACAAACACTATTGAACTGCAGTACAATGAAGTGTATTTAAGTTTATAACAGGCCACCACTGTAGCGAGTCCCCGAAGATATGGGCTCGAATCCCATGTGAAATTACTATGTGTGGACAATTTAGAGGCTTAAAATAAATTAAAACTATCACATAGCTACTAATATTAGCAGCATTAAATTCGAAATTTTATATTTATTAATTTACATTACTATTACTTAGACAAATCATTCGCCCATATAGAGCAAGGAGAAAAAAAATTTGTAGAAATTGCAGCAGATACATATCAATCTAATACTGTCAACCAAATTCCATAACATTTTTAAAATTCAGTTTTGATGTTTTAAAAATATGTTTATAATGCAGTATTAAAGAAACGAACAGCGATTATTTAATTTTATTGTATGCATTAAGCGCAGAAATGAGCTGAGTATTGATGGGTCCACACTTGGTGTGTTTAAATTACTCTGATCGGCTGTGCATCGAATAGAGAATCACAATGACTTACGCATAAGCAACACATATTCAGTGTTACAAAATAATAATGTATTTTCTTCTGGAAAATCGTAGCGCGTAGGGTAAAAACACAAGGCGACACTTTTGTTTACCGTGTAGGGTAGATGACTAATCTGCAGGGAACAATACGAGAATGCTGGAGAGTTTCATAGTTTATCAACATCCCAGGCAGATTACACGAAATTAACCTTCTAGTATAACAATGAAGACCATAAAACATGTTTGAAATTGTGTATACCCTGAAAGCAATATACCACGAACCGTGCAGTAAACGTCTTATGTTTCTCATGAAAGGTACCGGAACATAAATCTGAAACTAGAAACACTATGAATAAACATTACTCATCTGTCTTCCGGGTCGAAATACTGGTTGTATATCTGTGATGTTCAAAAAATTTAATTTAGGGCAGATAAGTGTTTAGAACCATAATCAGTTTAGTATCCCACAAAAAATAATAACAGTGACATACGGGATTATCCAGAACTCCAAGTAGTAACTTTTAGGTATTGTTCGGTACGAAAGTAAGATAGAAAACAAAACACAGCATATGACCTAATGTAATTGTTAATAGAGATACACCCTTAAAAATTTGGAATTAAATGTAGTTATTTAAAAAATGTTAGAAACTACTATGTTTTCTCGAGACTTATTCGCCTGAGCATGTTGCAGCAAGGCAGCGATTTGTATTCATTTAATGCATACATGGTTATTACGTCACGACAATTGATTAACATCCACTAGTAACACAATTTTATCGATAAATAACACAGCACCCTCTAATTTCGTAATGACGGTAAATATCGCCCTCCAATCAGTTTAACGCTAATCTAGAATTTGTTGTTTCATCTCACGTAGTTTCAGGCATTTTACAAGCAATTTAACTTTAATTACTAATAATTAAGGGTGTGTCGTCCCCTTAATAATCTTGACAGGTCATAGGTCGCATAACGTGTTTTCAACCTCATCTTGGGTAAACATCGCATAAATTAGCTCCTGAATTTCAGTGTCGACCTGCAAAAAATGTTAAAAAATTATTATTCTTAAAGTTGCTACTCAACCAGTTGCTATTGTAATTACATAACATCATGACACCGATATAACATTCATTACGTATCAGCATGAATTAAGTAAGGTTCGTTTTATTGGTGTATCTGTTGAAGTTTTATTCATAGAGAGGACAACACACAACGGAAAAGTTTCTTATTTTTTGAGTAAGAAACCAGTTATTTGTTTAAAAAAAAAATGGAATTTCTTTTACTGGAAACGCTGACCTTGTACCGGATTTGTAAGGCGCAAGAGAGAATGTAGACCAGGACTCATAACCATTAAGGAAACGTAGTGAGATATTGAAAGTTCAATCGCTTCAAGTCCTATGTAACCCAGGAGAGTAGCTCGTGTCGACAACGAGGTGCGAATTGCTCTCGGTTCGAAGCGTGACCGCAGCGGAGCCGGCGCTAACCGACCGGCCTACTTCCAGAGGAACAGCTGATCTGTGTCGTGAAGATGGCTGACACGCAACAAGACTCCCCCCGTTCGAAACAGGAGCATTTGGTTTGTTAGGCCGTGCGTCTTTCGTAATCGGAGGAAACTTTTTTCGATCAACATTTGTTATTAGAAATGGTTTAATTGTAGCTTACGTGGCACGTATTCACTGTTCGCGGTCAAAGGAACGCTTTCGAAATCAACATTTAAAACATATGTCGCTGCTCCTACCTGCACATGTTTGAAATGAGACGCTAACATGCGTGCGCCCTGTAAAGTTGGTAACGACGAAGAGAAATTAGTTCCACATGTTAACCTTGAATTGGAAATGTTAGGTAAACATTTGTTTATATACGCATTATTTCTTTTACTTCGTTTTTAAATAGATATTTGTGTAAGAATAAGTTAATTTGTAAAGTTCTTACTTTTCTAGTTCATTTCACGATTTCACTTTACCGACGCATGAATAATGTGAGAAGGCCCATGGGAGTGTTAAACTTACACGTGGTGGTTGAATACAGAATGTGCATACAAGTAGATCTTAAGCAGGGCTTTCAAAAGTGCTCAGTTTACCGTCAAGGTCTTGTAACTTTCCTGCAGGGTGTTTGGCTTTCTAGTTTTGTTCTCATGTCTGCGTTTATCGACCCGTTCTCTTCTCTCCCCCCCCCCCCCCCCCGATTCTACTTTTCCAGAATGTCCGTAATGACAGGATGGCTGCTAAATGGAAGGGCAATCAGCAGTAAAAAAATAAATGCTTTGTTGCAGCTACAAAGTGTCAGGCGTGAAGGAGTTGTGGGAATTGAAGTAGACTGCAATCCGCTCTACTTAGTACATTTAGAACTTACACAGTAAATAATTTTCTGTACTTGTTACAAACAGTTATTTGGAAACTAGAAGCCAAAATTTCTTGTAGCTCTACAGCTGGACTATTGTTCATTTACAACAAATTATTTTAGAAATATAGGAAATGATTTGTGTACCATGATATTTATAATAAACTTGAAGATTACCGTACTTGTTTGTAAAATTCATAACTTAATTTTATATATTCCACGCAACGGTATCGTAAAAATTACTCTACTTGTTTTGTGACGTAACAAAAATATAATTGACAACTGGTTTCACAGTTTAAAGACCCTTAACAGTTTTATTTGGTCGTTAAGAGAAATTTACTTATGTATTTGATTTAAATCTATGAACAAAAACGTACCTGACGTAAACGGCGTTAAATTTTAAAATACTCCATTATACATTAAGTATAAATGACTTGTTTGGCACGTCTTTAATCAAGTCTGTGAGCTAAGAGGTTTCGATACTTCTCTAACTACCATAACCAATCTGAAAAGCACATTTCGCGTTCACACTTAGAGCAGTGGGTTGTGTAATACACGACCCTATTATATTTATCAGTATCATTAAATAGCTTGAGAAATCGCGAGTTGTTCTAAAACAAGAAAAGTCTCGTTATGACATTGTAAGATAAAACATAAATTGAAAAAAAAATAAAAAAAAAAAAAAAAAAATCCTCGTTTCGACATTTAATTTACATACTTCATCGCAGCAACATTTTCAGAGAAACCTTTCCAGGAACTATGTCAGGCATCTTGCTGTCAATCCCGCTAGCGGTCGCTACTTCCGGTGTATTTAGTGGTCCACTTACTTTTCCCAGCCTGCAGTAAAGAAATTTTCCACAGCAGAAAAAATCACTCGCTACTTATATATTGAAATTGTGTCAGTTTCATGAAAACTTCCTCATATAATTTATTCGAAATGCAGATTCGTTGCTGGTGTACATCACCATTTTAAGCGACATATTATGTCAGTATAAATACAACTTGCAACATTTTTATTACATTTTAATGAATAAGAAAATTATCATCGTTTACTATACAAAAGTTAAAGAGAATTAGAAATGCGAAAAAAAAAAAAAAAAGCAGAACGAAAATTATCAAAATTTAAATTAAATTTTAAATACCTTTTAAGACTTTCAAGGTAGGCAATAACAAAATATACATTAAAATTCTTTTTCGGTGAAGTGCGATAGTAAAACAGTAATTTAACCAACCCGATCAAAATTAATTTCTTAATTTTTATTATTGCTTTTAATGCACATGTGAACTTTTTCTGGTTTTTTGCAAAATCAATGTGATTTTACGCCAATTATAACATTAAGAGAAAAAAACACAGAATAAATAATATTTTGGATGTTTAAAGTGTAACTCAAATGTGTTGACTACAAAAGTTAGTTATATTTATATCAAACCCTTTTTCAACTAGTAGGTGTTTCATGTCATGTGATGTAATTTCTTAGAACTCTATCAATTTTGCATCCTTGCATGTCACAATTACAATTTTAAGATTAATGAAACTCACAAATAAAATAAACCAATCTATTTACTAACAATTCAACAAAGGAAGTGTAAAGGTAATGCCACAGTTAATGACAAATTATGTTAGGAAAATCTTATTAATTTAATTTTTAGAATGTTAACAAACCAAAAAAAAAAAAAAAAATTGACGTTTCAAATCTTAAGAAATGCAAGAATTATTCACTGAATGACTTTCTATATATATATATATATATATATATATATATATTTATTTATTTATTTATTTAATAACACAATTTCATGTGTTTCCTGCAAAGCGGTCCTTTTTTATTATCTGTTTTCAAAATTCGCAAATAGTGAACTATCAAACGTGCGTCCAAGTTGCTGATCTAAGAAAACAACATACACGTCAGACGACGGCTGTTAGGTGTTTTAAATACGCCACGCACAATAGAAACACCATTTTTGAGTACTCCAAAACGGCTGCAAACGTTTTTTTTTTTCCTTCAAAGCGTTGTTAAAGTTTGAAAACCAGTAAGCGGAATACCTGGCTTGTAAACAAACGGCTCTTACACAAGATACATAATGTTTATCGCACGGAGGGGGGAGGGGGGGGGGCGTAAATTTTGTAAACACGCGCAGATAAGACCGGAGTTCAGGGTCTTCAAAATTCATTTCACGTGTGCGTGAATTTTTATTTTAGTCGTGAATTAAATGCTACCATCGCGAAACAGTATCTGGTCCCGCGACTCACGGGAAATGTAGGCGTACGCGAACGAGGTTCGATCCCCGGCGGTGTCTCTCCCAGATATCCGCATGTGGGAATCGTGCCGGACGATGCCGCTGGTTGGCGGATTTTCTCGGGGACTTCCCGCTTCCCCTGCCCTTTCATTCTGGCGCTGCTCCATACTCGCCTCGCTTCAGCCTCATCGACTCTCAAGACCTCGATGTTAACAGCCGCCCAAACTTCTTCGCTCACTCACTCACGGAAACTGTACAAATGTCATACACCGAGCGTTAATGGAAGAATTGTATTGTTGGGCCTTTTTATTTTGTGTCCATTTTCCTACTCACTAGGTATGCGAATTTCTTGTATAACACGTTTTGCTCTCTTCAAAAATAAATTACTATTTTTTTTTTTTTAGATTGGGTCAAAATCAAAATAATCATTGTGTTTGTCTAGCGTATGGCAAATATAATACGGCTGCCACACGAAAATAACGGTACTGCGCGAGTTATATATTCTGCTAAAATAAAACGAGAATATTTCTGTTCTCGCCGAAGTGTGAGTAATAAAGAAAGATCCTACTTTGTGAAGATGGAGGGATGAGTTGTAAGAGTAAGAAGTTATGCGCGGTTTGCGTTTTTGTTGAGAAGGGACAAAAAAAACGGAGATACGGAAATGTGTTCGTTCTGTCTTGACTACGAATCAAAGGGAAAGTGGAAGAAGCGCTGTAACCCATAGGAGTGAGTGAAGAGGTCAGAGCGGCTCTTAACATCGAGGTCTTGAGACCCGATGAGAGTGATTGAGGTGAGTACGGAGCAGCGCCGGAATGAAAGGTTGGGCGGGGGAAACGGGAGATCTCCGACAAAACCCGCCGACCAATGGCATCGTCCGGCACGATGCCCACATGCGAAAATCCGGAGTGACCAAGCCGGGGATACAACACATAGGAGATTGGCTTGCAATAGCTTCCATGACACAATGCGAGAAATGAGTGAAGTAGCTTCTCAAAGAAAAGATAATACAAATTGTCAAGTATATGGCAATAATGTCGGGTGTCAATTTCTGGTAGTTCTGCTAGCATGAAAGTGGCGTTGGCCAGGTGTAAATAAATATATTATTATTATTATTTAATATGCGCGTGATATACATTTCTCATTTCGTTTATTTTCTTTCAATTGGTAATTTTTGTAATTCGAAGAAATATACTAACCAACTTTGCCATTACTTTTACACGATGTATTTTTTTTTTTGCAGTTACATTTACTCTATGAGTAGGTCGTGGGAAGGAAGTGAAACTGTAAAGTTGCAGGTTTGTGAAATAATTTTTTAATTTTGTAAAATTTTTTATTTCGTCATCCCGCGGTTAGAGGAGGACTAAAGAGTATGTGTGATAACTTTTTTTGGGTTCGGATTTAGAGAACAGAGTCTGATTTCACCGCTGAGGTCGCGGTTGGATTGCATGGTCACAGATACGTGATTGGAAAGTCGATTTCCCATCTCTGTTTCCCAGGTCAAACTCATAGTCTTAGTAAACAAGGCTAATAGCGGACTAGTTAACAGCTATCCGCAAGTGGGAATCGTTCCTGACAATGCCGTTGGTCGGCGGATTTTCTCGGGGAGCTCCCGTTTCCCCCGCCCCTTCATTCCGGCGCTGCTCCATACTCACCTCAATCACCCTCATCGTCTCTCAAGACCTCGCTGTTAAGAGCCACCCAAATTTCTTCACGCGCTTCATGTTTTAAAATTAAACCTTTGAAAAAACACCCCATGTATATTATGTTTTGTTTTATCTTAAATAGGTATGTAATTTATTACAAAGGTTTCATACATCTGGTAAGATTAAAGAATCTTATTTTTGGTTGAATTGAACTTTTACTGACATTTTATCTATAAATAATAATATGTAATTTCTTAATCAACATTAATAAAAACGGAGAGAAAATACGTGTGTTGGTAGTGCCTAGTAAGAAACAGTTTTCGTGAAAAACACGATTTAACTGACTGCGCATAGTGTGTTGTCCCTTTGGTGCAATTCTCTTGACTTAGTTGCGCTTCGTTCTCACCAGGAGGAATAGTCTGAAAACAGAATTTTAACAGGGGTTTGGAAAAGTTAAAATTAAGCACGACTAGGCTATAGTAGCATTTCTAAACTTGCAGCCTGATACATGAAGAATTTCCCAATCTTAGTATAGGTGAAAAAAACTTCCACTGCAGTTTAAGGAGGTCACAGAAAATTTGTTTAAACAAATTGTTTAGTCTGAACCCCGCGCCTCCACTTATTTATGTCAGAAATTTTTATTACTCGGTTTTTTGCGACATATATCAATGCACTTAAAATTCGTGAAGTATTTATTAAGGGACAGCGACTCCTTTCCCCTGATATATACATGGCAATCAACATCTTATGAAGTCATACCAAATTCTAGACTGGAATTTCTTATTTAAAGGTGACTTACGCCTTGAAAGCCGTGACATGCCATTCATAAAAAATATGTAGAAAGATGTACGTATTTCATAACGTAATGTCTGTGTAGCCACATATGCTAATATCAAATTTATTTTAACACGATTCTTGAAATAGTATAATTACTACCGGCCTTATTTATAAACGCATCGAAATACGTGACAAGCTTAACTCCAACTTCATCTTTAACTGTTGATATTGAAACTAGGACAACATTACACCATACGCCACTTATTTAAAAAATGATGGACATGCAACCAAAGTTTGAAAGATAACAAATTTTTAATTTTTTTTCTAAATACTTACAAATATAGTCGTATAGATTCTATATAACTCCAGGATATTTCTTACAGCATAACAGTGTTTATAGACAGTGTGTGTCGCCGTTTGGTTATCTGATGTCACAGGAACACTGAAACACACTGATCGCTTCCCACCAAAGCGAACCGGGCTTGATTCCCGGCGAGTTCACTCCCGCATTTATCGCAAGTGGGAATCGTGTCCGACGATGCTGATGGTGGGTGGGTTTTCTCGGGGGTCTCCCGTTTTTGCCGCTCTTTCAAGACCCTGAGGTTAAGAGCGGCCCAAAGGTCTCACGCCACTTCATTTGAAGTCTGTGGCAGACTCATACGCGTGCTGTTTCGCGAAATGAAGACGTTCGGCGTGTGTTCAATGTTGTGGAGGAATTTGGGGGGGGGGGGGGACAAACCTAGGGGTTGGAGACGCAGGAAAACGGCAATCACCGAAACGAAATTTCCCCAGTAGTCGGCAGGCACCAATTTCCCGTGGCGTTCTTTAACCTCGGTTGCCTGTGGTACACTTAGAAGAAAGAATTTTCACCGGTCGCATGAACCGCGCTAAGGTTTTTTTCTTCCACTCAGGTTAGGAACTCAACGAGATTTTTTATGCTAGAGTTTGGCGCAAGAGAAATTTCCGCCACAAGCTGGGCTCCTGTTACAACGAGGTAGCTTTTTTTATTAAACAGGTGGTTAATGGAGAAATTGTATACAATTTTGTGTAAAGGTCCGTGTCTGGCTGGAATTGTGTTATATACTAGCCCAATTTTACAAATAATAAGTATTAAGTTTGTTTTGCGACAGTGTTCATACCCTACAGTGCTGTTCACCAGAGCAAACAGTGAAAATACAATTGTGTTTTGTATTGATATTTCGGAAGCATGCCTATTTAAGTGATAAAAGAAAAGTTTCAAATACAGCTTTCATAAAACGTATCTTCTCAATTACATTGTCACATTTTATCAAAGTAATCACGAGATATAACGTTATGGTAAATCCAGGTTGAAGATCAGAGTGATTCTCAATCGGACCGAAAACCTTTGGGAGGTGCATCCCAACAACATAATATGTCTATCTAATAATATGTGTGTGTAAAGGCTGTTCACGATAAAGTGAGCACTTAAGAAACGAGCCTTAGAAAAAAGTTACTCCCGCTGCATGCATATACTTTAACGGCCGCAATGAGTGATATGCGCCCAGCAAAGTTGGTAAGGGTGGATCTAAAGTAGTTCCATATCTTAACGTCTGATGGAAAGTGTTAGGTAACGATTTGCGATAACTTAAATTATTACCTTTGCTTTCTGTTCTTTTTTTAATGCATCGAAGTGTAAAATTGACCATATTTGTAAAATATTTACTTTAATAATAATTTAACATTTTCATCTGACCGCCGCAAGAATAAAGTGACGAGGCCCATGGCAATGCTAATTTTACATAAGGCGGAAGACTACACAACGTGCGAACAAGTAGATCTTGAGCAGGGCTTTCAAAAGTGCACATTTTACCGTGAATGTGCATCTATGGATTGAGTTTAATTACAATAAATGAAAATCTATTCTAGGTGGGACGATGTGGGTTCTTTATTCGTGTTACTGTAAGGGGTTATGCAGGTACGAAACTATTTTTTACTGAGCGAAACCTCAGTTATTAAAAAAATAAATAAATGGGTATACCATCCTGCTGATGTGTTAAAATAGGTGTTGGTAACGAATCACTACCGATGTGTACACTAACAATGATTATGCAGGTCGAAGGCAACAAAGTGGCTCATTTGTTGCAACACTTTTGCCCAGGCCGTTTTCCAGGTGACATCACACACAGTTAAAGCGATGTATGAGGACGCCAATCGTAGCAGCGTATACCATTTTAAATGAAGTGGTGTATTTAAAAAAATGGGGAGGGGGGGGGGGGGAGCTTAGTCATGTTGCGGGGACGAAAAAATATCGCGATATATACATTTAGAGGAAAGGCGATAACTACTAGCAGAAATTTTTAAAGTTTCACCACATCTTACGATCGCAAAAGCAAAAATTTTAAAGAAAAGCAAAAATGCCCATTGTTTTAAATCACTGTCCGATTTCAACGTAATATTACAATGTTACTAAAATCCAGTTTATGTAAGCAACGCACAAAGTTTCTGGTCGCGTGAATTTTCCCTTTGTTACGTCCTATGCTCTGTGCATATTTTTTTTTAACTCTGCACGAACCTTTAGCAATGTTTACACAATAGTAAACATAAAGCAGCAAGCAGTTGGGTTTGGCAGTTAGCAGAAGCCTAACTGAACTTTTACTTATACCTTATTTATAAATTATAATATTTCATTTATAAAGACAGCGAGCAAATAAGTACGTTGGTATTGCCAGTAAGAAACAATTCATTACAGTGAATGCGCACGAATGCGGTGCGTGGGCCCTTTGGTGTAGTTTCCCAAGCTTTGCTGGCATTTGGCGGAGGAATATTCTGGAAGTAGAACGGAAGGCTCCCGACTAGCTGGTACTTGAAACGCGCTGGAGAGTGTTTGAAATAGGCCTGCTACGAAACTATTAAAGGTACCTCCAAAGTGCTAATCTACGAAAAGAACACACGCATCGAACGAAGGCTGTTGGGTGCTTTCAAGACATCACGCACGCTATACCGGATGTTCCGCGACTTAATCGACTTACTTCGGCAGTGTGTTATACAGATAATTGGCAACAGAAAATGTCATATACTCAAGTAGGCTATGCAGCCCCATTTCAGAGGTTCAGGGACTTAAATGCAATGAAACACAAATTGGAATTACTGAATATCGCTAATACAATTGACTACATTCATCTTGTACATCCCACACAGGCTGTTCAAAGTGTGCCCATTGTGACCGAAAGCAGACACTACTAGTGTGGCTGGCGTGGACCGTCTTTGTAAGTGTGTCGAGGCGAGTGGTTGTGCAACCATGTCAGGAATGTTTACACGTGCAGAGTACGCATACATGGTGTTTGTATACGGATACTGTGACGGGAATGGGCATAGTGTAGCGACTGAGTATCCGCTCAGGTGTATTGGAAGAGGTGGGCCAATCCCATGGCCGGCACGCTCTCCAGACCTCTCCCTGTTGGACTTTTTCTTGTGGGGCTGCCTGAAGAGTAAGGTTTACAGTAAACGGCGATCAGACACACGAGGCCAGCTGCTACAGGCGATAACCGACGCCACTAATAAACTCAGAAATGAACTTGCAGGCATACAGTGGCAACACGCCATGGCAGGCTACAACGTATCGCAGCCTGCTTACGGTCAGATGGTGTACAGTTAGAACAGCTCGTGTGAGACATTCAACATGAATGTGGTCAGTAGTATTAAAGACATTCATTAATTCCAATGTGTGTGTGTTGTTGCAACGTCCCTGTAACTCTGAAATGGGGCTGCATAGCCTACTTGTGTATGACATTTTTCGTTGCCAATGATTTGTATAACATGCTGCCGAAGTCTGTCGGTTGAGTCGCGGAACATCCTGTATAGAAAAGCAATTTCGGAGTACACCAACAAGGCTAAAAACGGCCTGTTCAAAGGGTTGTATCTAATAATTAGAGACCCCGAGAAATTCGCGAGTTCAGTGACCTGTATGCTAGACTTCACAGTCTTATATACTCTTATACAGATATCTACTGTGTGTTGGTTGATTGTTGTGGTAGTAGAATGCGGTGGTTGAGCGCACAATTTATTGCATGTTTGTTATTGGCGTATTTATCTCCGTGAGGTGTCAAACAACAGACCAACCAATTACAAAAGTAACATGAATGTACAAGTGTGTGAATTCCAACTTGTTTAGAAATGAACCCGCGATATTCTCGGGTCTCTAGCATAATACATGCGTCAGATACAATACTACTCAAGGGCCCTGCATTGAACCTCCCTTCAGACTTTCCACCAATAGAAAAATAGGGTCACCCCTGAAAGTCCCATAGGTACACGCAGTGCGACGAGAACACTGCACAGCCTTGCGCTTAGCGGTGATGGCGCACTTGATGTGCGTGGTAGTGTGGCTCTTATTGCTCCCACGCTTATTGGGCCTCAAACTCGGGGCCCTCAAGAAGGGCTTCAGGAAAGGTGTAAGTGCCCGCGGAAAGACTATTGCCCGGTTGCACAAATATCTTCCCCGATCCGAGATCGAATGATCCTAGTTCCGAACCAGAATCCAGTTTGATCTTGGTTCCAATGTAAAAGTGTTGCACCGACGAAATCTCATTATTCTGAATCTCCGATTCGTCGATCATGGTTCCAAAGTGAGACATCGATATTAAGTATGAGACAAATTTTGCCATTGGTTCGTAATACATGACGTCATAAAAGTAGGCGTATTTTTCACTATAGATAGAACTAGATGTGCGATGTTTTATATATGTTAATTGAATTATTGCTGTACGAATTTTACTGGATAATATTTAAGTACGTATAATATTGTTTTAATTTCCCAAGAAAACAACCGAACATAATTATATCTGTTGGCGTATTTTCAAACTACATTTGTCGACGATGGCTACTGATCTCGGATCGAGATTTCGAATCGCCAATTTCGGCGGTTCGAAATGAACTTCATCTCGATCTCCAGTCCAGCTCTTAACTCGAATGGCGCAACAGTTTTCAGTGTCGATCTTAGATCCGATCTCTGATCGAGTTGCGTACCACGATGGTGCAACCGGGCATAAAACTTTGTTCGATTCAAGAAGAGCTTAATGTGAGCGTGGCCGCTCGTGGCAATGACCTCCCCGCGCGGGGTGTCATTCCCTGCGACGTCGACTAGCAGATCGATTCAGACGGCCGGGCGGCTGCAGCAATCGACTTCTGTCAGCCGGCGGAGGCAGGCCGAGAAAACGGCGTCGCTAACCTGTTATCCTCTTACTGGTTTGGCAGGACCACGCCTCTCCGCGATAATCACCCCGGCGTAAGTATGTGTTCCCCCCTGCAACCCACTATCGCGCCGAGCTTCATCTGGCCTTCAACTGGATCCGACAAGAATTAACACTTCCAGTCGAGCTCTCTCTTTCTCTCTCTCTCTCTCTCTCTCTCTCTCTCTGTCTGTGTGTGTGTGTCTCTCTCTCTGTATATATACACACACACACACACACACACACACACACACACATATATATATATATATATATATATATATATATATATATATATATATATATATATATATATATATATCAAATGTAGAGGGGCGCAGACATTTCCATGGCCGCGTCGGCTGAGATTGCGTGGCTGTAGTTGGCTACACACTGGCTCATGATTAGGGCGTTCCGGGTTCGAGTCCCGGGGACTGTCATGGATATGTTATTTTTTACGTGAATACGTATTTAAATTCGCGACCATAGTGGGAGGAATCCAGAAAATCCTATGATAAAATCGGGGGATACAGTTTGGCAATGCAGCTGCGAATCTATATCGTCTACATCCACTCTCGATTGTCAAAGCATCAAATAATGTGTTACGTTGAGTGAGGACTGCGAATCATCGTGCTTAGCGGGGTGGAAGGAGAAGGGGGCGCAAATTTGAGTTTGTTTCTCCGCGTCTCATAACTTCCGCGTAGTATAACTTTTGACTAGGAGAAGTTATGACGCTCGTTTAAGTTTCAATCGACAGCTCTCATCAAGATCAACCAAGTGCGTGTATAGAAATATTTGTCTGGTGTGGTTATTGTAAAATTGTATGCGTTTAATGTAAAAAATTAACAAAACTTACCACAATGTCGGCCCATACTCGTCAAAAAGCCATGTCGAAATACAGAAATGGTATAAGGTTGGAAAGAGCATTACAAAAGCAATCCAGCGATACCCATAAAACCCCATATGATCGAGTGAAGCGGCGCCGGGAACGTAAAATAAACACCAAGGCGTCCGAGAGCGTCATCCTAGACGTATTCACGCAAAACAAACTGCCGTGTCCCCAACACAGCCAAACCCAAATTTATTTTCCGCCTCTATGGGTCACTCTCTATGACAGGGCTGTCCAATCGGCTTACTATTGGGCCACTTACAAAATTGCATTGCTTGACAGGCCACACTCAGCTTATTACGAAGTCGTGGATGACTCATCGTTTGTTGATGTGAAGATGTTATAAATGTAATAATATATAGTATTCTTCCTGCGTTTTACGCTACTAATGGTCGCAGTTAAAGTTACCGGCCCTTATCTATGGGAAGAAGTCAACGAAAATTGTACGTTGTAAAATACACACGTCAACAAATGAATGGTTTTAAAAAACGCGGATTGGTAATACACTAGTTTTACATTCATGATTTTTTCGGGTTCGATGCCGGCTCTGTCTTACATGTTTCCAGGTTTTCGGAACACGAAAATTATTTAAGCAGTGCTGTGAGCACAAAGACAAGTTTTAAGGATTTTTTTAAACGTGAAAATGGCTGGAACAGGTGTTTTCAGATTCCGATTTAGCAGCCAAACTTTCACTGCAGAAAATTTTGAAGAGTTGTCTTTTTACACGCATCGTACGTTTACCTTCATTGGCGTGGAACGGAAACATTGAGTCAGCGCTTGAAGTGAGGTGTCAGGGGTTCGACCTGGCCTGCAGCTGTTCTGCGACCTCGAGAGCCTCGCAAAGCGCTAGCTATAAGGCCGATTCATGTTTGGCTACAGTGACACGAACCATTCAAACCTAGACCAATATAGTCTATTCACAGTTTATTCATATTTTTTTACTCAAACCTTTGAAAAATCACTCAATGTATCATGTGTTTAGTTATTTACTAAATATGTTATCTATCACCGGCGTTTTAGACCTCTGTTAACTGTAAAGTAACTCATTTTTCATTAAATTGCAATTTTTCCTATTTTTCTTTTATGAATGATCAGATTCCATTTATAATAAATATTAATAAAAACAGTGAGAAAACATATCTGTTAATAGCACCTAGTAATACATAGATATAATGCAAAATATTATTACAACTGAGTGCGCACGAATTCGGTGCGTTGTCCTTTGGTGTAATTTTCCAGGCTTAAATAAGCTTAGTTTGCACGAGGCGAAGGAATATCCAGGAAGTAGAACTTCAGCAGGACTTCAGAAAAGGCTGAAGTAACCGTGAATGGAGTATAGCGTGTAAGCCTAAAATAAAGTATATTTAATGACTATTATTACAAATGAGAGGGTTTCAAAACGTGCTCACTGTACTATGCATTGCCTACATCGTATTTTTTGTTAAACTGAACTATGAATAATATTATTTATTTTTAATTAATATTAATAAAGGCAACGATAAAGTAAGTGTGTTGGAAATGCCTAGTGAGAAATAGATTTCACGTAAAATAATACCGGACTGAGTGGCTCAAAGATGCGGTGCGCTGTCCCTTCAATGTAATTTCCTGGACGTGGTTAAGAGTTAAGAGATTTCGGCGGCTCTTAACATCGAGGTCTTAAGAGCCGATAAGGATGATTAAGGTGAGTATGGAGCAGCGCCGGGATGAAAGGGCGGGGAGAACGGGAGATTCCCGAGAAAACCCGCGTACCAACGGCGTCGTCCGGCACGATTCCCACATGCGAAAATCCGGGATGACCCGGCCGGGGATAGAACCCGGATCGCTTTGGTACGAGGTGAGCAGGCCAACCGTTGAACGTAATAACGGGACACTGTCAAATTAAAGAATATTTAGCTAAAATAAATAAAATAGAAGACGACAGTCGTCAATGTGAAAAGGGAGCTCTGACGTTATACAATATTCTAAACTTGTGTGACATGTTTAAAGAAGAAATGAAATAATTATAACGGACATTAAAACCCTTTAAATGACAAATGGCCATTACAAGAACATTATATATATATATATATATATATATATATATATGACAAGGAAATTGTAGAAATAATAAATGAAAGTATTAGTAAAATATATGATATGGTAAAAACTATGAATGATGATTTAACTGAGTAGTCTAAGGAGCGGATGCGAATGTGCTGGATCTAAGGGAATTATTGAGTGAGTGTTTGTGTTTGTCTAGTGTTTTATCGTTTAAATTAAATAAAAATTATAAATAACTCTCTCTTTTAGATCAGAAACAGCATTTTCAGTAAATATTAAAAATTTAAAAGCTCCGACAAACACGAAAAAGAAGTTATATATATATATTCGAAATCAATGCAAAAAGAATTGAAGGAAATATGGAGAAAAATAGAAGAACAAGAAGGAGGAAGATAAGAGAATTGAACACCCTGGATGGCTGTACTGCTAAGTAGGGTTAAAGAAATAATTAAAAAAAAAAAAAGGCTAACCGCGACGTGGTTAAGCTTTGTTCGCACGGGGTGGAGGAATACGTTGGAAGTAGAACTCGAACAGGGCTTCAGTAAAACTGCACGAAGAGGACTGCACCTCGGGAGCGCGCTGATCTCCAACTGAAGCGGCGATGACCGTACCTCGCTGCGGGCGATCAAGTTGCGTCGGGCTCCTTCTCTCGCCTCCTGTTCACGTAACAGGCTCGCCATTGACCTCTGCGCGGGGCGGTTACGTGTGGCTCGGGCTACTTCTCTACGGCCCGGTGCCGGCACGAGGGCTTACGCAACTCTTCCTCCCAGGGGAAGGTCAGCGAGGGACAACACCAAGTGCGTCTCATTTTTTTTAACGTGAATTACGTCTTTAAAATTGCGACCATAGTGGGAGGCAATCCAGAACATCCGACGATAACAAAATAGGGGGATACAGTTTGGCATTACAGCTCCGAATATATCGTCTACAATGAAAATTTAATTACACCACTCGATTGACAAAGGATCAAAGAATATGTTACGTTGAGTTCGTTTCGCCGCGTCTCATTACTTCCGCGTAGTATAACTTTTGGCTAGGAGAAACTACGATGTTCATTTAGGTTTCAATCGACAACTCTCGTCAAGATCAATCGATTGCGTGTATAAAACATTTGTGTGGCGTGGTTATGGTGAAATTGTATGTGTTTAATGTAAAAAATTAAGAAAACTTAAATACAATTTCGGTCTATACGCGTCAAAAAGCCAAGACGAAATGCAGAAATCGTATAAACGGTTGGAAAGAGCATCTCAAAAGCAATCCATTGATACCCATAATACTCCATATGATCGAGTGAAGCGGTGCCGGGAACGTAAAATAAACACCAAGGCGTCCGAGCGCGTCAACGTAGACGTATTCACGCAAAAAAAAAACTGCCGTGTCCCCAACCCAGCCACACCCAATTTTTATTTTTTATTTTTTCGCCTGCCAACGCACGCACAATATTTCGGTCAAAACTTAAAGTTTTAAAACAGTCGTATTTTCCGTTTGAAACCAACCAAGACATGTAGAGCGCGAGCTGATCACTGTACGCTACACCGCAGCAAATGTTTCGAACTAGTTTAAAAATTACTATCCCAATAGACATTACGTTAAATGTCGTTTTTATAGGGGAAAAATATATTCAGCTTACATATTTTTGCATTACTTGATGTTGTACCATATTATCATATATTTGTGGATCTTCAGTACACAAATAGTATAAATAATCAATGAACTTCTCAAAGGATTCCATGCAATTACATACGCGAAAGTTTTTCCATTTATACTTTCGGATATTAAGAAATTTTACGTGTTCATAATCTCAAATTTTTCCTGTATCTAAATTTTTTTTTACCAATAAAAACAAAAGTTTTTAGCTACCCTAAATTTTACATATTTTATTAATGGTTTATTCTATTTCGTGAGTTTCAAAATAATACAATTGTATTTCTGCCATGTTATTGTGCTAAAGGTACAGGTTCTCTTTTTTTATTTTTTCTGTTAAGTGAGTGATATTTCAAAGGTAGACTCCATCCAACCTACTTAGAAGGATCGCAATCACTCAAAAATGTTCCTGGTTCGAATTCGAGAATACATGCAGACGTGTAGGCTGTTTTAAGAGAGAAATTTGTTTTCGTTATGCATTTAACCACCCCGCCGGTTAGTCTATGAATATAAAGCAACATCATAAATGTATGTTATAACTGTACATAAGTACAATGTTTTCCAATGGAAATCAAAATACGTGTTTAAAATGAAGTGTACATTAACTTACCAATGCAATCTATTTACAACCAGCTGTTCATATGAAACCTCAGAGCGAAAAACAAATTAAAATTTTAATTTCCTTCCGCCCATAAATTAGGTTGGCTCGTATAGTGAAAATAGTCTGATTATAACAGAAGGTGGGCAGGAAACGAAGCAGATCTCGTTGTTATTTTTTAATAACAAATTTTTGTGACCTTATAGAAGACACACACGATGTTCAGGAATATGAAAATCCCAGTTAGTAGCAAAACAAATTCATTCCACGCTTTTGTGTATGTGAAATAACAAAATGTACTGATATAATTTTACTTTTGTATGAATGAGAAACTTAATAACTTTTTCAACGTCTGTGCCACTGCAGTAATTATAGGTACCATGCACATGTTTTATTTGTATATTCCTTAATGCCAAAAACGTTTCAGTACTGCTGCTGAAATAAGCAGCAGGATCAGTATGCCATTTTTTTTTACTTACATGTGTAATCTTTCAAAACTGTGATGAACATTAAATAATATCTTGCAAATATAATGAATTTTTATTTGAATCAAAAATTAATTTCTTAATAAAACGCAGTGCTGTATCCACCTTATTTTCATCGCAAAGTGAAATCTCCTAAGAGAAATTAATATTGCATTATACGGCAAAATAATAGCTAGAAGTGCTGAGTAAAAATGTTTATTCTTAGAAAATGAAGTTCTCTAAATGGCAGAAGATAAAACGAGAGAAATTTTTTGAACCAGATTTAACTAGGCTTTTACCAGGAATTTTTTTTCTCCTGTTAACACAATACAGAGGCGAAAATTGGCTTAAAACTGTATTTGCTTTGGATTCCTTGTACTATTTCAAATTTTTACTTATGTACGAAAGAGGCAACTGGAGAATATAACATTCGTCGTCTGTGGAGACAAAATGTTAAGACCTATTTATGTAACCGCTGAACACATGAAAAGTTTATTTTAAAATTTTTTAAAAATATAATATTTTTTTGGAGGCCAAGGTTACGCATTTCACTAAGTAAATGAAGAGTCGTATTCAGTTGTTTGAAATATTCTTACAATGGGGGTGAATGATTAAGTGAAAAATTTTGAACATCTCCATTGCTACGCTAGGTCTTGGTATTCTGTGACGACATAGTGTGGCAATGGAGTATGTTTAAAATATTTAACTTATTCAATGGCATGCATAAGTCTTATTGCCATTTTACAGACATGTTGGTATCCAAAATTAAAATTTAATAGACATGTTTAAAATTATTATTTTTTGGAGGAATAATTATTATCACTTTGTTTAAAACAAAAAAAAAATCAGTATTTTTTTCTTATTCGATATGCAAGTCAAATGATTTTCGCCATACAAAAACGATAATTGCACTAACTAAAGTATGTTACGCAACTTCTGCTGGAATATACATTACTCTTTGTCATGCCGCAGAGCTACGAGCGATTATAAGAGCCGGTTTTTGTAAGATAGGCCATATAAAGTAAAAGATTATTATCTCTCGCTTGCCGGAATCAAGGGTAGCAAACACTTTTACATAGATAGTCATCAGAAACTCCTCGTGCGTTCTTATGTATACTGGCAAAGTAGAGAGTTTTTTTTTTACAACTGCTACGGTGTCTGCATTGCAAAAATCTAGCAAATCACCCATATCGTTAAACTATATTTGTGCTTGGAATTACGAGTATAGTATTCAATTATTAATTTCAACTGTACGTATGATGTATAAGGATGATTCATAATTATAAAGTGTTTAAATACAACATGTAACATACTGAACAACGTAAGAAGTCTCCTAATTATTAGTGATCGTAAACGCTGTAACAGGCAGACCAAGAGGGGCAGGCAAAAAATTACTTTTAAGTCTTGTGGTGTTTTGTTGAACTTAATACAAAGAAAACTGGACATTCGTATTAGCTGGAACCGTTGCGTTCACAGCACATCTGAGTTCGAAGTGAGACATAATGTGTGGATCGCAGTTGTGGTTGAGGATAATACAAACCAGGACACGCAGAAAATTTTCCAGCGAAAGTGACAGTCGTTCTGCAGGAAGGTCCAGAACTCTCCCGTGTATGAGTGATCAGCGAACTTGCTCAAACAATTTGATGGTAAAATCTATAGGCCGTTGAACGGCGATGGAGATTCGTGTTTGATTCCCGGGTCAATCACTCCCACGCTACGCATGTGGGTTTTCTCTGAGCATTCCCCGTTTTCCCCACCACTACATTCCACTTCTGCTTTATCACCTCAATTCACACTCCATCGGCTCTGAAGACGAAAGCTCTTAAGGTTTCTGCCTAACAAGCCTGAATCCCCGAATTTAAAATACAGAATTAATTTTAAATAAATTATTTCAAAATTGTGTAAGTTTAAGAGATAGCCATTTGAAATAAAAATCATTATGTGTGACATTTCTTAAGTAATACAAGCACGCAAAAAAGCTACAAATGATTATATTGAATAATTTCTTCTAATATTAAATATTTAAATATGCATGTTACAACATAATTATTAATATTTTTTCGTAATTGAAACATGGCTGCATTCTCTGAGAAAGTCACGTTGAATAATTTCTATTTGGAATGTTTATCTTTAAAATTGATGCTTTGAGAATAAAATTATTTCAATATCGATTCGCCATTTAATCTCCGTCGCTGCAACCTTGGTAGGCGAAGCCTTTAAGAGTTTGAAGTCAGGAAATATTATCTGTACTTTAGTTGTTTACACGTATCTCAGCCGAAATATTCAGGGAGTACGACTTTTTATCCGAATATATAAAAAACAATTATATAAGTCCGCAAAGTTTGGTTTTTTTCACATTTGTTATGTTATAGGAGTAAAAATTGTGAAAATGGTTTAAAAATCGCATTCATTTAGTTTTTCTACAACTCTGCTTTCACCGAAACTATTTAGTTTAAATTTCATTTTTGAGTGCTCAGCCTAATCAGTTTTCTGACAGATCTCTTATGCGACAGAAATTATTTATATATAAAAAGCCCGTATGAAAAAAAATTAAATAGTTACAAGCTCTATCTCTCGTTAGTATTGGCTGCACAGCAAAATATTTTCGTGTTGTTTACACCGGCACCGAAAAGAAATGTATGTAACGCAAACATCAACAAATGAAATTCTTCAAAGAGTTGAGCGTCGCAAAATTATCCTGGGATCGAGAAAAGTATGCAACACGTACCTTTCTCTGAAGGGGGAATACTAGAGCAGTAGGGGTTTCCAAACTGTGTTATTCGGACCCTAGTGCTCCGTGCCTGGATCCTAGGTAGCCGACGAAAATTTCTAAATGAGCCATCAATTTTCACTCATTTGAGATGAATAGTTATAACTACTGATAATACGGTTTTTTTTCCTGTTTAATGCAGCATTCAATGATTTGCCCACTCCAACACGTTTGGTGTTAAAAGGATGGGGATAGGTGGCTCTGTGCCATGGCCACTACGTTCACCCGACCCCACGCCAGTCTATTTGATCCTGCGGGGCGATGTGTGTGCTCTACGCCTTTGTATCACGAACACAGGCGGCATGCAACGCGGTTCAAAACACCCCTGACATCCACGAGAGGGTCAGCCAATAGACTAAAGATGAGGTCTTATTCGTCTTCTGCGCATGTACCCAACTTTGACCTACTCCAAAAGAACACAACTGTCAGAGTCACATGGTCAACAGTGATAAAAGTGTTTGTTTATATCTTAAATTTTAAACGACAAGCACTATAATATGAATAAAATACTTGTAAACTTGTTCATGGGAAAATGAGCTCTTTTAGAAAGCGCTGCTTAAGATCTACTTGAAAACACGCTGTGTATTCTTCCGCCTTATGTAGTACTGACATTGTCACGAGGCCTAGTCACTTTATTCATGCACAGGTCAAATCAATCTGTAAAATTATTACAAAAGTAAATTTTTTATAAATCTGCTCATTTTTACACTTAGATGCATTAAAAAACAAACAGAAAGCGAAATAAATAATTTAAGTTATCAGACATGGTTAATTAACACTTTTTATTTTACGTTAAAATACGGAACTACATCCCATCCATCGTTACCAACTTGACTGGACGCATGTCACTCAGGGCGCCCGCTAAAATATATGCAGGCAAGGTCAGTTACTTTTTCCTAAGGTTGATTTTAAAAGTGCTCACTTTATCGTGGACAGCCTTTACCAAGTTGAATTTAATCGAACTGCCTTAAAAATGGCTTAGATGAAGAATATATACATCTTAAAACTTTTGTTTAGAAATCAGTTTTCTAAGATAACCTCCAAACCATGCGGTTTTAACTAGACGTGTTGGCAGAAAAGCAGTTCAATGTTGGGACACGGAGATTGGTTGTGCGCAGCCTGCGAGATCGGTTTACATCATCTTTAGTCTATGCATGAGTCAGGCGATACTTCGACGTCGCAACAAATGCAATCTAGCGGAGGGCCGCCATTTTGAGGCACCTGCTTTAGGTCAACGTATGGAAGTGTGTCACAGGCAGTTAGTAAAGTGCTGCGACCTACAAATGTCTACATACCTACTATTACCACCACACCTACAGTAATACATCAAATTCCACTATTCCTTGGGAGGTAGGCAGCTGGTGACTGTTGCATGCATGACTTACTGCATACCTGCCAGGCGTTATAATGTGTTGTACATAGACGCCTATCGTCGAAACGCGGCGTCTCCAGACATCCGTTCTCAGACTATAGATACTCCTCATCATATTACCTATCACCCCTAGAATTTTATCACAATTATCTTATGACATATTGTATACACACACACACACATACATCGATCGCACTTGGAGTAGATGCAAAAATTAAGTTAAACACATGGTTACGATATGCTACGGAACACGTTTAGTTCAATAATTATAAACAAAACTTACAACACACAGCCCATTTCCAATGTATTTTCTAAATCAGCAATCATAAATTTGAATCATTTTATCTCTGAATTTACACACACGTACACACACACACACACACACACACACACACACATATATATATATATATATATATAATATATATATATATATATATATATATATATATATATATATATATATATATATATAGAGAGAGAGAGAGAGAGAGAGAGAGAAAAGAGACAGAGAGAGAGACAGAGGAAAAAGATATGTGTTTCTTGAACAGACTTAAAATGTATGGAGTAGGGAGTTTGTTTTTCAGGGAATGTGAGCGGCACCTGCTCGCCAGGTGAATCCGGCAAGGCTCGGCGACACACATTTGACTCACGTCAAGTGTGTGTCGATCTACGTCAATGCCCCAATTGAGTACACACGGGCGCCGGGTGACGCGCGACCTTGAGTTTGAGCGCCGAACTTGAACCATCCCCCGAATGACGTCTATTTACGGCTTGCTAAACTCGGCGGCACTTGTATTGGCTTAAATTACGTCGGAATTGACGTGCGCTGCGATGAACATTTTGACGTGAATACGTCTTTAAATTTGCAACCATAGTGGAAGGTAATCCAGAAAATCATATGATAACAAAATCGGGGGATACAGCTTGGCATTACAGCTTCAAATCTATCGCCTTCATTATAAATTCAATTACACCGCTCGATTGCCAAAGGATCAAAGAATATGTTACGTTGAACTAGGACTGCGAAGCAACGCGTGAGAAGATAAAAGAGGGGGGGGGGGGTGACTCCGCAAATTTGAGTTTGTTTCACCGTGTCTCATAACTTCCGCGTAGTATAACTTTTGATTAGGAGAAGCTACGACGCTCGTTTAAGTTTCAACCGACAGCTCTCGTCAAGATCAATCGATTGCGTGTATAAAACATTTGTGTGGCGTGGTATGGTGAAATTGTATGCGTTTAATATAAACAATTAAGAAAACTTAACACAATTCGACCTATACTCGGCAAAACGCCAATTAGAAATACAGAAATCGTATACGGTTGGAAAGAGCATCTCAAAAGCAATCCAGTGATTAAGGCTGTTCACGGTTTAGTGAGCACTTTTGAGGCCCTAGTTACTTTATACTTTCAGCCATTTTTATCTTTTAACTTCCATCTTAAAATAAATACTGCCATACAATAAATAAACACAGAGTGTATATTCCACCGCACTCAGAAATTAACGACTAAGGCTAAAATAAAATATATTTACTGACTATTATTCTAAATAAGAGGGCTTTCAAAAGTGCTTACTTTACCATTAATAGCCTATACCCATAAAACCCCATATGATCGAGTGATGCGGCGCTGGGAACCTAAAAAGTATCAAGGCGTCCGAGCGCGTCAACGTAGACGTATTCACGCAAAACAAACGGCTATGTCCCCAACACAGCCACGCCCTATTTTTTTTAATGAAGTACGTAGGGGGCAATGTCTGGCCAACAGTGAGGTCACCAGAGACGGAGTTAAGTTGCTGAGAGCAGGAGGGACAGGGAAGAAAATTTCCGTGATCAGCAGTGAGGAACCATCCCATAACTCGCCTGGAGTGACTTCGGGGTATGATGGGAAACAGAAATCAGGAATGCGGGACCTGGTATCGAACCTATGTCCTCCCAATTGCAAGTCCAGTGGTTCACCTCTGCGTCACCTCACCTCATATTTTTAAATATAATTTAAGATTCTTTGATATAAAAATTGTTGCAAAGCACGTATATTGCAAGGTAAGAGAGAAACAGGAAAACGTATCCCTAAATACCACGTTTATTAATAAGTAGATTTACAATATTTTAATTTCTGTAGCCAATTCCTCTAACGTAATTTCTTGAACGACATAGTAAAACGTTTCGGCGATGCTGAAGAAAATAGTGGAAAGAAGCTGTATCAACAAATATTAATGACCTGTAGCTAGACTATTCAAATTTGCTTTAATTTATTTCTACCAAGAAACCAAAACATGGCGACCGCGTCCACATATGTACCGCAACAAGTTGCCATCTTTTCTACTTCAAAAGTGATAACTTTAGCAATAAGATCTGTCCATAAACGCCACCTCTCGTAGAAATGCTCTGACGTCTGCCTCATCGCTAGCAACGAACCATGGACAACCTCACAAACTATTTCGAATTATGTTAAACAATTCGTACAAGTACTTTACGTGCCCGTTCATATGAGTGTACAGTACATAATGTGTACAAGAGTATATAAACTTAACGCAGATTTCAAGCGGCCATGTTTCTCTTTGTTACTTGCCGGACATTCCTGCATCCATATCTCATGTGGTGTCATGTAGTGTCACTTTTAAAATATACATGTCGTGCACTTTCAACCGTATGTTGTACATTTTCTGTGTTGATTCACTTTAGGTTTCGGGTGATAAGCAATAGTTTCAATGACTTCTGAATCAGCCCTCGTGCAAATAAATTCCTCGTTGTTTGAGGCACATGCAAATAGCATTTACAGCTATTAATACATATGGACCTGTAAAATATCTCTTATAATAGTAAAAACTGTATTCCAATACTCACCAGCGTATTCGCATTTGTATGTTTTCCCTTTGATTGGGATTATATCATTCAATGGTATATAGCTATATTTAAATATGAGGCTTTGAGTTTGTCGCATGTGCCTTCTGTGTTTATAATTTTGAGCGCTTGTGTACTGAAACGAAACCATAAGTCATTTTAATTTGATTTGCTACCGCTTTCAGATTATATACACTATATATTTTACGCAAGTTTAAATACGCGTTATTTTTCCGCTGTTCATAATAAAATTTGGGACATGCCCTCTTCCCCGAAAGAAGATTCTTGAAGTGACTGTCCTAAAAAAAAAAAAAAAAACACCCTGGTGTTACTTCAAGGACTAAAGTCAAAGTGGCTGTCTACATTTGGTAACGGTTTAAGATGAAAAAAAATTACACTAATCTAAAATGATTTCAGTCAGCCGAATTCATATGCAGAAAAGGGGGCTATTTATTTCAGAAGCGCTGCGTACTCAAACTATGTGGCCAACCAGCAAGAAGCTAATTTGCCAGCACCGACAGTTTCTCGTATTAGCATTGTGGTCGGACTGATGCCAGCGGGCTACTTAGAAAGCTGTTTAGCTGAAAAGTGTTTTGCCTGTCTGTTCCCAACCTTCTATTTGGATGAGCTGGGGGTACCACAATCATAGCGGGGACGTTATTTGCAAGAATTCTGTGGTCACTTAACCCATATAGTACAGTTGAAGACAAGTGATTTTCAAACATCCATCCATTTTGAAGCACACGAAAGAAAGCAAGTTAAGTAACCACGCTAATAACTTAACTGTAAAAAATAGACGTCACAACATTTAAACTCAGGTATAACTGTGATTCAGCACTTCCATTTCTGCCAGAGGAATCCGACCTAACTTATCGTATTTATTAATTTTATGATATGGAAATAATTTTTACAAACACGGCAAAATATTGTCTACTCTCTTTACGATACGTGATTAAAATCACTTGAAACCTCAGTCAACATTATAAAAGTTAGTTTTTCTATAGAACCTAACTATAATACAATGGAAACTACAAGCCAGTAAAACATTGTCATGAAAGACTATAAAAAAGGAAACAGGAATGGGTTCACCTCTTCGCAAAATTATTTTTCTCAATAATTCAGATTATTTAATGACAATGTACGATTACAGAAAATTTACCTTTTTCGAGTTGTTTAATATTTATGTGCTTAATTTTCGCCATGTGTTATCTGCTAGTTGCAAATTGCCAGGAACATATTTATATTTTATTAATAAGATTCTGATTTTTTTTTCTTGCAGCGGGACATAACACACGGTGAATATAAGATACACAAGTATTAAACAACTGGTAAACGGTACATTTTCTATGCTCAAACCTTTCTAATAATACATCTGAAACGGTAATTATGACACTAAAACGGAAAATTTCTTCACAGTATGTGAAGCCGAGACTTAACACGCAGACTTCTAACTTTAACAGCATTATCTATGGCCCTTCTAAAAACTAGGTACTAGCAACAAACACCCCCTACAGCACACGTAGCAGTGAGGTTTATGCGACGTCACTTCAACCATTTGCATTGCGCAGTTGGTACTGTGTTAGCTGTTGATTTTATTACAAATGGAAGGCAGATTATTGCTGTACCGATTTCATTGTTCAGAAGTTGAATGTCCTTGCACCGGATATAGAAATTAATTCTGTCGTGAGACTAAGTGCGTCTATTACCATAAGTGATTCCGAGAAATGATTATATATATATATATATATATATATATATATATTGTGTGTGTGTGTGTGTGTGTGTTTTCTACTTCACCTGTTATTGCTATTACTATAAAGATACTAATATCTTTACAAAATCAGAGGCCACTAGTTTTGAAAAACGCACTTTTCGTCAAATGTTCATCTGTGGAACTACTTTAAACAACTCTGTGGTAACATTGCTGTTGATGTTCGAGTGTCAGCATTTGCATCAAAATGTAAATCGTTTTGGGCAGGGATTTCTTTTTCAAAAGTTGGTTTCAAAATACATAGTTATTCATTAACCAAATGCATGCAAAGCCGCGTAGCTTTATGTCGGAAGTGCCCATGGAATAAACATTTTAGAGTACACTTAAAACGTCCTTATGAACTTATGTCTTACACCGAAAAAAGTCTAATGTTGTGCACCAGTATTGATGTTACTACAACATTAATATTTTGTTATATGTGAGCCGTCAGTAACTAATGTTGCTGTTAATGTAATATACTGTTGAGCTATTAATGTTAATGTAACATTAAGTACTTTTGTGAAAACATTACCTCCTCACTGTATTGGCAACATTAGGGTGGTGTTTATACTGTGGCAAAATTAATTTTGTGTTGCGGCAAGACAACTTTTGTGTTACGGCAAAACCACTTTCGTGTTGCATTGATGTTGACATCTGTGTTAGTAATTTTCTTGTATTGTTTTCATGCTTTAAATAAACATTTTAGCTTAAAATAAATTAAGCAAAATTATTTTGTCACAAAAAGAAATATTACCAACGAAAAAAATTACGACAGGCAGTGGAATCTGTTAGTGTTTCATATTGTGGGTGTTAAATTACGACAGGCAGTGGAATATAACCCATACCCTGAGTGCTCGACATACTCTACTCCATGGATCCCAGCTCCCTGACAACTCCTCTACCTTAACTTATCTGTTAGTGTTTCATATTGTGGGTGTTAAAGAGAATTTAAACGACAAACTGCAGTTCTCTTTCGATTTGTGGAAATACTTAATGCCCTAGAAATAGGGCCTATATGCATATTTGGCGCAGGTAAACGGTTTGCAAGACTTGAGGACTGGCCTGGGCTATATTTAGTTTTCATAATGCACTTGAAAATTTAAATATAGAGGTTTCATTCCACGATGTTATTGCTGTTCACTACTAACAGCCATTTTACAACAGTATTAATGTTACTAAAAGAGTAATTTTTTGCTACCTGTAAACCGTCAGTAACTAATGTTGCTGGTAATGTAATACACTGTTAAGTTATTATGTTAATGTAACATTAAAATAATATCGTAACAACATTATATCCTTTCTGTACTGTCAACTTTAAGAAGGTGTTCATGTTGCGGCAAAAAATATATATGTTGAACTGATGTTAACATTTGTGTTAACATTTTTCTTGTGTTTTATTTGCTTTAAACAAATATTTCTATGTAAAATAAATTAAGTACTACTATTTTGTCACAAAAAGAAATATTATCAACGAAAATAAAATACAGATGGGAGGGAATTTGAACCTGCACCTAGACAGTTTGATTTTCTGCCTCTTACAGAAACCGAGGTCTTACAAACTGCAATAGCTTGACATCTTCCACTAAGTTTCGTATTGTAAGTGTTGAATACACCATAACTACAAACTGCAGTTGTCTTTCGTTACGTGCAAATAATTTATGTTCTATAAATATATGCATAATTGGCACACGCAGACTTCATTGCAAGGCTTGAAAATTGGTCTAAGCTACATTTAGTTTTTAAACTATGCTTTAAAATGTAAATACAGTGGTTTCATCTCACAAGGTTATCGCTATTCAAATCCATCCTCCATTTAACAACGACTACAAAATAAATGATAAAAGAAATGCCTCATTAGTAATTTTTTGTTGGTGCAACATTATACATTTTTGTGTGTATGTTCGATGGATCCTTAGCCAAGGGCTCTCAAGATTCGGCTGGAATGGGTAACAGCCGTACTTGATACACTCCTGTTCGTGTAACTGCAAGCTCGCCTGTGCACGAGCAGTGATTCGCTCTTGTAAGAGATGCTTGTATTGCCCACCTTGCATCTGAGTGTATGTCTACAAAAGTCGCATCAGTGACTGTCTGACACATTCGAACACCCCAGATGTGCGACGAATCTGCTGGCAACCCTATTCCACGCACTGGCAAAGCAATGTCCGTAACAGGTGTTGCATAAACGGTGGTGTTAAAATGTAATCATCTGTAATAATCCACTGGACACAGATCAGGAAAACGTGCAGGCCAGGCGATTGGCCCTGAATGTCCCATCCATCTGGGCGGAGAGCGCTCATCCGAATAGCCACTAGACACTACAGGAATGTGACGGCGCCCCATAATGTGTGAGCCACATACATTGTAAAGACTGTTCACGCTAAAGTGAGCACTTTTGAAATCAACCTTAGAAAAAAGTCACTGCTCCTACTTTCATATAATTTAACGGGCGCACTGAGTGACAAGTACCCAGTAAAGTTGGTAATGATGGAGAAGAAAGAGTTCCATATATATTAACGTCAAATAAAACGTTTGGTTTTGCCATTTGTGATAACTTCAATTATTTTTTTCGCTTTCTGTTTATTTTAATGCGCCGAAGTGTAAAAATGTGCAGATTTTTTTTTAATATTTACTTTTGTAATAATTTTACACTTTTGCCTGACCGACGCATGAAGAAAGCGATGTGGCGCGTGGCAATGGCAATTTTTTCATACGGTGGAAGAACACACATCGTGCACACAAGTAGATCTTAAGCAGGGCTTTCAAAAGTGCTCATTTTACCACGAACAGCCTATATCATCGGGCAGTACACGTTACTGCTGTTGCAGAAAGTTACTATGCCATTGGGCTGTTGAGCGCTTGGTGTCCGGCGTACGTTGGATGTAAACAGCCAAATGGGCGTAGAAACACACATACTCCACGCTCGTATTTAACACACTCTGTACACAGATAGGGACGTATCGACTTACATCAGTGGACATAGTGATATGCGCCCGTAACTCGGGAACGATTGACCCTAATGTATGTGTTTATGTGGGCATTTTGTTATGATTTGAGGTGTACTGCACACACCCCGGTTACTTCCCATAGAAATCAACCCTTTTATTAAGTGTCTCCCCCCCCCTCTCCCTTCTTCAACAGGTCGGTGGAGCGACCCTTCTCGGTGCGTCAGGAGTGGATCACCGTGCTTGACCGTTACCATCAGGACTACAGGGCCATACAAACTTTACATGATGTCACTGGCGGTGGGCCATTCAATCGCTACGGGCATTGTTCTGAAATATATAACAATACGGTAAAATATACTGGGAAGTACTGAATAATGTAATATTTTCGCTGCTTTCAATTTGTTGCTATTTGTAAACAAGTTGCGAACGTTGTTCAGAAATATTACTTAATATTAGATTTTACAAATAAATTCACTAACTGTAGGCCATTTATTAATTTTTTGGTCTATTTATTTTATTGCTATTTGCAAGCGAGAGAAGACGATGTTGTTAAATATAACCTAATGATACATTTGCTGGATGCATAAAAAGTAATAAGTTTCTTAATTTTTTTTTAGCAATGATGTTATGTAATAAATTTATAACCAACGGGGAAGCTATTGTGAATATAATATATTTGTAGTGAGGCTAGCAGTGTATTACTTTTCGCGAAATATCAATGTTATTTCCCATGTAGAAAACCACATATGGCCCATTGATGGTTTGCAGTCGAATGCCAAGCCGGCAAACAGTTGCCCAACAGCTAACCTGCACCTATCACCATTGCTGGTCGTGAAGTGGCACCACTAACAAGCCATACTCTACCCATAACTGGCCCAGGTGTGGTGAACACAAATGGCCCAAGCATGGCATATATGCTTACAACAGAAATGTCCCATTGATGTATCATTGAACAGCTATCAGATGGCCTACTGATGGCTAGCCAGGCTTTCGTCATATGTCTAACACTATTTATTAAAAATATTTATTTTTACAATCAATGTCAACTTTTCTTTGTTTTTAATTTTCTTTACTCCACTACTAAACACATTATACGACACGAAAATATTATGCTTACGGAGGAGATGGGGCGTGAATCTACACCCCTTGTATTGACAGCCCAGCATGTTACAATTACTACACCGTGTATTCTTACCTGCCGATGAACTAATTTAGAATATATTTGGACACGAATTATTAAAAAAAACTAATATAATATAAATTACACCAGTTATTTCCATAGCCTTAAAATTTACCATGCAAACAAATCAGTTTCAAAAAAATGCATATGAACAAAAAACATACTGTCGTTGAGAGAAATTTTCCTACATGAATCGCGATACTAACCCATAAACTTGCCTTTAATCTAATCTTTCGCAGTATGTATGTCACCTGGATGCTATTAATCTGTTTTGAAATGTAGTCGCCAGTTTTGAATATTTTAGTGGCGTGAAACAATAAAAGCCCTTAAATATTTTTTTCTAAAGGTGGTTATATATTGTTTTTTTATCTTCTGAAATTAATTATATGCAGTCATACATGTAAAACATAACATATGTCAAATTTTCAATACCAGTTGCGAAGTCATGCCTAATACTGTTTTTACAGCATTTCGCCATAGTTATTTCCATTACTATATATTTACAATTAATACACTCATTGTATCATATGATCTATAATCATATTAGACACACATATATATATATATATACATATATATGTGTGTAGTTTGACAAAGATCTCTGCGAAGAGTGGGAGCCTTAACATTTCCCATAATAAACCAAATTGCACCAGCAATGGTCCATCGATGTACCACTTCACAGCTATCAAATGGAATATAGATGGCTACCCATACTTTTAACAGAAATAAGTATAGGTTATGTGCGGCCATTGCTGGAATACAGTTGGTAAGCCCTTTAAGGGCCATTAATAGGTCACCTACTCTCAAGCACGAGTTTAATTTCCATCAACATTCCATCAGTGGGCCATAAATGACATGCTAAGTGTCTTGGTGCCTGCAGTTAACCATATCAGGGTCAATTGTGTAGACCCATAAGTTTTCTGGGCCAACAGTAATCCAGCAATGCCCTCAGTAAAACCACAGTCGGCCAACTGTGGCTTGCTACATGCATCATTAAAATTTTCAATAAAGCTGTTTAGTACCACTGACACCGTTTTCAATCTACAGAAAAGTACTACAAAAATCGCATTTATGTGGGACGCTTGAAACAATAAAGCCCTTCCATGGATCTAGAAAGATATATTTGCTCATGCTATTACATAGCATAACGCACTACAGTAATAATGTTACTTGAATGTTATTTTTTGTACCATTTGGTAGACGAACATCTACTTACAAGTGATAACTTTGTAGCCACGAAGTTCTATCGCGATATAGCGGTCAACCAGACACTTACTCTTTCATCATTGTCAGGAAACTTAATGACGTGCACTTTAGCCAATCAGAGTAATTTCCAAGACCCCGAGGAACACACAACTGAAACACTGTGGTGTATCATTACACGGACGAGAGTTTTAATTAAAATACGACCCACCATTTGCCTAAAGCAACCAAGCTGCGCAGCCATATTGACCACCTATGTTGACCCACAAGTCGTAACGTCTTTGGCTTGGCTGGACGAGGTTGTAAGGCCTCGAAGTCTCGTTGTAAGGCCTCGAAGTCTGGGCTTGGCCCATATCCCCTGTCCCCTTTCCTGTGTGGGCCGGCTACTTCGCCGGAGGGGTGGGAGAGAATTGACTCTGAAGGGAGTTGGTGCCACCTACCCACCCGCCTGCTGGGGAAATTGGCGGTTATGGCCAGTTGCGCGAACTTTCTGGACGTCTCCCACCTAGGCGTGTGAAGATTTCTCTCTATCAAGCGCCGCCCGCTGTAAACAGCACCGCACCCGGAGGTTCAGCAGTCTTGTGATCGCCAGAGGCAAAGTGCAGCGGAGGGTGCACCGAAGACGAACAAAGACTGGGGCGGACGAGTGATGTGGAGAGCGAGTTACCCGAAGAGTAGAGTGCGTGTGTGTACAGGGCTGCTCTGGACGCTCCACAACGTTCCGGTCAGTAAAGACTAGTGATATCTGAACTGGATTAAAGTGGAAATTGAATGGTTGAGTGTCGTCGACTTTAATGAAAATACTGGATCTGTCAGATAGCAAACATGTAATTTTAATAAAACTGTTTATTAAGATTTGTTTTTAGTGTTTGACTGTGTTAATTTCTGCGAAGTGCAAATATTAGCTGTAAACAGCAAATGATAGACATTGTCGTCAACATAGGAAGTTTGGAGTATTTTTTTGGATTGTCTATAAATGAAATAAGAAAATCATTATTAAATATTTTATTGAATTAAAACCTCCATCCCCAAGAGAACCTGGCTACGCCAACAGAGTTGGAAAGATTGTAACAATTTACATGTATATCGCATAAGAGTTTGCTGTTGAGAGAAGGAGCCGTGTGCTATGTGTTAGGAACAACTCTGTAGTTAGAAGTGACGATACATCAGAATGACGAGGAAGAAACGGGAGACCCCAGAAGAAACGCTCACACTTCGGTAGAGCCTGTCATATTACCCAGGCTTTTACTCGTGTAATCCGGAAATTTCTCGCACCACCTAGCCCCAGAATCGAACAGACAACCCCAGGTGCGAGAGGTTAAGTACTAACTACTCAGTCAACCTTGGGTCCATATTTCAAATTCTTTAATGTATTATTTAACGCCCTCCTTTTACCGATCTTATTACTTATTGTCTGCGATAAGTGAAGTGAAGGTATACTGCATAGTATTTAGACGTAAGTATCTAAGTTAAATTAGTTTTGATGGGTGTTTTGGTGACGAAGATGTCGACCGCGGTAAAGGATTTTAGGTGACCGTTAGGTGGTACGCTCTTTACGGGAAATTAAATATAATTTTTTGCTTAGTGCTGTGCTATGAAGATATGATTGGCTACCTACCGTTTTGTAGTACACTAGGCGTATGTATTTAATAAATTATGTTTTTAACATCTGGTGGTTAGTATAAAGTGTTGACAAACAGAATTATAAATTAATTAAAGGGCAATGTTCTTTCTGTTTGTACAAAAATATAGTTTCGAAGCCTTTCAAGTTTTTCCTTTTTTACTTTCATGAATTATAGTTTTGTTACGTGCTACTAAATTATATTATAAACGACGACATGTAAACAAATGACACACACTAACCTCGCCCATTTTACACCTTTGCATAGAAAAATTCTAGATAGTACGGTTAATTTACTTGGGCACGTATGGGAGAACTTTGTAACTTTACTATACTTCAGTGGCACAAATAGTCTATAATACATACATAATGTATATAGTCAGTAAGGTGGCGATAGTCTCCAATAGATGTGACAAGCGGACAAAAAATTAACTGACTGGCCTAGATATTGATTGGACAAAGCAGTTGTTAGTTTTCCGAAAGAGTTCTCGCTGCAACCTATCATTACGCCCGTATTATGAATCGTAACTGTATGAAAATGATTTCCAATTCCCATTAGTAACGATCTGTGCTTACAAGTAAACTAACTCTTAAGAAAAGATATCCTTGTGACAGTTAACAATCAGATACATCCGAGGTCATTGTTTTATGTGCGTCCTCGACAATGCGTATTATATTTATGCTGCATCGCTGCACGTACAGACGTGACTGTACAAGGCTTTACTGTTTCCCAATTGAGCACAGCGTTCATACGCTACAGTTGGTTTACTGGAATTGATTAGAATATATGCTTTGTGAATTTATTTTACCTTAGTTACAAGAGTAATTTTCTGTATAAACTGGTGCTTCTAAATTCAAACTTTGAAACCGATTGAGATATTTTTTCTTTACTTTGGAAAAAAATGCTTTTCAGTTTTAATTCTTATGCAAATTGGGTAAGCGGCTGAGCCTTACATATTAAATTGAGTAAATTATAAATATAATAAAGGCAGAAACCTCCTTAGCTTTTGTGGTATTTGAACGAAACATCCGATGATTATATTGCACAGTCTTAGCAATATCGGTCATTCAGGTCGCAAAGGAAAAGAAAAGAAAAGGTGAAAAAATGACTATGTAAGTATTCGAGACAACAATGAATACATCGATAGTTTTACTCTTTATTTAGGGATACGAGAAAATAGCAGTTTCTGAAATATTCTGGTACTGCAGGTCTCGTTTAGATGAATTTTTCAATATACTGATTGTGATGTAATTCAACAACAAATTCTGAGCAGAAATTGGAGCCAATTTCTCTTCATCACAAACATAAATTCATGGACGTTTGAAAGATGGCATTAAGTAAAATCTATTTATCTCTTAATAGTTGAACATTACAGACCAGAAGTTCAGCATGGGATAAAACACATAATGTAAACCCGATAACAAACTAAAATGAATGTTTGTCCACAAACGATTACAAAATGGCATATATTTAATAAAAAATTTCAGAATTCCGGAAGGGAAGAATTTTGTACAACAATATATAATATATTTAATTTACTCCGTATCAACACGATTTGAATATAAAATTTGATGGCAAAATGTCAAACAGAACAGGAGAAACTCAAATTACTGCCTTTATTTTGCTCTTATTAAATAATTCAAATGAGCACCATATGGCTACTAAATTTTGTAAACAACATTAGTTTTTCTTTATAAAAATATGATACTTTAATAAAACACAAATTGCCTGCTGTGCTATACTGGATAAATTACATACATATATTGATACAAATTTGCGAAATTATTGTTAATATAATATAAATACGAGTTATTTTATTTTGTTACTGCCTATAAAATTGCAGGATAACAACAAAAACATAAAATTTATATACACTTTTTAAGAACAGAAAAATTGTTCAATGTATTAAAATTAGTCGAGTTAGATATTTAATAACGATGCCGTTTCGAAAATAGAGGACTGAAAAATTAAAATGGAATAAATTAAAATGTATTTCTCTATACTTAATTGCGTACCAAAATTGGTATTTCCTTCAAATATCTTACATAAAAAAAATTGCAAAAGCTATATTTGTTTAGACAAATGAAATGATAAAACAACTCTAAAGTATTGATATGTGAGAGTTGAAATAATGTAATTCTGATTGAAGGTGTTTAAAGTTACTGACAGACAAACTTCAAATAGTCACTCTAGAAACATGTCACAATAATGGATATATATATATTAATATATACATTTATTTATTTATAGAAAATGGTTCAAGTAATTTAAATTTCAAAAACATTTGCCTCCATTTATCACTAGGGAGGTACACTTTATAATTTTTGTAATAACTTTTTCAAACATTTTACGAAGAACTGAAAAAGTAATTGTAATTTCGCTTATCACTTACGTGCCTGAATAATATTGTTCTTTTACCACACTGGATGCAAGGTTTATGGTCTATAAGCATGAAAGAAGGGATTTTAGTGCTCTGTGTTAATTTCTTAAAGTATAATTCACATTATAAATTGTCTGATGATACCACTGATGATGAAAACGTAAAGATTACCGAGATCACTAGATCACAAATTCAAAGACAATAAGCCTACCGCTGGGTCAGAGACTTGATATTCTTACGAGAATGTTAAAATCCTTTATAATTCACTAACTCTCACACTTACTGCACCCTCCATTGAGTGAAGCGACGTATAGGCTGTTCACGGTTAAGTGAGCACTTTGGAAAGCTCTCCGATTTCTAATAATAGTCAATAAGTATATTTTATTTTAGTTTTAGATGTTAACTTCCGAGTGCATTAGAATATACATACTTTGTTTTTTAATTAAGTGGCAAAATTTATTTTAAAAGCTAGTTAAAGGCTAAAATATCGCTAACAGAAAAAAAGTAAGTAGGGCCTCAAAAGTGCTCACTTTACCTGGAACAGCCTATACAAACAATATACATGTTTAAATGATAGACTGTTGTGAAGGTACGAAGATAAACTGTTTGCAGTGTTGTCTTGTTGACCTAATATATATCTTTAGCTGATATCATAGTATGTACATAGACTTCCAACAGTTTACTTAAACATTTCGTGAATTATAAAACTGTTACATAACAACCTGTGATAACAGCTCAGCGGTTCACCGTAAAGTGAGCCGTTTTGAGGCCCTAGTAACTTTTTCCTTTCAGACGTATTTTATATTTTAAGAACTTTTCAGAATAAACATTTCCATTTGAGTAATAAACACAGTGTGTACATTACATCGCACTCGGAAGTTACCATCTAACGCTAAAATAAAATAAATTTATTGGCTATTATTCCAAATGAGAGGGCTTTCATAAGTGATCACGTTACCGCGAATAGCCTATAGTCAAAATTGCCGTAGTTAAGTACAAAACTGAATTTTCTCTCTAAATTTTCGTAAACTAATATCTTAAAAAATAAAATAAAAAAAGACAGTGTGAAAATTTTAGTTGGAAACGCAAAATTCCACGCTATTTAAATAGTAATGTAGTGGAAACACGTGTCTGAGAATAATCACAAAAGGAAATATTAAAGGTAATACGGTGTATGCTTCTTTTCGAATAGTACGAAATGTAGACTTGTAAATGTCTTACAGGTATTACATGAAATGTTTTTGTGCATTATCAGTGGTAGTCATTATTACTTGTTCATCGAGACAGTGCTCTGGTTAGGAGAGACATTTGATTTATTTGAGCCTGGTACTTGGTTTAACATAACATTCATTATGTTCTAGGAATTGCGTGTTGGGTATAGCTGTGTATGTGCGCGTGTGTGTATGCATTTGCCTTCCACCGCAATAAATAAAATAACACGGGAACTTTAAATATTCTGCTACCGATGCCTCCTTTCAACTTACTGATAGCAACAGAAATTGTATTTTCTACACCCAAGGTAAGTGAACATAATAATTTTAGCCTAAAATCAACCCCGGCAAAAAATATCCTGCAGCAAAAAACGATTTGGACCTAGCCACGTGAAAAATTATAGCAATAATTTCAAAAATGGCTGTTGTAAGACTTACCGAAGCTCTTTCTGCCAACGCGGTTATCCATGCTGCAGGACTTCTGAGCCAGGAGGTCACGAGTTCGTTTCTGAGCGACTGAAATCTAAGCGATTTCTTCAAAGCGGGTTTTCAATTCCCAGTTCCTTGCAGGGGCCGATGCGGTCACGTCGCATCTGTCTCTCTAACTCCTTGCCCATTGTCTCTTCGTTTTTAGCCCATGTGGATGAAAAGAGTACCGATCACATACTCTAACAGTAGTAATGAGAACGAGAAGAATTTTTTTTCGCCGATAAAAAAAATATTATTATGTTCACTCTAAACCAGTAACACCACCCCGTGAAATTCTAGTCACGAATTGTATCTTTACTTGCTAATCACTCAAAATGGAAACCAGTTCCTCGGAGCATAGTGTGATCCACAGCAGTTCAACGGAAAATACTATTATGTATATCAATGAAATCTCGTCTCCGCAATAACTACTAAACTGTCACAAACTTCCAGGCAAGACATTTTCACTGATGTAGTTGATTTCCAGCAATTTTACTATTTCAGGTTTACAGTGTTCATCACTAAGGCGCCAAAACTTTAAATCGGAAATTTTTCAAGTTCTAATAATGGGAAATCCGACTGACCTTCAAGAATGTGACTTATTGAACGCTTACAAGATTTCCACGCAAGTTGCGATTGGCTAGTGCCCACATTTATGATTTTGGAAGGTAAAAATTTAGCATTTAATTTTACCGCTGCATTTTTTTTATCGGAATGTTGACAAACGACATTAAGTCCACTTGTTATTGATTGAAATCAGTGCTTTGCTAGTAAATGTGATTTTAAGTACCATTAACTGAACATCACAAAAGCATCAACTTATTGCGTCGTAACATTTTGTCTTGGCTTATTGTTACACCGCAATATATTTCTGGCCACAAGAGACCTAATATGCTATATAAAATAAAACGAAGATTATGATATTTATGTAATAAACAAAAACTAATATAATCCTTGTTAATTTGAAAAGTATTAATTTAGGTGTACTGTGTTACAAATCCTACGAAGTGAGAAAAAAAGCAACGAAACTGATTAAGTGTGTTTAGTTGGAACGCTACGAGTGCGCTTTTAAAACCTATTACAGATTTTCATGCTCCTTAAGCCGTTATTATACATTTTTATATGTAATATTATATATTATACATTTTTATATGTAATATTATATATTATACATTATTATTTATTTGTGAAAATTGCATCACCGATAAGAATGGCCCGAATGAATCCAAACTCGGAGGATGTGTATAACTGTGTACCAGCAATAAGTGATTGCGATTGCAGAGAGATGATTTAAACATAGGCCCAGCAGTGCCATCTCTTGTATAACAGGAAAGGTCCGTGTTACGCCAAGCTCAGTCAGTGAAGAGCCGTCAAACGAAGTGACAGCAAGTGCCAGTAAGCCTCGTCGACATCAGAAAAGTGGCCATGTCAGCATGTGAGTGAGTTCGAACGGGGCAGAACGACTGGTCTCCGAGGAACGGGTTTGTCATGCCGTGACATTTCGGCTCGTACAGGGCATGCTGCTACGACAGTGATGCGTGTGTGGAACCAGTGTATAGAAGAGGGTTGTACGTATGCAGCGACGAGCGAGTACTGGACCACGTAATGTGACCACAGCACGGGATGACCGCCACGTGGTACGCATGGCTATCACGGACCGTACAGCCACTTCCACTGTGTTGGCTCGACACTTGAGCACTGCAACGGGTGTGGGCCTGTCTGCGTCGACGGTTCGACGTCGTCTGCTGCGGTTTGGACTGGTGGCACGCATGTCATTGCTTCAGCTTCCATTGCCCGGAAATCACCACAATCGCCTCAGACTGCAATGGTCACGTGAACGCCTTCGCTGGCATGCTGGGTGGCTAAATGTAATGTCTTCGGAGGAGTACCGCTTCAGCCTGTTCTACAGTGATGGCCGCATACGTGTTTGACGCTGAAGTGGTGACCGCAATCTGGCAGGCTGCATTGTAGAGTGGCATAGCGGACAAACGTCAAGGGTGATGGTGTGGGGCGTAGTTGGATACAACATACGATCTCGACTCCTACTAATTGAGGGCGTTCTGAAAAGCAACCGCTACATCAGGGAGGTTTTGGAGTCCGAGGTACTGCCCCTCCTTCAGGAAACTCCACATGCCATATTTCAGCAGGACAATGCCCGGCCATATGTGGCGAGAAATGTGCAAGCCTTCTTCAATGAACGACGGTTACCACTGCGTCCCTGGCCTGCACGTTCGCCTAACGTATAACCCATAGAACATGTCTGGGATATGGTTGGTCTGGGATTTGTTCATCACAGTCCTCCAGCAACCACTGTTGGTGATTTGTGGACTCGCATACAAACCGCGTGGAGGGAGATTCCCTAGGAACATATCCAGGTCCTCTTTTATTCTATGACACGATGTTTAGGGGTTCTGATTGCAGCACGTCGGGGCTTCACATAAAGCTGAATTCTCAAGGACAGAGATCATGTACAGTTCTGTAATTCTAATCAATTGGGTACTGTCATGTACCTAATCTGTGGCATAAAGTTCATTTCAATCACATGTATCTTTCATGCTGTTGAATTTTTCACAAACGTAAGTGTATATTACCCGGTAAGGTCTAGGATTACAATGCATTTACAGCTGCTGGGCAGAAATGCTTATGCATGGCTGTGTTGCTAAATGTCAGTGATAATTGCCTTATAAATCAAATAGAATCTCTGGGAATTGGCAAAGAATTGAATTGCTATTATCTGGTTCAATAACGCCCTTATTGTCGGAAGCATTACATTCTTAAAATACATTTAAAGGCCTGCATATTGTTATTATAATAAATTCGGAGAATACACAGAATTTACGAAATCTATTCCAAAATTTTTTGAGATGATATACAGTAGCTTGCGAAAAATTATGCAGAAACACACAATGCGACTAAAAGGCTACTCTGTTTCGTAAAGTAGATATCCGCACTTGGAAATATAATTTATACATTGTATGTTTGCAGAATATCGGAAACGCGGTGATTTTAAACATTAATTCGCTGGTTAGCGTTTTATGTAATCGAGCTTGTGACCAACAGTAATGAACGTTGAGTTCCTACATGGAAATATTGGGCGTGGCCGTGTATTTATTGCATGTAAAGTATTTAACCATACTACGTGAACATCATTGAGTTGTAGAATATGTAAAAATCACGCTACTCAGATCGAAATTACCGAATTTTGTTTTGATAAGGTACTACCGTATTGGATTATGTTGACAAAATCTGGAATGATTAGGTAGAGCTCTTGAATTTTTAGGTAAGTTGTTCTCGTGCTAGTAGAAAAAAAAAGGGCATTTAAAAGTGTCTGTAAAGTACGCATTAAAATACTGTTTCTTTTATTTGTACCTTGTCACGTACAGCGTATCAGTAGCTATAGCTTCACTGTTCGGAACACAGTCGATGAAGCGATTTGTATAACATTCTACCGACAGAAAAGTATAACTTAAAGAAACGTGATCACTAAATACACAGTGTATCTGCGATGATTATCCTCCCACATTTATGACAGTAAAAAGCCGTTTCAAACATGTCTCAGGCGGACGTGTTACAAGGGTTCGTTCTCATTTGTCAAGGAGGCCATTTCGGTGAAATGTCATCGCTAGGTATGAATCAGTTCATGAGCACCAACAATTAAATCGAGTATATCTCGTAGCCTACTGCAAGGATCGAGATTCCGTTATCTTTCAATTTTCCGAGCATTCCGTGTATTCTATACGTTACCTAAAAAAAAAAAAAAAGCATGACATATAATGAAACATATTTTAGTCAACCTTTCCTTCAAACAAATAATTAGTATATACTGTTCACGGTTAACTCAGCACTTCTGAAATCAACATTTGAATGATTTCACTGTCACTAACAGCATATATTTGAACGGACACACCGACTGTGATGTGCCCAGTAAAGTTGGCAACGGCGGAGAGAAAGTAGTTCCATGCCTTGACGTCGAATTAAAAGTTTTAGTTAAATGTTTTTCAAAACTGAAATTATTTCACGTGCTTTATGTTTATTTTAATGCATGTGAGTGTACTAATTGAAAAAATTGTGAATTAATTACTTTTCCACTAATTTGACAGTTTCACTTGATCGGCGCATAAATAAAGCCATCAGGCATATGGTAATATTAATTTTTCATATAGTGGAAGAACACACGGTGTCCTTACAAGTAGATCTTAAGCAGGACTTCCGAAAGTGCTCAGTTTATCGTGAACCGCCTTTAGTTACACGACCTTTACATTTCAGGGCGAGAATGAGTTGAGTTGAGAGGTTATGGTCGACGCGTAACAGAGGGATCTTGAGCGCCGGCGATGCTGAGTAATAAGGTAGGGATGGAGCAGCGGGCGAAGTGCAAGGACGGAGAAGAAAAGGATTGCTCTGAGGAACCGCCCCCCCCCCCCCCCCCCCCCCCCCAACGGCAGCCGACGCCACGTTTGCTACAAGCGAAAGTCCAGGCGGTCCCGTCGGAAATCGAACCCGGTTCATCTAGAAGGCAGGCGGGTAATCTGGCTACTAAAACTCCGCGGCCCCCTTCGGGGCGGAGAAACCTAACCGAACAGCTCGGATAAAAGATGGAAAGTCAATGACTTCGACTTCAGCAGTGCCTAGTGTTACAATCTGGATGATTGTCCAATGCGGAACTTAACTGGCAGGCGGTTGCAGATTATGAATCTTCGGAATTTATACAATTTATGCCTGTTGCCGTTTACTTTTATTCCCGTTAGGAACCCGGTGCCTATCTTTTTATCGTGACCTCGGCATTCGATATTCCAAGTTACAGTTTACATTTTAATGTAATGTTAGCTGTAGCAAGTTGTGCCATACACAAACACACGAATTCACACCATTTCCAAGCGCAAATAACGTCTTCTACTCGAAACTTTTGAATGTGTTGGATATTAAGTTTTCATTGGTTTTGGGGCAATACGAGCAAAATAAAGTATTTAAAGGTGCCTTTGTTTGTGAATTTGTTAAATTTCTTATGACAAAACACTACCATAAAAATAATTATATTAAAATGATATATATGTTAATTTTTATGCTACACATTTATTACTCTTTCATACCGTGATTATATATTTTATATCCTCCACTCCGAGCTAAATATTTGCAATGGACGGATTATTTAGTTTGTCGTTAATTATTTTTAAGTTAAGGATGGCATACTTAAACCCGCTTAAACTACTTCTTTATCAAATTGTTTAGATTTGAATTAAATATAAATAATGCTATGAATACTCTCATTTAACTTATATTTCTGCAAAAATCATCTCTCCACTCCTCATCGCCCCAGTCACCTTTGAGATAACTACTGTGTTTAACACAAATTCAACAGTCAGCCACGGAATTAACGTGACTTTGTGTGCACCATCACGAGTTGACTAAACATGAAGTAGACAAATATTCATATTTTTCAAATGTCCTCAACACTTTGCTAACTAACTGCTATAAGATCTATACCAAAATCACGTGTAACTTTTTTAAAGTTTGGCTGTATTACACGCTTTTAAAGAAACTTGATTACATCGTATTTGCATTTGAACTCGTCCAGAGAAATCGCAGTTAAGGTCTTTAAGCACTTACGTACGTAAGTGTTTTGCTGATCTTAATTGAAGCGACGTGGCGGAAACTCTTATGGTAGAAAAAGAGCTGTTCAGTGTTATGACACAGATATAATTACTGCGCCCCATTCATGCACGTTCTACCTCATTTTTCCTCTGTGTCGTAGTACGCGATCTGCCTACCGAGTTTGCATCCATGGGGTTTTAATTGGGCAAAATAACTTCTCAGTGCATGGAATTTTATAAAAATAACTGTTTGAAATAAAATAATATTCAATGCAAATTTCATACATAATATTGCTACGTTAAGAAATTTACAAAATTAATTAATTTTTGTACAACGTAAATTTTTATGTTAAATTTAAGGGGGGGGGGGGGGATGAAAATAACAACTGGTATGGGCTTTTCACGGTAAACTGAGCACTTTCAAAAACACTGCTTAAGATCTAATTGCATGCACATTGTGTATTCTTCCACCGTATTTACAATTAAGATTGCCATTTAGCCTGATAACTTTATCCATGCGTCGATCACGCAAAACTGTGAAATTATTACAAAAGTAAACGTTTTTCAAATTCATTGGTTTTTACTCTTACATGCATTAAAAAAAACCGGAAAGAAAAAAATTAATAATTTTAGCATCTCAAATGTTTACTTAACACTTTTAATTCAACTTTAATACATGAAACTACTTTCTCTCCTTCGTTACCAACTTAAATGGGCGCATTACAGTCAGCGTGTCCGTCAAACTACTTGCAGGTAGAAGCAGCGACGTTTTTCAAAGGTTGATTTCAAAAGTGCTCACTTTGCTGCGAACATACTTCTTAAGGAATACTGACACGTTAAGAAATCTTGAACGGATTAAGATAGGATTCACATTACTCGTCGCCTACAGAATTATATCTGTTCTTTGTGTTTTTTGGGCGCTCTGTTGCCACCATAAACGGCGTAATAATTCACATCTTTGTTGTCCGAATGTATGGGAAAGACAAGGTGACCCAAGCACGTTTAAGAAGCGCGAGTAATCGTGAGAAATAATGGCATGGGAACAGCGGAACACCCCGAAAATACGTGGGACTACGTCCGTGCCGTGGGATTTGAAGATCGCGAACAATAAGGGGCGAAGAAGCGACGAATGACATTCGTAACAACGTACAAAAAAAAAAAAAACGCACATGACAATACATGGCAGGCACATGGAAAGACATGAGACAAAGGTTTGACTGGGATAGGAAGCAGTAGGTCTCCTTACAGTCGCCGAGGAACGATGACAAATTAACGACAAGGACCTCCAACACAAAGGCCAGATTGTTTATTAGCTGTTTCTTGAAGCTGAACGTATGGTTGTGAAACTGAGATTCTCCCAATTTCCGTAGTTTAAGTATTTCAGATTGAGTGTAATGTAAATGGCTTTTTAGCGTCCCCCGGCTTTATGCTTGAAAGCCTAGCCTTACCCGGGGTTCAAACCCAGAGCCTCCGGCTCCCCAGATCGGTGGTGCGCCAACCGACTGCGCCACGGGAGGTCGGCTCCCAATTGTAGTTCACGATTTGATAACACGTATTATTTTTATAAAACGATCCTAAGTATTAGAATGGGAGATTGGTTGCCGAAAGCTAAATTTACTAGTCATTTTCAATTCTAACATGGTAGATACGACGCATGATGGCTGCCTTTATTACAGCAGGCAAGGCATTGACCCAACTATCTTTATTAAAGATAATCATCCCTTAATGATTTTCACCGTAATGCTAGAATACTAATAAAATAATCTGAATAAATTACTAAAGACTACAAACACATTAATGGAAAGAACGTATCAAGCTATTCCTTACATACTATACATGACTATTTCCATATCCCTTATCTATTTTTAGAAAACTCACGGGATAATTTTTTGATGTTAACTTTGAGTAACTTGTATTCTGGTATCTTACTATATATATATATATATATATATATATATATATATATATATATATATATATATATATATATATATAAATTGTTTTGTATAATGAATTATAGTACATATTTTGTTAACAAAATATTACGGTATGATTAAAAGTGACATCTTATTTGCCCTGTAAAGTTTTTTTTTTTTTTTTGTATTTTTACACGAAAATTTCATGGAAACGTTCTTACAAAGAAGTAATTAAGACTTCGAAAAATTTTCATTCAGAAAATGCAGTAAACTATTTGAAATGTTACAGATTTTAAGTTTTTATTCCAAATGGAGATGAAAATCTTCTTCAAATCTGGAAAACAACTATAATAAATAAATAAGACACGTATAAAATGTTGACTTATATTGAAGAGGGGAAAAATACTTTGGCAGTACCAAGTCCCGAATCAGCACTCCGAGGGTATTTTACTCCTCAATAAATTTTCCCCTAACGTCAATTATGCTTTTGATGGATATATATATATATACTTTTCACCTCTTGTAAATATTTGATGATAATGATGTAGAGAATTAATGCATTTAATGGTATTAAAAGCCTGCAGCTGGCTTGCACTTTTGTACAGTTGCTGCTTTATACTTGCAGAATATGTTGGTTTTTAAACAAGTATTACAAGTCAATTAAATATCGTTACCACCCGTTCGGTTGATTACAAAAAAATGGTATGAAGGGAAATACATGGCGGGCATGATTGCATGAGTCCGTCTTTCTTAGGAGAGCAAGGTGGAAAACAATGACGTTTTCTACACTTTTAAAAGCGAAATAAAAATACTTATCCTAGTTCAATGGATTTTTTTCAAAGGTGCTCAATTCGTGAATACATTCACAACTTTAAAACCGAAATTCTTATCGCAGAATGTAATAAGTAATAACTTTTACTTTGCGATTTAAAGCGATCCCATGTCAGTACGAATACGGCTCTTGTTAAGTTACTAAATTTTTAAGGGGTAGTAATTCATTTATACACAGGTCTGGAAATGTGCAGAGTACTTAAGAGTTATTTATAAAAAAAATATATTACAGTGTGTTGTGGTAAGCTTTGATTGGAGGTAATGTGTTGCTTTACAACGCACGTCTGATATACGTTGTAAAATGGAATCGCTTAACAACACCAGCACGCGTTTCCTGCCGTACCAGTGTCTATGTGGACGTTATGAGTGGAGTGCACGTACGAGAGCTTCGGGCGACGATGAAATTCGAGCGAGGCGAAGATGGAGTGTCGACGGAACATGATGGTGTACAAATCAGGAGCTCACCGAGAAAACCTACTGGCCAATGGCAACGAAAGCCACGATCCATACACTGTAGGAAAATGTGTAATTTTAACTGAGAAATTCTTTGTAATTTTACAAATGCGCTTAATGGTACAGAGATTTCTCTTGTAAAACTACTCGCTTGTAAAACTACAAGGGCCGTGTTTGTAATATACCTCAAGAAGTGTTTGTACTATACTGACCGGTGTCCACAAGCTTCAGCAAAATGGCGGACATTCAACAACGTAAAATCGCATTTCGCTGTTTATGCAAAAACTGTGGATGATGCAAAGCCTAGCTGCGTGCAACAATAAATGTATTGCAAGTTGAAATATAGTAAAAACCCCTAAAACAACTCAAATAATCATTATAAAACGTGACCGTATTATTCATTAACTATTAGGGCCTAATGTCCCCTAGCTACACAGAATTCTTAAATCGGCTCTCATTACCTCGTTGTTAACAGCCGTCCAAATCTTTTAACACTACAGAACATTTAAAACGAAATAAATGTACCTACTCTTATTTACCGGATAACTTCATTAATATATTGTATGTATTTGACGCTTTATTTAATTTAAAGTACGTATTAAGCTCGTAAGTCAAGATTGTCTTGTGATTAATGATGGCGGCTAATGATATAATAAGGTGTGTGCGTTCTAATTCCGGTGCTACCAATGTGTGGTTTTTATGTTTCGTAAATGAAATTATGAAATATTTTTTTTAGTGGTTCTCTGTTATTAATTTATCACATTTGCTTTCTATAAAAATAAAGTAATTTGATGTACACATATCAATAATGTCAGTTGTAATACAAGTATATAATTTGTAATATTGCAAATAAATATCTTGCGGCTTTTACAAGAAAACTCTTTGTATATTTACAAAGGATTCGCTTGGCAACTGGGTTTCCAAGGATATTCCTGTAAGAGTAAAAACTATTTTTTACAGTGTACTGCATTAGAATACGCCGGCAGTCGATCAAAAACAACACAACTACACAATGCGGCGGTAGTCAAGATCAATTTTTCACATTATAAGTTTAGTTTCACCCCTACCCTCCGTGCATAGTGTTTACAGCCAGATGGCCTGTGTGCTCCAAGAATGCCTCTGTGCTCATGAGTATTTCAGTTTGCATGTCACGTTATTCTGAAGCGTCCGCACCCTGAGATCTTTGCACTTATCACATTATCATATCGCACATTCCACGTGTGTTGCTCGTATTCCTGTTTACGAATACATTTAAAAAATAAATAAATACTGAAGCGAAAATTCCAAAAAGAAGAAATAATTTTAGGTAAACTAATACAATGCAATATTTTCGCTATTTTTATGCTGGTTAGCACTTGTCTTTATCCTTGCAATAAACTAGTGATTCATCTCCCTTTTCGAAACGATACTCTGGCCCTTGGATTCACTTTAATGGACAAATCATGTAGTGAGTATTTCCAATATATTTCTTTGTGATACTCCAGCAGTCGGATTTGTTAGTTCACACTCCTTGTTTATATTATGAGTTAAAAATATGACGGCACAGATTATACAATTTCCCAAAATTCTGTGCAGTGTAACACAGTAAACTATGTAACGGAATATAAATGATCTGCCAAGAGGAACTGTTGGGTGTAGAAATCCTTCCATGTGAATTATTTTTTGTATTATTTACAAGATTCCGTGAAAGTGATAAAAATTTGAACGGGATGATTGTGCTTAATCGACATACGAATTTCACTGAATTGTGTTTTTATCCTTATATTGTTTCGAAACGAATGTAAATATATAATATAATATGTAAAAGAATTTCTATACATATGTATATAAGGAAATGTTAAATATGTATTCACAAACATCTTAGAAAGGATAATTGCTAAGATGGAAGAAAGTATAAATACCTTTTTACTTCCGTCACGTTTCTTGTCTGATTGCATGGGGATGAGAGAATTTGTAGACCCGAGCAATGCCAACCAAGTGACGATAGTATAGTAAAAGAGAAATTTTTAGTGCCTATGTAAAATATGAATTTTTTGCCGATCGAGACGTGAACTGTACGTCAGGTGTAATATAGAAATTTAAAGGCAAATGACCCCGAGAAACTAACAACCAGTAAGATGCTTGACGCTTGCTCAAACCAGTCTCTTGGTTTTATACGATTTTATTGGCATTTCTTGCTCATATAATTATATCGACCTGGGTTATCTAGTTATTCTGATTTTCATATAGTAGGTAGAGCACATATGGTCTAACGACGATTTGTAAAGTGGTCCTTTAACTAGGCGTCGGTCCCAATCAACATACGACGTGAATGTAATAAAACTTTGAGTTACATAATAATGGCGATAATATCCGTTATGCTTATAAATACAGAGGTGAACCTTAGCGTCATGGCATCACACTAAAAATTACGGGCTGCCAAGCTCTGAGCCCTGAGAAAGAGCGGTGTCGTAAAACGAAATTGTGAAAAGGGGAAGAAGGATGAGAGTTCCCAAATAAAGTAAACTTCCCGCTAAAGGCACAATCCGCCACATTTGCTACGTGTGAAAGTCTGGACGTGACCCCGCCAGTAAGAGAACTCGAGACGCCATGGTAAGTTATCGGTGCACTGGACACACCCCTTCTAGAATATATTTCGCTGTTAAAGTACAGTGACTTGCCAGGATAGAGCTATCCGCTCCTCATTTAGATGGCGTAACTGTACTGAAAGCCAAGGATAGGTTACTCCGTTTTTCATAAGAAAAAATGCTTTCACATTTTTTCTATTTATAAAAAAAAGTGTAAAAATCATTTGAAACCAGGCTTTTATTTATAGCTTCACTAAAAAGAGAAAACTAAGTATAGCAGTTACGCAATTTAAATAACTTGCAAGATGCAGTTGAACAACCGCAATAACTTCACTACAAATTAACTTAACATGTTCGTATCAATTAATATATAGCATATAAAAGCTTGGCGCAAAGAGTCAAGCGCCTACGCAAGATATGTGCGTACTACGGTTATGCATATGTGATATACGTTCTATATTGTGAATAGTTAAGAACCTTACGCAATATATGTGCTTACTAGGCTAACACAAATGAGGTATACGTTCTATATTGCGCCAAGCTTTTTATACTAAATATCAATTGATACATACAGATGATTTATAGTAACGTTTATTACTACATCTTACAAGTTCTACAAATGGCGTAACTACAATAATCATATTTATCTTTTTTAGTGAATTTATAAATAAAAGCTTGGTTTCAAAAGTTTTTACAGTTATTTTATTTTTCACTTTTTATTTTTACAAATTTTTTTATTATGTTATGTAGCACTGCACATATCACGACAAGCTTTATGTATGTTAATGTGCATTGCTACATCTGTCGAATTAAATACTAAAGATCATCATCAGACCCTGGTCACCATCTACAACCAAATTACTCATCGAGACAAGTCCAACGAGGCCAAACTCGATAAGTTTACTAATTTATGTGAGGAGAGAAATTAATTTAAATCAGCATTCACAAGACATCGAAGTTTCTCATAAACATTCGCCAAAATGCTGAGCGGTTAGCCTGCTCGCCTTCTGCCAAGGCGGACGGGTTCAATCCCCGGCCGGGTCACTACCGGATTTCCGCAAGCGGAGATAGCGCTGGACGATGCCGCTGTTCGACGGATTTTCTCGGGGATCTCCCGTTTCCCCCGTCTTTGCATTCAGACGCTGCTCCATCCTCATCTCATTTCACCCTCATCGGCTATCAAGGACCTCGTTGTTCAGAGCCGCCCAGATCTCTCTACTCGACGAGTGCTCCGAAAAAAAACTGACCAGCCTACGACATTTCGCTCACGCGAGAGTCCGGTTGCTCATGCGGGGAATCGAACTTCTGTTCACCATGGTGGGAGGTGAGTAGTCTGGGGACTACACCACCGCGGCTCACGGGACGCAAGGGCTTACGGGAGAAAGGCAGCTGCGGCTGCCCGGGCGTCAACTTACACATGGCGCTATCGTTCCGAACGGAGAAAATCTAATGTCCTGTTGCATCGCCGTGGTTCGAAACTCGACATAGAAAACTGTTGCACCATTCGAGTTCAGAGCTGGACTGAAGATCGAGATGAAGTTCATTTCGAACTACGATCCGAGATCAGCAGCCATCGTCGACAATTGTAGTTCGATAATATGCCAACAAATAGAACTACGTTCGACTGTTTTCTTGGGAAATTAAAACAACGTTATACGCACTTCAATATTATTCAGCCAAATTCGTATAACAATAATTCACTTTAAACAGATAAAACGTCGCACACCTAATTTTATCTACAGTGAAAAATACGCCTACTTCCATGACGTCATATATTACGAACAAATAGCAAAATTTGTCTCATACTTAATATCGACCTCTCACTTTGGAACCAAAATTGACACATCGAAGATTCAGAATCATGAAATTTCGTTGGTGCAACACTTTTATATTTGAACCAAGATCAAACTGGATCCTGGTTAGGAACTCGTATCATTAGATCTCGGATCGGGGGAAGATGTTTGTGCAACCGGGCATAAGACTCTCGTACTCTAAATCAATCGCATAGTCGCGAAAATAGTATATTGGCCATTCAAACACAACGCAAAACCAAGTCGTGTAGCATTAATATACTCGATAGTAGTTCACGACTCGTATCAGCTGGAGGTTAATTGTTTTCAAGATGGAAATACAGGGAATTAAAATTCTCAGTGTTTTTAAGCCAGTAGGCTACATGCGTGGAACTGGGGAAGAATTTTCAAGGTAAAAAAACCACAACTTACATCGGAAAGTTCATTGTTTATATGTGATTCGTACTTGGAAACTCTCGGCCAACGGATGTCACCATTTATTTTAGTGTTGCACAATTTGAATATCGATGTTTACGAAAATGTAATAACAGTGACATATTTGTAAATACAAAGCAAGCATCATTGACTGTTATTTTCTACGAGTGTGAGGTCCGCACATTCTCTAATAATTTATAAGGCTATGTTGGGAAAGTGTGTTGTTTTTACTCTTTACTTATTATGGAATTTAAACGTTGTGCTATCTTTGGCACTCATATATAGTGTTTTGCTACCACACATGCGTGCCATCACCTCGCTGATGAGGTCGGAGAATTTTTCCACTTTCTTCACTGAAACTGGTGACGCGCGCAGCCATTCCCAGGCGTGGTGAACAAAAAACTTGCTTCAAAGTGACTGCGCAATGCTGCCGTTTCTTGTCGTGAATACAGACAGGACAATAGGCATTCGATATCAGAAGGCCTAAACCAATACGTGCCTTGCGTGGAACGTACTACAAAGACGCCGCCGAAGATGAATATTTAATGCTACAGGAGGCTAACGGTAAAGTAAAATTTGTGTGAAGATCAGCGGGGTGTTGCTGACAAGAATTTATTAACATAAAAAAACTCAGAGTGTGAGATTTTGTGCCTAAAAAATCCACTAAGGGAAAATCGGCTCTCAAGACCTCGCTCTTAAGAGCCGCCCAAATCTCTTCACTCACTCACTTCACTAACGGAAAAGCAAATTTCGATTGTCGTACATGAATCCAAGAATTTTTCTAGCAAATGTTACCGTTGTACAGAAGATAGAAAATATTTAGCAATTTTTTTACGGTGCATATTTTTCTCGTTACTGTAAAACCATTAATGGCCTAATTCGAGTTCTAGCGTTTTCGTAAAACAGTGACAGATATTTGTTGCTGACAAATTAAAGCCTCTTAATTACGTAATTCATTACAGTTCGGTAAAAGATAAAGAAAATGGTTAATTCGAACATCGTTATAATCATGAGCGTGGATCAAGTAAACAAAAATTATTTTGTAATCGGTTTTCGGGGAGGACCAAAAACTAACTCATGCGTAACATGAGATGATGTATATTTTCGAAGTAATTTACGAAGTAAAAGACAAGCGTATAATAATTTTCACCAAAAATTAAAATAATATGGACTAGATTTTCTTTAACTAGACAACATTTTGGAAACGGAAGGAGATACAAAGAAGTTACTTGATAACACATTTTTTCCGAAGATGAGGCGGAAAAAAATTTTACACCGTTAAGTGTAGCTACATAAAGAGTTTGGTTCAAGTCGCTTAAATGGTTTCAGAAATATTGTGTTACAATATATATTTTTTAATTATTGCCATTATGATTAGGCCTAATTTAACCAAACGTAAACTTGCATTACTGAACTTTTTGAATAAAGGCTTAGTCATTATTTAGATACAAAACATATCTTTATTTTCCTTATTTGCATTATCTAATAAAATTACAAATTTAAGAGCTTTTCACTTATGTATTGTTTGCTATAATAATATTGTGTTAATCGAATTAATTTAAAACAAAAGTATCATATAGCAAGCAAAATATTTATTTTATGTTGAAAGAAGGTACTAAACTGTTATTATCATACACACCTATATTGTTTTCTTCCAAAGTACTACATAATAACAGTTAAAGTAATAATAGTTCGTGAAAAATAATATCGAAATTTAGTTTTTCAGGTAACTCATATAAAACATGTTGCACCAACGAAATCTTCGGCGTTGGGCCATCGTAGTCCCTACATATGAGAGCAAAAAATTCATTATAGAATAACATAATCACATGACCCCATTTGGAGTTAGCATAAATAGTCTGGTTCAGAAACGCTGTTTATTTAAATGTATGACATATCATGGTTCCTTAAATACGTAACGCAGGGCACCATTTAAAAAATGAAAATTATGTAATTAAATTCTATTAATGTGAGTAGCCATTAAAAACCCTGCTTTTGTGTCAAATGTTGAGCAAATTAATCAAATAATACCTGACTTAATATACAAGGTGAATAATTTTTTCTGGGAGCCAGAACATCCAAAATTATTGACAAAAGAAAGAAATAATGATAATATTAGGCAATAGTAGATAATAATATATTCTTCTAATCAGTCGTACAGCTCTCAAGGTTATATATATATATATATATATATATATATATATATATATATATTCCAAAAAAAATAATTATAACACCATTTTGAAAAGACTCGTCCCGTATCGTTGAAAACGAAGAAGTCGTGTTTTCTTACTGCGAAAAGTACGTAAGCGCTCCAGATGGTTAAAATTCGGAGTATGACTTCAAAAGAAACTAGAGAGAAATACAAAAAAAAAAAGAGAGAGAGAGACGTGAGGCTTGTCGGCGGAGGTGGGAGGAGGGTTATTTATTAAGGTTTACTTTCTAAAAGAAAGTCAAATAAAAACATTGGGAATGGGTGGTACAGCTAGGAAAGAGGTTACAGTAATTGGGCGGATGCCAATTTTTGAGTGGTACTCACAGGCGATTTTTTTCTCTGGCGACGTATCGTTATATAAGATACCGGAAGTGACGGAGTGCAGAGGTGAAGGAAACTTAAGGAACACGAGAAATTCCTTTGGGCATCGGCAAACACCTTCCACATTCACCACACGGCGGAAATTCGAAATCAAATGCTGGTGGAATCGAACTCGCGACGCCATAGTTGGAGGCGGACGCGCTAATTGAATGCTCACTGAAGCGCTGCCAAAGTAATGAAATCTGAGAACTGACGCAGCAAAGCAGAAAATGCTATTCCCCAGCAAACATCACGAAATACATTTCTCGCCGTTTATTCGCAGAACTGCGTTCGTTGTTTCTGGTCATTAACTTAAAAACTTCTTGACGTGTGTTCGCTACTGAATTCATTCATCCGAGAAATTTTCTCTCAGTCAGTAAACAGATTTGCAAACGTTCTGCAGCAGCAGCAAACGAATAATAAGAGCCATGACTTGCCACTTCTCTTTCTTTGCGACTGGAAACACAGCTACGTTAGTTTGCCCCTTTCGTTATGCGGTAACGACAGGAATAACTTCATGGTTCTCAAATGATTACTTACGGTATGTAGATGTTTGTCTGTTCGAACGAGACAGCTGAAAGTGGCGAGAACAAAGCCCAATTTTTTCGTAAATACCTAACTATGTTTTGCCATTATATACTATTCTTAAGTGGGCTATTATCCATGAATTGTTCAATCAGTTTATTTTTTAGGTTTGAGTATCAAACTTGTAAGTATTCACTTGTACGAGATACATATCGCATTTCATGCAGATCAATAATTTCTTTCACTTTAAAATTTGTATTTCTGATTTTCTTGGACGCTTCCATAGTAAATCTAGTAAAGTGGAAATGGCAAAATTTGTTAATTTATGTCACATTAAGGAACTATTGTGTTCTTTGAATGATTGTTGCAATAATGAATATTGATTGTTTGAACAATTATAGACATACTTCATTTCAAACATTTCATTGTAGTCTCAGCAAACCTACAAAGGTAACATTAACTAACGTAGATAATAAATTATATGTGCTTGACTTTCTAGTTGTGTAGTTCTATCTTTAGTTTTCTGACGTAATGTGTTCTTGAAATTATATGTATGTCGCATATTGTAAGAAGCAGCTAACTCACGCTCGTTCATTCCTACTTATTTTATTTATTTATTTTTTTAATGTAAGCTACTTCTTAATCTACCTACGGTAATTTATTTTACCTATCATGTTTTCTGAGACTTCAAACGAAGTGTTTGCAATTGTGCATGTCCATAATTGTTCAAACAAACAAATAATCATGCCTCTGAAAAGTTCACATCAAAAGAAAATGAAACAAATTTGAGCTACGAATGCCCGTTTCCAAACACCGCTTTTGTTGACGTGTTCAAATGGAATGTCAAATTTCAAAATTATTTGACAGGTTTTTTTTATAACTATAAACACCATTAGTTACTTTAAAACATATCATACACCCAAAATAATGTGATTCTATGTTTTAAAATAGGTTACTAATATTCTTGAAAAATTTTACATGACGAATACGTTTGAAAGAATATTTGAAAATGCAATGAAAGTGGACACTAAGGAATAAAACCTAAAATGGTTTCCAGGGAAAATACTTTCTGTAATTATTACCAACAACGAACATGTTGAGACAGTCTGTCGAGCTCTAATGAACGAGATTTAAGTTGCAGTCATGCATACCGATGAAGTATAGATTAAGGCGTCTCAAAGGTCAGACGTGGCAGATTTAAATCGCGCATGCACGTCTAACCACGCATAAAAAAATTCCGCCTAAGAAATTTCGACTCGGTGTCATTAGAACGCTCTACGTTCCTTAAGAGGTCATTTAAACCGTTCAGTATTAAAAAATCGAAGCGTAGTTGTGTCAGTGTCACGGCCGTTGGATGCGCGTGAGTATATCTTTGCGGGTGATATTTTCGTTGGGATGTGGGAATGAAATGAATGCAACGAAATAAACGCTTGGGTTTGGCGGCTGAAATCGACAAATCCAGACGAGATATTTCGTTTGAAACGAAAATTATCGTGCTGGATCGACGCACTGAGAAGAATGTTTTGTTGAATCAAACAAGAGTTGATGGGTGCAACCAAATTATTTGTTTATATAGGGGCAATTAATTTTTTTTTTTTTTTTCTGAAACCAAATTATTTTGTTGTTCTCATTTGGTTGCCCCATAATTTGTTCGGTGCAACTAAATATTTATTTGGCTACACGTACATTAATCAGTTTGGGTCGATATAAAAGAACTTTACTAGTTCGACCAACTTTCGAACCTAGATCTCCTGCGTCCGAGCGCTACTCCTAAGTAATCTCAGCTAACGTGACAACTGATAATGAGGCAAAGCCTTTACGTAGATATAATGCAAATTTTGGACAATTTGTGCACACAAATAATTCAAGTTTTACAGCTGTACTTGTAATTTACTTTTTGCATTGTTTTATTCATTTGTTTATACGATTGACAAGCACCAATAGATGCACTAACAAACACGGCTGCTATCCTAATTGTCACAAAAATACAAACAAAGTCTCGAGCAGTGTTCGCGAACGAAGGCAGTCGAATGAGTAGCCAAACAAATATAACCAGTTGATTCAACGAAATATTTAGTTGAAAGTCTAATTTTTTTGGCCCAACACTGAGATTTTGTTTATTCAAACAAATATTTTGTTGGACGAACAAAAGTAATTCTGCTGCTTTAAAAACACTTTTTCTCGAGAATATATTTAGGGCTTCTAAATATATATTTGGCCCAATACAAACGAATATTTTGTTCGATTCTCTCACAGTGCGGAGTCGCGAGATACACGCAGCGCCTGGAAATTTGCTCTGGTGTCCAAAACTGCCACTTGTCGCAGCGGGCCTCACCCCCACGTCGTATTCGCGTGCCACGTTCATTTAAATCGTTAGTGTTGGGATGGGTCACCCTGCAAACGCCACATCCCCGTTTCCGCCCGGGTACCATGTGTGTCGGACTTATTATTAAAGAAATGTTCACGTCAATAATTTCTAGCTAGGGATTTGCGGTCACGTGCCACGGGGAAAATTTGCTGGCTCCTATCAAAACTCGTCAACTGGTGAATACGTTTGGCGATGTATGGATATAGTCCACTCACGGTTGTAGGCTGTTCACGGTAAAATGAGCACTTTTGAAAGTACTGCTTAAGTTCTACTTGTATGCACGCTGTCTCTTCTTCCGCCTTATCTAAAATTGACATTGCCACAGGCCTCAGACCCTTATTCATGCGCCGGTCAAGTGTAACTGTAAAAAGTACATATTTTAAAAATCTGCTCTTTTTTACATATTTATGCATTAAAAAAGCAAAAAAAGGGGAAAGAAGTAATTTAATGTTATCACAAATTGTTAACTAACACTTTTTATTTAACGTTAAGATATGGAACTACGTTCCATCCTTCGTTACCAACTTTACTGGACGCATGTCACTCAATGCACCCATTAAAATATATGCAGGCAGGGCCAGTGACTTTTTCGTAAGGTTGATCCAAAAGTGCTCACTTTATCGTGAACAGGCTTTACTTACAACTATTCTGAAGCCCTGCTTAAGTTCTTCTTCCAGAATATTCCTCCGCCTCATATAAACAAAGCATAGAATATTACACCAGAGGGACAACAAACCGAATTCGTGCGCACTCAGTGTATTAATATTTTGCATTATAAATATTTCTTACTTGGCATTAACAACATACCAATTTTCTCTCCGATTTTATTCATATAAGTTTCACACGAAATTTTATAATGTATAAATAATAAATAATTAAAAGTGAAGTTCAACAAAAATTAAGGTACTTATATGTTAACAGAAGTATAAAACTTTTGTGATAAATGGTGTATTTAGGAAACAAGTAAACACGTCTACATGGTATGTTTTTTTTTTTTTTCGACGGTTTTGAAGAAACCGCGAATAGATTATATTTACGACGTCGCGAACAGTCACAACATAATGAGAGATTTCTGTTAATATGATATACGAGATGATGTTCCCTGACGGAAAAGTCCATAGTAAAAGTAGTGAGAAACTTAAGTTAACGGATGCCAGCAACGACGTAGGTTAGTCAGTAGTTTTGCGAAGGGGCAGCAGATAAATAGTGGATTTCGTTACAAAACTCGGGCGCTAATAATATCGCGGCACATGTTTACCGTTGTGCGTTTATGTTTAGCACCCACGTGGACACGAAGTAAGCTGCGAAACCCTGGCGCGGCGTGCACTGAGAGAAAGTCTTAAGAGTGGCAGAACCAAACATGTACCTAAAAAAAAAAAAAAAAAAAAAAAAAAAATGCTTTGTGCCAGCTGAAATTGGTGCGCGAGTGAGTGAAGATATTTGGGTGGCCTTTCACAGCGAGGTCGCGAGAGCCGATGAGAGCGAGTGAGGCGAGAATGGAGCAGCGCCGGAATGAAAGTGCGGGGAAAACGGGAGACCCCGAGAAAACCCGCCGACCAGCGGCATCATCCGGCACGATTCCCCCATGTGAAAATCCGGGAGTGACAGCGCCGGGGACTGAACCCCGTTCGCCTTGGGGGGAGGCGAGCAGGCTAACCGCTCAGCCACCGCGGCTCCAGCTGTAATTGGCTGCATATGAAGTACGTTCTCTAATCGCAGTACACTGGGAGGAAGGCCCACAGAATATTTGTTTGTATAGGGCCGAAAATATATTTAGTTGCCCCAACAAAATATTTTGTTGAGTAAACAAAATTTCAAAAGCAACAAAATTAATTTTGTTCGTGTTACAGAAAACACGTGTAAACAAACAAAACATCTGTGTTGGGCTAAAAAATTAGACTATCAACAAAATATTTTGATAAACGAAAAATGTTAGTTTGGCCACTCATTCGATTGCCTTCGTTCGAAAAATCAGCTAGAGGAATTGGTTGCTTTTTTCTGACATTAGGATGTCAACAGTGTTTGTCAGTTCCTTTATTGATGGTTAACAATGATACAACCTAATAAAACAAGTTTAATGGGAAATTAAAATGTAAAGCTGTAAATATTCTAAAAAAATATTTCAGCTCATTTTTTAGTAGTTGAACTGTATAAGCTAGAATCTCGATCGTACTTTAACTTTTTTAAATAAGTCGAAATTAGTTTTATGCACGTAGAACCGGACAAATATCTGATAATACCAAACTAAATCTTTGTTTAAGGCAACCAAATAAGAAAAACAATATAATTTGGCTACTGCAACAAAATATATCATTGCCCCTATACAAACAATTAATTTGGTTGCTCCAAACACACATTGTTTGCTTCAACAAAACCTTTTTCTCAGTGAACCTTCATACTTTTGAATTAAATCTTTGAAAAATCATCCCCATTATGAAGACTTCGGTTGTTTCCTAAATATTTTATGTATCAGTAGCGATTTTTAATTCTGTTAACGTAAAAGTGTCTTGTTTTTAGTTAAGTTAAACTGTTTGTTTCTGTTTTATCTATAAATAACAACGTTTTATTTATAATTAATATGTATAAAGACAGAGAGAAAACAGTTGTGTTGGTAATGCGTAGTGAGGAATAATTGTCATACAAAATGTTATTATACTGAGTGCGCGCGAACGCGTTGCACTGTCCCTTTGTTGTAATTTTCCAAACTCGATTAAGCTTTGTTCGCATGAGGTGGAGGAATATCCTGGAAGTAGATCTTCAGCAGGGCTTCGGCGTAGTTGAATGTAACCATGAATGGACTACAGTTAAATACCTGTTGCTATATTTAGGAATTGTTAGCAGAAAGTCGCTATCTTCAAACTCTAGATGTGTTAAAGGGGTCGGTTTCTTGGAGCTGCTTAGCGCGTTCGAGTCATGCAAGCGAAGGAGTGATAAAGGCGACACTTGCACGCAAGCCTAATGCCTCGTAACTCCTACGCTCAAGGCGCTCAACTGGCGTGCAATGTCTCAGTCGTGCTGCCCGTATCTATGGGACCTAAGTGGTGACCATGTGATTTAATAATTGGAACGTCTGCACCCAAGTTCAGTGCATGTCCATGTAATAGTTCCGCATGTTTCCAACCAGTATTATTATGAAATACAACAGTGAGGAAAAAGCCTTTTTTAGCTATATTTAGAGACCCGATCAATTCGCGAGTTCAATGACCTGTCGGCTAGACTTCACAGTCTTGTGTACTCTCATACAGATATCAACTGTTCATTCGTTGATTGTTGTGGTAGTAAAGGCGACGGTTGGGCGTTCTATTTCTTGAACGTTTGTTACTGGCATATCTATCTCCAGGAGGTGTAAAAAAAACACGTCGACCAAGTACAAATGTAACATGAACGTACATGTGTGTGAATTCCAACTTGTCTAGAAATGAACCCGCGAAATTCTCGGGTCTCTAGCTATGTTGGCGGGCTCGGAATGGCATTTATAATGTCCGTGGTGTAAGGAGAGTATAATACGTACCTCATCTGAAGTATTTATTTTTCGCACGTTGGTCCAACGGGAACACGTTTATTGGTTTCGTAAATAAAAAAAAACGCGGATTTCGAAAACTCTGCAACGCTCTTCAAGCGATTAGTACGCGGAGCCCTTGACTTCAAGGTGGAGCTTCGAAGGAACTTCAACGAAGTCAGCAGGCAATGGGAATGTTTAACTAGCAGATTCGGGGGAAGTCGTGAACTGAGATCAAGGTTTCCTGGAAAATCGTGGAGTCTTGGAGACTCACTGTGCTTGACCGAGGGGAGGGGGGGGGAGATTTCCTCGGAGTTATCTCCTTGGGAGAGGAAGACATGCTCTCGCACGTGTTGTCGTGACGGATACGACGGCATAGCTATCCGAGAGTGGTAACCCGTCGCGGTCGACGGGAAACGACAGTAAGGCACGGAACACGCAGCTTCGTCACAGAACACTCAAGAATACAAAGGCGAAATTGTGTAGCGAACTGCGGACTACAGACTCACACGCCAGCATGTTGACCTCGCCGGCTAAGCAATGCGGCGGAACGTCGTTCACCGATCAGCTTTTGGAGACTGAATTGCCAGACGGCAGCCCAACTGATAAAGAATATTCCATAGCGTGCAATAGCCAATCAGACTTGAGGCCCGTTCCCACACCTTGGAGCGGCCAACGAGCAACCAAGTTTGCTTCAATCTAAGGGACCGCCACGCCTATTCGCTTCCGTATACACGTTGTAAGGTAATTCGCGGATACGGACTGCATTACACGAGTCTGTGAGTAAAACTAGAAAATACTCTTTACTAAAAATGCAGATCCTTCGTTTACGCGAAAAAAGACATGATGTGGTATTCCAGTTAGGTATAGGTGAGTTGAGGTGATGTGGCAATACTGCAACCAAATTGTCGGCCGCACGGCATATGGCAAGGGGACGAGCCGAGCACAGTAGTGCCAAAGAGGTCATGGAGTTCACATGCAGTGAGTACTGGGACATGGCAGTGGCCATGGGTGCATCCGGCGGCCAAGTTCCGTGCATGCTGCTTGCATACAGCGTGCGGAAAAGTGCATTCCTATGGTCAGAGTAAACTTCAAACACCTGTTATAACGTTTTGACGTTTTGTATGCTGATGCTGCGTGAGCTGCTTAATGTTCTAATATCATTTTATCTACCTTAATGTCGTTTTTCTCGTAAACAAAGGGCTTTGAGGTTTTTACTGAAGAATACTTTATACTTAGTTTTGGCCACAGATTCGTGTGGTGCAGTACGAATACGCCAATTACCTGACATTCTGTATTTACCTATCCTGTAGCCTCGGCTCGTTCAAGTGACCAACTATGCTATACCTGGATCTAGAAAAAATATTAGACATCATACGACGAGGTTTTCCTCGCGGCTGTGTAAGAGGCATCTTCTTTGCGGTCGGACCGAATAAATGGCACAAGGCTCAACCTCCAGACTGTGTACAGATTCATATGAGCTGAGATTTATCTTCGTGTCATTCATTACGCTATTAAATAAAAACACGCGAAATGTGCCGCTGTATTGTAGTGGTCAGAACACTTACCTCCCACGACGAACCAGGTTCATTTCTACAAGGGCGGGGTGGAAGGGGTTGTTGACACACGATCTTTACTTTAGGATTGTGTTTTTTTCTCGGGGTACTTCATCTCCCTCGTAATTTCACTCCGTACAGATATTTTTTATTTTCATATCGCTTCACTCACATCGTGGCTAGAAACGTCATCTCCTAAGCGCCGCCTATCTAGAAAAATAACACAATGAAAAACTTTCGACCGCGCCCAAAGGCGTTTGAGCGAGAGTGGCTACTCTTCTAAATATCGTGTTGCGATTTCATTGCCCCGTTTGTCATAGGACGTAGCTTGCACTCACGTGTAGTTTTTCTTTCAAACTGACATTTAAATCATATATATTATTCGCAATTAACTAAGCACTTTTGTAAAATCTTCTTAGGATCTATATTACGTTCATTTTGTATCGTTCCGCCATATGCAAATTTAACATTGCCACGAACCCAGTCATTGTATTCATGGGACGATCAGGTCTAACTACGAAATTTTCAGGAACGAAAATATGTTACTTAAATTTTGATGCTTATTTTACGTGAAAAAACAAACAAAACATTATAATATACTGTAAATTCAATTTCACACATTTTAAATACCGCACTTTTAAAACGACGTTAAGACTTCAAACAGGTTCTACTGCCTCACTGTCAATTTTACTGGAAGATTGGCGGTCAGTATGTCAGATTAATCATTTGCAGTCATGGACAGGTGTGTGTGTATATATATATTTATATATATTCCAAATGCGGATTTTGAAGGTGATAAATTAACAGTGAGTATACGCTCTTTGTTTCTCTGTCGTAACTCAACGCCTCAAAACTGGTAAATTTAGACATGTATAAAATATTGCACATACACATTAGTTTTCACAGTTAATGTTGTTATAAATATCCGAGTAAAATAAATTTACTTTGCCATAAATTTCGCAAAAACGGATACGTATCCTCTACTCAAAATGGCAGAGAATTACATAAACTGTTGGAACAGTCATCCTGCGTGCACGTGCTATGAGAACAAAACCTTGCAAACCGGTTTGAAGATCTTTATATTTTGATAACGTCACTTCAAGGTCAGTAAAAGATATATCTACTTTATTTTGGCAGTAGGTTTTTTTTTCAACTCTAAGAAATACGCCGTGGCGAATCAAAACTGATAATACAAACAAGATAACCTTGAATATAAATTTCTAGTGAAGTAGCTGGTATACAATAAGACTGTATTTGCTTATATACTAGGTTTTGTATATCATCGTTTAAAATAGGTTCTTGTTAAAACAACAGATCTTACAACGGATAATATATATTTCATTTCCAAAAAAAAAAAAAAATTACATGAACCCCTGAACTAGCGCAAATTTCTGTCATTATTTTCATGACTTTCAATATACAATTTTTTTAAACTTGCCAAGATATATGTTGTGATCTCTTCTTCAATAATTAACTGGTGACAAATTTACAGTCAGCTATATGATATATTATTTGTTAACCAAATACATTTTCGACGGGAAATATAGCTTCCTCAGTTACGTTAACATCTCACTGCTGTAAACTTACCTCTCTCAAGATGGAAATCTTTCTGGAAAATACTACCGCCTTTGTTAGATTTCAAATGTATATGGCAAAGTTAGCAGGTTTGTGGGTTGTCATCAGAATGAGAAATAATACTCCCCCTTTGACTTGGCAATGATAATTTCGCTATTCTCATATTGAACTCCGTTGACTAGAATGAAAAGAGATGATCTGCGTCAGACATTCATAATCCTATTGTTCAAGATAGATCAAGTTACACTTTGTTGAAAATAAAATTCCATTACTGAATTTCACTGTACTGCTGTCTAGCCTTAACAACACTAACTGCATAGCTGATCGTAGTGTTGGCACGTTAGAAGGACACTGTCAGCTGCAAACACATCAATAACCCATCACTAATCAACTGTGAAGTACAAGGGACATGAATACACCAACTAAAAGATGTAAAGATCAACTGTGCTTACTACAGAACAACAGACTAATGATTGCTATCGATGATGTGTAATCAAACAGACTTTCTGCTTTTAATCATTTCAGTTATTCAAGTTTACAAGGGAATTGAAAAAAAACTATAAAGTGTTCGAAGGCAAGAGTTAGTGTTTTAGTAGCATGTGTATGACAATCTAATTAATTTTATCTTTTCTCAATACAATCTTAAATATAGCCACACTTTTGAAATTATTATATAATAATAAATTGGTAATACTTTTATTTACATATAAACTTTCGTCAATTAGAAATTAAAAAAAAATCTTCTGATAAGTATTTTGTGTAACATTATCTGCGCAAAATTGACGGACTTTAATCCTTTACTCCGTGTGCAATTGTATACGTGTCCCAGAGATTGTACTAGGTAAGCTGGACTTTAGGTCATAAGGTCGAAAACCAACGGAAAAATGGATCTAAGAAGAAATTAATGATATATCTATTGGCGAAAATCAAAATAATATTAGTCCCGCAGTCATACATTACAATCACCTGAAATAACTGAAAGTAAAATTTTTAATTAATTTTATATATGTGGTTATTTTTCATTAAATATAGGCATTTCATATTCCGCGGATATAATTTTGTTTATCTAACCGCCTGTATAATTCATGCAGGGAAAATAATAAAAAAAAATTCGGCTTTAAATAATTCCTGTTTCCTTAACGGTCATTAAATATCATTGACAAGAACTTTGGTAACCTTCCGTCTTGAATTGGCGCATTTTGTGATTTGTTACACCTGCCTGAAATCAGTGATTGTATACCTTTCTCACTCAGCCCCTCCTTGAAATATTTTTTGAACAAATAAGATTTCAAGACATTTATGAAATTATTGTATGTATTACGAAAGATACTGTTTCCTAAATTGGGACAAGCTAGCCGTTTTCGCATGTATATACATTCAAAATTGAAATTGCACGATAGGCAACAATACCGAATGATGTGTAAGTAGTTGTCACAAGAACAATTAATTAACTTCACTAATGTTATATTTTTATACAAAGATACAAATAAGAATTATGCCTTCACGACTAAAATTATAACTCTAACATTATTTACACATTTTAAATGGTAAGAGAGATTTTGGCGAATAGTTAGAATAAATACAAGATTTAAAACAATTAAAACATTTTAAACTCATAAAATTGATACAAAATTCCGTTACAAATTACACTTCTACAACAAGTTAACAATTAAAAATATAAATTCTACACTCTGGAAACACTCCTCTATCAGCGAAGTCGGAATCGTGTCGTTTACACTCCGTACACCAGTAAACTACTCTGTGTCCACGATATGAACATTGGCGCAAGGAAATTTTGAACCTTTCTGAGCTAAAGTAGCACTGGCATAGACACTTTAGTACAACTATTAAACACCTCTTGGTTAAACAATAAAAACACTGCTTGCTACGATCCAACTGGCCGTTTCCAGGTATATTTTCCTATTGTACATTGTTGTCTTGGTCAAAAATGACCCTCCACCTAATAGAGATTGGTTTTTAAATCGTGTTACCGTAGTTGAGGCGTTACAACCCTATTGGGAGTGCGAAAGTTCAGCAATAAAGAGTGAGAAGTTTGACGAACCATAAGTAATTAGTATTTCGTCACACAGTTAAAATTCGTCTATTTGTATACGCTGTTCACGGTAAAATTAGCACTTTCTAAAGCCCTGCTTAAGGTCTACTTGCATACACGTTGTGTGTTATTCCGCCTTATGTAAAATTAACATTGCCATGGGCCTCATCACTTTATTCATGCGTCGGTCAAGTGAAACTGTGACATTATTAGAAAAGTAAATACTGTACAAATTTGCTCATTTTTATACTTCGATGCATTACAAAAACAAAAAGCGATAGAAATAATTTAAGTTATGACAAATGGTTGCCTTACACTTTTTATTCGACGTCAATATATGGATCTACTTTCCCTTCCATCGTTACCAACTTTACAGGGCAAATGTCACTCCGTGCGCCCGTGACATTTTTCTAAGGTTGATTTAAAAGTGCTCACACTATCGTGAACAGCCTTTATATCTGGTTTATTTGAGGGGCCTTCATATTCTGTGTTTAGTGAGGCTGGGCCTTCTAAGATAAATTTCCTGCTGACAAACTAAGTGATGTTTTTCGTGAAAGAGCATTCGAAATCGATAGTGATTCGGATTTCGAAGGGTGGCCATCAGACATGTTATCTGGATTTAGTAGCCGTGAAAAAAGCTGAATAGTATTCGCTTCTGCGTAGGTGGCTGAGTTGGCGTATGATATATTGTGTTTATGTTATTTAGGTTAGTGTTCTGATAAATTGTTCAATGTAAAATTGATTTATTTGTTTTAGTTTTTCATTGTTACAATTGTTTAAATAATTGACTCTTAATTGGTGGGAAAGGAATGTCAGCCTTTCCTTGAAAAATGCTGATAAACTTGGTATACCACAAGGCCTGCAACTATTATTTTTAATGCAATTCAGATTATAGAAATCACAGAGCATTGCGATGATAAGAATGGCCAAGATGAAGTTTAAGATAATATTCACAAACTTATATCCAAGGACGACAGTATCTGAAAAGATAATGACAGAATAATCTTTAGTAAATAATCAGTATTTAGGCTATTAGCATAAATGGAAAGTCGAGACGTACTGTTGATATGGCAGATGTAGAATTTTTCCAAACAATATAGTTTGAATTTTACTGGATACATGTATGTCAAAAGAATAATTGTTGGAGAAATGAGTTACCAATTGCAATGAGACATTTAAAAATTTTTTACTTATTCAGAATTATCAGATGGTGTCATTTTATAAGGCGTGTTAAAAAAGAACGTAAAGACGTTTCAAACGCCACGATTTTTATTTTTTCTTAGGTAACTGATATAGATGTAATTAACATATTTTATGTGATCATTCAGTGTTCAAGTCTCATTCTACTGTCCACTGTTTTTATTGATGTTGGCAATTTTACCCTTTCTGATATTTTTTTCAGTTTATTAACAGGCTTCTTTGTTATTTATTTTACTTGCATATAACTTTCTCTATCATCCTGAACTAAGGACTCACTTTCGATTTTGAAAACGTGATTTGAAGAAATCAAATCGTGGTGTTAAAACTTCGTTGTGTGGAATTTTGTCACGAAGTTTATCATGTACATTTTCATCAATGATTCACGTGGATTAACTTTGTGATGGTGCTGGAACACCATATATTCAGTGTTAATATCGGCGCAGGAAATTGTGCGTCCTAACACGGCGATAGATCGACGAGCGAGCTGAGGCTTACCTTGTTGGTGACCCGTTAGAGGTAAGTCGTCGAGGACGTTGGTGCAGATGCGGGTGCGTGGCTTGGCAGGCGACCGCTGACTGTCGGCGAGGAGGCTCGAGGTTGCCCTCAACCTCCCACCCCGCCGATGCCCTCCTCCTTCAAACGTGTATGGATGGCGTCTAGCAACCGTCCGACGCTACCTTCGGTGTCATCATTATTTGAATTTTTCTGGACTTAAACCTCAAGAAAACCACCTGGAGCTGTCTTTCGTCTTTGGGGAGAAAATGGATAGCGATCTCATGATTATAACATTATAACTTAGCAGAAGGCTTATCATGCCATGTTCGATGAGGGCTAGTGGGTGCATATAGAGAATTTCAGGATAAATGTTTTACATACTCATTAATTTTGTAATTTTATATTATTTATGCTAAGTTTGTATTGCTACGGGAGCCCATTATTAAATGTAACTTCCTGTAATTTATAACAAACATTATAATTGTATTACAAACTAAAGCCTGTTTGGCTGTCTGTATTTTTATAATGCTTATAATTTTGATATGGGCAGTTTATAAGAATAAAATAAAAACAGAATAACACCATAGATAAAATACAAGAAAACTAACAGTTTGTTGAATCATTTCTTACAATTACGGGACTTGTTATCTTGCAATCCAATCCATATCAGGGGATTGTTGAAATGTCGCAACTGAGTTATTTGTTTGTACTCTACTACATAAACTCTGCTGCTTCAAGCTTTTCGGTAAGACACAGTTTGCTTAATGAGTGGAATGGAAGGAAAGGGAGTTGAAGGTCACTGTCATGGAGTGGTGGGGTTTCCTGTGGGTGCTGCCGCTCTGTGGCAGGTGATTCCTAAGCAACTCTGCTTCCATGCCTCTCGGTAAGTTTTGGAATAAATATTGTTTTCAAGTTTTTTCATGAAAATAAAAATTGTGAGCAGTGACACTGTATTGGGGATTTTTGTAACTTTGTGTACGTGTTTGCTAACCAAAATGACTTTTGCAGGTGGAGCGAGAACCAGTTGGATATACCATCTGACCAAAGTAACACTGCAGGCCACTTTGAAAGAAGCGAAAGTCAAGTTTTCCGAGGTGGGTAACATCGCTACGGGGCGCGCGCTCTTACATGGGGTAGTTTTGAAAGAGGGCGCCGTCGCGGAAGAAACACGTGGTGAGTCCGTTCTTTATGTTATTAAAAATTCTTAAATATATTCCGCCTGGAACAGACATAAAAATACCCAGTATCAAAACCGGTAGCTTAACCGACGTAGTCGAGTTTTCGGTGGTATTGTCTAATGTCCTAGTCTAAGGATTGTGCGAGCCAACTATTATCTATTCAGTTGCATTGAAATAGCCTTCAATTTATAATTTTAACAAATGCTGAGTAAGTAAATTTAAAGGTATCTAAATGAAGTTTAGGCAGCGCTTTTTATGCGACACTTAATAATCTCTGGTATGTGAATTAAATCATTGGCAATCGGGAAAATTTTAAGAGTTTTATTTGCAAAACCCTCTCCTAATTTCTCGAAAACTGCCTTGTTAATAATTCTCTTTCGTTTTCACAATTATATATTTTTTATTTATAAAATACACTCTCCTATTTGCAAGTGTTTATAATTTTGGAATAATAAGCCAGTTACGTGTGGTACAATTCACCTCTTTCAGATCCAATCTTAGAATTATTCCAAATTTAAGGAAAAATATTTCTTTACAAATAAATTTTAATAACCTACGATTTTTGCAGTCACCGCTGTAGTAAAATATCAGCTACAGGACGCATTCTTATATCTCGCTATACCTACCATTATATGTCACCAAAGCCCTATACAATTCTATCTTAGTTGTTAACTTTCAAGCATCATGGGGTTCGTATAAGAAGCATTATAAGTAATTTACGTTGGTTTCATTCACGTATCTTAACTAATATGTGCATAAATTGTCCCAATAACTCAGCAGAGTTTGATTACTGCATCCCTCTGATGATAGAGAGCACATTATTAAGTTTGTCATTTGTTTACGTAAGTAAATTCTATATCAATATTGGTTTGAGATTCATACCTGCAATACTTTGTAAATTTCTCAAATGCACTCTCCTGTCGCTTGTGTTGTACACATGCAGGAGATGGGGCGTAACAAACATAGCAAATAACGTTTCTGAAGCGTGCCGCACGAAGAACAGATTTAAAAAAAAAATACTGTGCACTTATTTGTCGTTAACGGGGCCTCGGCATGTCACAACTGGGCGTAAATACCCACTGCGAATTGAATTAGCATTGTTTAGTGATAAAAGGGGGGGGCAGACACGATACCACCCACGATATATGACGCAGTCAGTTTTCTTTGGGTTTTTTCCTTTCCGAACTTCCCGATGTTGTGCATTAAACATACATTCAGGCAGCAGATCAACTGTTTCTGAGTTTTTACATGTCACTCCTGTAGCAGACTCATTTGCATGTGTTGGTTAGTTCACTTCTTGCTGTTATTTCTCCCGTTTCTAATTCTACCGGATTTCTCTCCTATACTTCACTGTTATTGACTTGCATTCATATGCGACATTCTCTACTCGTTACTTAGATACATACTGGTACAGGCTGTTCACTGTAAAGTGAGCACTTTTAGGGCCCTAGTTACTATTTTCTGTAATTTTTTTTTCCTTTAACAACTTTTTTGAATAAATATTGCCATGTAAGTAATAAACACAGTTTGCATATTAAACCACACTCGGAAGTTAACGTCTAAGGCTAAAATAAAATATATTTATAGAATATTATTCCAAATGAGGGTGTTTTCAAATGTGCTCACTTGACCGTAAATATAAACAGTCTATAACAGAAAATCTTGTCTTGATTTTGGCGTGTTTGTAAGTAAGTGAAGAGATATAGGCGGCTCTTAAGGTTGAAGTAAAAAACTGCCCACGGAGCACTCCACTCGACTATACAACGTGAATAACTCATTGAAAAAAGTGATACAGAACCATAAAAATTGTCAGAAAAGTGCGATTTAGGATGATGTATATGAAAGAAGAATGTATATATTTTGCAACATTATAAAATATTTTACTTAAATATACTTTATAATTGTGAACAATTAATTGATTAAATAAATTTTGTATTTTTAACAAAATTTAAGCATATTTCCATTCTGGATGCTTCATAAAGCATAATATGCAAGAAAATCTTCGTCATGGAATATCGTAATAATGTTTACTATGATTTTGTGTAAGAAAATTGTAATAACAATGTAAGAAATGATTTTATGTGCGTCCATTTGTCACAAAAAAGTTATGGCTGAAACTGACGTAAATAAAGTTAATTATAAAATTGATATGACACTATATTACAATGATTTTACTTCACATGATCACAGCAAATATTATGACAATATTTCTTGTAAATTCTGCTTTCCGAAGCATCCAAAATGGAAATGTGCTTAAATTTTGTTAAAAAAAGCGGACTCTAGAGTTCGATTAATTTTTTACATTTAAAAAGTATACATTAGTAAAATATTTTATAACGTTGCAAAATATGTACATTCTTCTTTTATATACAGCATAAATCACACTTTTCTGAAAATTTTTCTGGTGTCTGTACTAGTTTTTTATGATTTCTTCACATTGTACAATCAGGCGAAGTGCTTCATAGGCAGCTGCTTCACTTCAACCTCAAGGATCGGTGGGAGTAATTTCGCCTCCATTTACCACCAATGTTAATATTTAATAGCAAATTGCGAGATAACTATAAACTTTTTTAAAACGCAGTTTTCTGGGCACACAACAGAACCATAAAACATTTAGAACGGTATTTAAAAAAAATCTAAATTATCGTTTTAAATGTAAATTTTTGACACTTACTATACACAGTTTTTTTCTGCACAGACATCTTATACGAGAAAAAGTGTTTTTCCCGTAAAAAAAAAACTGGTGGGTAAATAATATTATTATTCATTGAACACCGCACTCACCTTTGGCTTAATTTCATTACTTTTTAATGAAATTAACTAAATCTGTTTTAATGTGCCATACTTCAAAATACTTTTTGGACACATGCTTGTTTTGAACTACAGAGTATCATACCGCATTGCTTTGAAGACAGTCGAGGGCTATTACCCGTCTCGAACCTCTCGTGTCTTGAGCAACCACAGAAGCCTGCGAAGAGTATTTGCAGTTTACGCCCGGAAATCATTGGAGGATAAGTAAGATCATAAAATATTCACTATGGGAAGGCATTTTTTTGGTAATGAATTTTTGCACACTGTAAAAAACTGAAAATATGCCTGGTAATATAAAGGTGAATTTCGCATACCTCAAATAGGAAAACATTTTTATCTCTTGTACAGAAAGAAAAATCAAAATAAAGTGCTGTAAATTTCACCTCATGGACAACAAACTACCCCATACATATATGGGGAAATTTCCGTGTGACACTATTTGAAATTCCTTAGCGATATTTTCTTAAGAAAAGTATGACTTACACAGAATAATTATATAAATGAATAATGGTATAGTAGCTCGCCTTCATTGTCCAAGGTTGCAAGTGCCAATAACATGTACGATGTTTGGTCCAATTGTTCAAAACTCGTTTCGTATGGTAAATATTTTAGATATTAATTTTGTTTTGTGGACTACCAAATAACTAAAATAAGTAAATATTAATTACGGCACGATATTTGTCAATTTTCTAAATTTTTTACAGTCCTCTGGTACAGTACTTAAACAGGCATTTTGTTCAACTCAATACTTAACAGATTTATGAAATTTTGTTGCGGTGAAAGATTAGAATGAGAATAATTTCACTATATTAATATAACTAAATTTTATGTGTTTTAGATGAAAAATTAAAAATGACAGTAAACTTAGAAAATGCTGTTCAATAATTTAAAATTTATTTTGTACCAGCTACATAGATTTCTTAAAAATAATATTTCAGTAATCTCTACTCATAGTCAGAGACGTGCTAAGAACATGACAGTAGCATACCATCGTGGACTCACTGAACGGTGACACCTATAAGCAGCGCTTCTTCCCCCACCCCTTCTCAAACCTGTAATTTTAACAAATTTAAAAAACCGAACTCTTTAGTTATAAATATGTTGCTGATTGTAACCTACTAGCAGATTACATATTTCTCGCATTTTTTTTGTGTGTTACAAATAATTTTACCTTACACTCATGAGAATCTGTTCTGATATATCGGGACATTTACTCGTATGTTTGTGTGGCACATTTACTGTTAAGTAAGGGAATGTTGTTTTACTGGTCATTTACATTTCTTGCAATCATATGCGGTTAGTTTCTCTTGCAGGTGTGCGTAATTAGTCTTTCCTTACGTTTAAGTAAATTTTCAACTTTTACAGTGTACAATTTGACTGCTTCAGATATTTTTCAAATATGAAAAATGACTTTTAAATCTTTCAGAGTAAAAAAAAACACGTAACAGTAGGCCTTATGTATATTACAAATTTTTCTGGAAGTTAACAAGTGTAACATAGAATTAAGATTACAGTTTGACTCAATATCTTGTCATTATATTGCACTGTACATTAGGATCATAAAATCATTATATAAGGGTACTTCAAACAGTGTAAACGTGATATGAAGAACAAAATGTATAAGGGAAGTAAAAACTCGGTGATATTGTGCATACGCTTACAGCTCACTGTTTTGTACACTGGCTAAGATATTTGCTTGCTCAATACCTTCGGTTAATACAATAGTTTAAAAAAAATTGTTTGAAGACATACTATGCCTTTCTAAAGAAAAATTGCAGTCAGTTAAAATGTGTATTTTTCAGACTGTATAAACTCAGTACGGTTTTTCATCAAATTTTGTTTTAGGCGAAAAATATATTTTACTATAGCAGTGATGATTTTCTTAGTAACTATTCAAAAATTATTTTGTTGGTTCAAACAATACCTTTTCTCGATGTTCTTATATCTGGTAGCACTTTAAAGATTAAATTTTTTTTGTGTAATATACAAAAAATCTTAGCTTAATTTAGTAATTGTATTTGAGTATTCTTATGTCAGTAACATTTTGTTATCATAAGTAAAAACCGATTATACATTATTTTATATTTTGCTTCGAATTGTAATAATAAATATTTTTGTAGTTCGATAAATTACAGTATCACTTTTAGATTACAAGTTACAATTACTGTGATTATCTTTACAGACTGTAATACTGGTATAAGAACTGGAAAGATCCAGTTCTTCGGCGTAAAGAACAAGTACTGCACAACATGTGCTCGTGCTGCAACAAAAAGGAAAACTCCATCGTCACATGCATGTTTAAAAAACTGGGATGAAAATAAAATCTCATCAATTATGGAAGCAGCATTCGTTGTAGAAGGATTTTGCGAGTGAAGAAAAGTAAGGAATAAAATAAACTAAACTCATTGCTGATGGGGACAGTAATGTACATAAAACATTTTGGACGCACGCCCATACAAAAATGACACAGTAGAAACAATTGAATGTACAAATCATCTTCTAAATAATTTCTGTAATAAATAGAAGGAGATTTCAACTACAAGCAGCGAACTGAAGAACAAAATTGACACTAGAAAGAAGCTGGGTGATAATCTTATTTGATTCAGGACAGTTGTTTTTAAAGCTGTACAACACAGGCAGAAAGAATAACGACCACTCCCCGAAAAAGTTGACGAATTAAGAAAATATATGTTAAATACCACAAACCACATATTGGAAGAGCATTAAGTCTGTACGGACAGAGATTACTTCTTCAAATCGGATGGTAGCAATCACAATTATATACCAGAACTTCTGATGTAGTAAAAGAAATGAGAAATCATAGCAGAAGTCTGATACACATAGTGTCCAACAAGCCTGTAGAACACTACAATTCAGCTGTTGCCAAATTTGTGGGTGGCATAAGATTTAAATTTTCCACTAAACTATCCTATGCTGGAAGGTGAGCAAGGGCAGTTGTGAGCCACAACGCGGGCATGCTATTGTAAAAATCACACAAAACTATGAACAACAAGAGCCCAGGATAATTTTGCTAATGCATGGAATACAGGCGTAAAATAACAATTGAAGCCAGCCTGCCTAAAAGGAGGACAAAGGCAAAAAAAATGTCGTAATCCTTTATTTAGACAGACACTTCCCGATAAACACTATGGCGTCAATACTGAAAAGCCAGAGATTGATCCAGAGACGTTCAACCGAGAATGCGAATAATTACTCGAGTCATTACAAACGAGTGAAATGGAAAGGCAAAGACTTGAAAGGGCAACAGTGATGCTAAGAGAAAGCGGCGAATGAAGAGAAAGAAAACGAAAAATACTCACAGCATAGCATTTCGGTAGAATTTGCAACACAAAACCATAAGTCAGTTGTGATTCAGCAGTTAAAAGCATATTATACAACAGAAGCGACACCAAAGGAATGAAACATGAAAGGGAAAACGAACAGTTTGAAAAACAAAAACCGCTGCAGAAAGAACTTAAAATAAAGATTTCAGATTGTGTACTGTTTATGGATCCTGACATTCCCTTCTTCGGCGCCACACCAGGTGGACTCGTTGGCGAAGATGGCATTGTTGAAATTAAATGTCCATCTTGTGCTTCACATATGGCACTCACAGAGAGAATTCAAAAAAATTAAATAGCTGCCTGGAATATTAACAAAACAGGAAATATTTAAAAAAATGAAAACTAATCATAATTTTCATGTACAAGTTCATGGACAGTTACTCACCACTCGACCTAAATATTGCTTAATCTGCCTATGGACACCATTAGATATCAGGATTAAAAGAATTGAGAGAAATCACAACTTCTGGAAAACCGAAAAGAAACCAAAATTGGAAAAGTTTTTCCTAAACTGCGTTCTTCCTGAGTTAATTGATCCACGATACACTAGGTCAATGCCAACAAGAAATCCTGTGTGCATAACTGAGGAACATATGCGGAAAAAAAAAGGAAGTAAATTGCAAGAAGCTTCATTTCTGGCAGCAAATGTTATTGTTAATGCCTCCCTTCTCAAAACTTTTAGGTGAAAAAATGTAATAATGTTTACTATTCGTTGGCGTTTCTTTCCAGTAAGGAAAAAAATTATGAAAAATGTGTTTTTTTTTTAGAAGGAAAAAAATTCTTAAGCTTTGGAATTGAGTATAACGTTTTTGTTATAACTATTCTTATATCTCCCATTACTTAATTTTACTTGTTTTCAACTATATTGTAATTTACAGAAAAAAATTTAATTTCCAGACTATGTAAATATCGTGCTATCCTCAGTAAGTATGTTTAATTTGTAATTTTGAAATGTGTGTCTCGTATTTGTTTACCTTAGATTGTTCTAACTAGTATATGTAATTTATGTTCAACAGTGGTTCTCAACAGGTACGTGAAATATAGCCCGCAAAGGATGCCAGTCTCTTAAAGCTGGATTGTTAAAAAAACTTGCTAGAACCTACAATTAAGATTTCTATAAATATCTAAATGATTCAACTCTCATTTTACAGTTTAATTAATTTATGACTAAGACTACACGCTAAGAAATTATTCGAAAATTTACCGCACCATATATTGTGAAAGTGCGAATGGTAAAGATGTTTCCCATACATCCATGGTAACGTTCCTACATTGGTACAGAAAACAGTCAAATGCATAGTGAATTTCCCAACTTTGTATAGTAACGACGCTAATAATTACTATATTTGCAGCCTGAAGTTTCGTTTTATTTACATGCTGCGTATAGGTGAAAAACTTCCATTACAATTTTGGACGTTACTAGTAGTTTTTTTTACAGTGTAGATTGTTTTATCATTTTTCACCTTACTTTTATACAACTCTAATAAGTGTTTGTTGGATAGCGATGTAATTACTTTTCGGTTTAAATATATTTAAATTCGCAATAAAAATTGTTTACAGTAGCTCAGTATACAAAAAAATATTTGTGTTGCAATTATTAAGCAGAAATTGAGAACTATTTACATACAGTTCGTTGTGTCACGGGAATGACACACAATTTTGCTATTGTGTATTGTAAATTAAACTATCATTTGTACTCCATTTGTAACATGGAATAGAAAAGCGTGAAATGTGTACGTTTTGTATGGAGTTATTTTGTAGTGGAATTCAAGATGAGTTATTCAAGCAACTCACTGCAAAAAAAAAAAAATATTTGGTAGTTCCTTGTAACAGGTTCCTTATTGCTGACGAACACTGATTATAGCAGTCGCCAGTGATATTGAAGGCCAGTAGAAAGGGAAGATGTCTCCGTCAAGTCGAGTTCATTCAGTTGGAAGTCGCATATCGCTAGCTCTTCGAAATATAAGAACGTCTTCACGAGCTGCCGCTGATCTGACAATTCGATAAGGTGCCCTACCGCCTCACACATAGTGAGCGGTGCAAAAAGGACTCGACTACCATGATACAACACACGTTTCAGGAATCCGGCACGGCAAAATGAAGTGACTCCCATCGACTCTTAACAGCTAGGTTTGGCGTGTTTGTGTTCTTATGTTATCATGCGTGCTTTATGCGTCATAAGACGAAGTCTTCGATCGTGGTTTTCAAAAATAGTTTCTCATTAATAAAGTGACCCTTATTTTAAAAAAAAGTATTCAAAAAACACGAACACATATTTACATTTCCGTGTATGGCAACACTGATTCGATCACGTTCTGCAGTTTTTTTATACTTAATCTTTTATATGTGTGCGCGGGGTAACATTTAAATATATGCTGTGCTATTTTAAGTAATATATAAAACATTCAAACATTCGTTGGTAAAAAATGTAAATTTTACGTATACTAATTCATAAACATCAGTCACCTAAATCACCTTGCATAAATTCTTTTAAAAAATCGACATATTTACGTGGAGTAACATATTTTTGCCTTCAATGTGTATGCCTTAAAAAAAATTATTATATTTAAAGCGCGAGAATAAGGAAAGATGAGAAAAATTGATACTTTTATTGCTCGCCATTCTACATGTCGTGTTTGAAAACAAAATAGGTAATTTTCTTGCAATTTAACATCCATTTAAGACTGAAATCACAGGATTACAACTGTCAATCACCCTACCTATCTAGAAAATAATTCATTCATGGTTGATAGCTCAGATATTGAGTATGGTAAAGTATAATAAAAAAATTCTGTTCATATTCAAGCTCGTTAATCAAAATTGATGTTTGCTTGGTCTTAAGAAATATTATTATGCTGAAAAATATTACGAATGATGCCCGAAATATAATGGGGGTCGGAATAATTTTTAACAGGTCGTCCTTGCGTTAAAAAAGGTCTGGCACAAAATTTTGTAAGTTTCTGCTCAACCACATAAAAATTACTTCGTAAATGTTTTATGAACCTTTACGGTAGCGCAATCAACCATAAAACTATTTCAGTTTGGCCTTACTTTAAAAAGAATGGTATCGCACACGCATACATTAGAACACGATTATAAAGTCACAATATTTGTGGAAAGAATTTTTTTTTTAGCAAAATATAGGAAAATTGGCATAAATACGCCTAAAAATACTAATGCACAACAAATTTTCTGACTAGATTTCACAAAGTTTAAATTGAAGCGAATTATTAAGCAGAGATCAAGTGCGTGGGCCAACATCTTAGTAATTGCAATCTCTCAATCTTCTATAATATGCAGTCCCGAAGAATAATTTGATGACCTAATTTAACTTGTCTCAAGTGGTTCATTGTTTCTGCTCATACAACAAGGAGTTAAAATGTGTGAGGGACCAGACGTTAATATTGGGCATACATCAACCAACGAGGAATTAACTTATCAAAACCGGGAATATGGGCATGTAATGCAGACAGATTTTTGTTGTTTATAACATGTAGAAGATTACTGTTTTCCGAAAAAAAAATTAAAGGCAAGGTTTTTATTACACAACTGTATACAATACATACTTATCATTCTGTTATTTACACATTCGCATTAAGTATACTTAATATTTACTGTTGCCATAATCAAGCAATTTTTTCTTACTTCATGAGAAAAATGTACAGTTTAGACCTCAGCAACTAAATTGAAATTTTACTAGACTTTCTGGCTTTATTTTTTCTAAACTGCATATCGCAGTCGGTTAGTGCGCCGCCGGTTTGGAGTGCGAGAGGTTCTGGGTTCGATTCCCGGGTAGGGCATGGGCGTTCGTTTAACGTAGGTCATAAGATAGTTTGTAAGCCGTCCCCTGATAAGCATGCAGGCATAACTCCGGGGGAATTTAAAAAGCTCTATGTAATACAATACATCGTATTATAATTGTTGACATTCATATATTTATTTTGAAGTTAATACGTCTTTAAATTTGCAACCTAAGTGGGAGACATTCCAGAAAATACGATGGTAACAAAATCTAAGGATAGAGTTTGGCATTACAGTTCCGAATCTATTGTCTACATTCAAAATTAAAATACATCACTCGATTGTCAAAGGATCAAAGAATATGTTACGTTGAGTGAGGACTTTGAAGCTTCGCGCACGTTGGGGGGGGGGGGGGCACAAATTTTAGTTCGTTTCGCCGCGTCTCATAAATCCCGCGTATTATAACTTCTTACTCGGAGAAGCTAAGACGCTCGTTTAAGTTTCAATCCACAGCTCTCGTCAAGATCAATCGATTGCGTGTATAAAACATTTAAATGGTGTGGTTGTGGTGTAATTTTATGAGTTCAATGTAAAACATTAAGAAGACTCAACACAATGTCGGCTTATAATTGTCAAAAAGCCAAGTCGTATACGGTTGGAAAGAGCATCTTAAAAGCAATCTAGTGATACCCATAGAACTCCACATGATCGCGTGAAGCGGTGCCGGGAACATAAGAAAAAAAACATCAAGGCGTCAGAGTGAGTCAACGTAGACGTATTCACGCATAACAAACGGCCTTGTCCACAACACAGCCAAACCCCATTTTTGCGCTTGAGAAGGGAGCTGAACTATTGTGCTTAGTTCGTGACAGGGTCACTTTAGCACCACATGCATGCTGTTTCCTGGCTAATTAAAAACACGAATGCGAGGGAAAGGAAATTTAGAAATGGACCTGTTGTTCGAGGTGCCCTTTGAAACACTTCGACTGAAATACTGGCGATAGAGAAAATTTTCTCCGCGTCGGTATTCTCAATCCCGGAACGGTAATGCCTGACGACAGATGATAAGTCTTGCGAAGCGATGACACGTGTGAGTGCGTCGTGACGCTCGAAAGCGCATAGGTCAATGGAGGCACGGTTTGCACGGACACGACTCTTTGGGAGGGAGGGGAGAGAGAGAGATAGAGAGTTGTGTAGAGCCATAACCGCCACTTCCCGCCACGCCACAGATCGCGAATTTTCACGCTCGCACTTCGCGGGCTTCCTGGAACGCCGCGTCACGACTATCACCGCCTACCCCCTCCCCACCACCAACACTCAAGTTACAAACGTTTATATAACCGAAAATCTAAGACGGGCACGACAGGCGACAATACGTCTGCGAATCTCCTCAAACCTTTCATCCTGTAAAAAAAAAATTTCATCACCATCTTAAGGGAGTACTTTTCACTCCATCTTCGAGTTTTCTTAGAAATCTTCGTAATGAAAATGTACGACCAGAAATAAAAAAAAAAAAATCTAAACTAGTCATGACATGGACGACTACTTAACGAATTTCTTTTAATTTGTAGGGTTTAAAATATACCTGAATTTTCCCATGTGGGACTGAAATTATTAAATAATTAGAGAATGTTTGATTACGGTTACAGATGTGACCCTAATCATGTAAGAAAAATAAGTGGGATTTAGAAATAACTGTTAAAATGTTCCATATGTCATGCCTAGCTTGGTTTTTAAATATTGACTCCGAAAATGAAGTTAATGTGGAAAATACGCAAATCCAAGATAGCAAGGATACTTCCCCCTTAACTTACCTCTACTAAGGTAAAATATACTCAAATTAGAAACAAAACGAGTTTTCTTATGGTAGAGTTTGGCACAGGTAAAATTTCCACCGCCAGGTGAGCAGTGATCCAAACAGGTCACTTTTACTTAAGATTTTAAGCTACGTGAATAATAAAAGAGAAATATTTTACCTTGTTGAGTAGTTATTTTATATATGATTTATGGTTATTGCAATTATTTTCTTTTATTTTCATATAAAATAGAAACAACCTGTACACATGCGACACTAGCGCTTACCTCCTAGTGGCGAAAAATATTAGTTGCCAAACTAAAATCATTGAGCTTGCCAACCTGAGTAGAAGGAACCAAACCCTTACGTAAACACCGCCGGTTAAACTGTGAAGCCCCGACATTAAGAGTGGCTTACAGAGTAAAGGCTGTTCACGGTATAGTTAGAACTTTTAAATGAAGAAATCACCGCCTATAACAACGTGTACGCTACAGTTCATGCAGGAATGCAGTCTCTTTGTTAAGTTGGCAGAGAATAATGAAAAATAGTTCTCAGGCTTGACGTATTGGGACTGTAATACGCAAATGTATGGCCAATGAATTCAGTGTTTCCATTTTACTTATGCACATAAGACCACTAGTTTTCATATAGTTAACACGTCTACTTTAAAAAAAAAAATTAGGCGTTTCCATTTCGACGACGCATTAATAAAACGAGATGGTGCACGGTAACGTTAATATTGCATACAGGTGTGTGTCTAGATTCGGCCGACAAACTTCTGCTGCAGGTTAATCAGGAAAAAAATATGTCTGAAACATATATACGACCTATGGTCTAAAGTGAATAAGGGTGGTACACATCTTTCAAATTGTACCTGAAGCACCTGTTTATTGTAAATATTGGAGATTATATTAAAAATCGCACACCAATTGTCTGGATAACTGTTAAGTGGACAAAAGTCTACAAACACCACAACACCTGTCACTGTCATCAAATTATTTCATGTAAATAATAACGGTCACTGCCCCTATTACGAACTAACCCCCATGTCGCGGTAGAATATTTGGGATTTAAAAGACACATTATTAATCCCCATGTCACAATTAACAAAAAAGTCGCCTTGTGTAAATACGCTAAGCCTCGCCGTTTTCGAGTAATTCGTGTTTTACTTTAGAAATAATATTGACCAATACCTGGACAGTGTGGCACGCACAATACCCAATAACACACCGCTGAGGCTATTAACGAAAGGGGAGGATTCCAGAGAGAGGTAGATTACAGTGGTACTGTAATAAACTGTTTCTTAAGTTACAGCATCAAAAAATTTTAACTCCCTTATAATTCATTTTATACCAAAGGTCGTATATGTGCATTTCGTGATTAACCTTCAGCCGAAGTTTGTCGGTCGAATTCAGATACATTCGGTATAGCGGAAGAAGACGGTATAGGAAGAATAGTATGTCCGAAGCAGGACTTTTAAAACTGTCCAATTAAGCAATTAACTGTGAAAAACCTATAGGCCGAGATATTTATAGTGAGAAACCTAAGTAATACGTATATATAAATACCAAATAGCTTTACTTTTTCCGAGCAGTCTACACATCTATGTGCATAACATACGTTACGGTAATTTTGGCGTGTACTATAGAGTTCGGGGATCAGTGGCCGATGATCATCCTTGAAGGTAACTCATTTTTAAACTCTGCTGGGTTATGAGGTCGTGACACAGAGTAGAGCACAGATAAAAAATATATATATATATTTTGGAACACTGGAAACCATAAACTGAACTGGCTCTGAAAGAGTCAATGCATCTTATTAACGTATCACAACCTTCATTTTACGTTGAATAGAATGCGAAAATGAAATTAAATTCGAATACCCGCAGAAAATTACGTCTTGAGAGTAAGCTGATGGCGAAGTGCGTATGCTAATGTATTGGAGAATAAGTTTTCATGACACTAAAACTTATTCTCCGATACATTAACGGAAACATTACAAATGTTCGAAAGAAGAAGCCGAGGCCAACAAAAATACAGTTTTGTTTACAAAATTTTCGTTGACAATAAACTGTACAGATAATATGACGCATATTTTTTTTTTTGTTTCTCTTAAATTGCACTATCAATTACTAATTTATTTTTAGTTATTTGGAGCATTAAATCGTGTTAAAATGTTGTTTTGTGGAAGAAAGGGAACTAACTGAGGAATGTATGAATTTACAGAATATTTTTTATATCGCCTCAGCTCTTCACCTAGTCACTGTATCCTGCCAGTGGTAAAGGAATACATGTTCGAGGGCAAGCGCGAGACTGAAGGATCCGGTGCTTTGCTCGGAATTTAAGTGAAATTACGTTTGACTTGACACTGCCTGTTGGAATTGATCTTGACCTTCGGAAATGGCTGAAACATCGCGAAACGGCAGATTATTTGAAAATGAAAATATTTCAGAACAACTCGTAACATAATTTAAGATACTTGGCTGACATTCTTTTTAAACGGATGTCATTGTTAATTCTGCTGAAAATGACCTTTTTGCATATTTTAAAAAATATTTAATTCACGACGTTGATTGTTACTTCGACAAACGACCCCGGCAATTAGTCGCCTTCGATGTTGAAAGCATAGAAACTATCGAAATTCTGATTCTTTGCACTTAAACCGATGCTTTATTGCTACTGCTATTGCTCTACACCAGACATATATTTTTTATTGTGGACATTTGAACATTATAAAAGAAGTTATCAGTTTCCGCCGTTTGCACTAACTTAAATGTCTACTGTTCTTTTCACAGAGAACGGGGAAGTAAAGGTGAAGGATAAAGAGGAGGGAAAAATAATTTCGTCCATTTTGCTATAGGACTACAGAAACACCGGTCGCCGTCGTTGGTCGACAAAAATACGCAACTGTCTCGTCTACTGAAATAATGTCAATTCACCTTCGCTTCACGCTTAATGATAGACAGTGACTGCCTGCCTTGCAAAGACTGCTTCAGCCACTGTCAAATTCCCTCAGACACACTACGTCTCCCAAATGAGCACTTCTGAAAACCCCACTTAAGATCTACTTGTATACGCGTTGTGTATTAATCCGCCTTATGTGAACTTAACATAACCATGGGATTAAACACTTTATTAATGCGCCGGTCAAGTGCAACTGTGAAATTAGAGTAAAAGTAAATATTTTACAGATCTGCTTACCTCTACTGGTCGATGCAAAAAAAAAAAAAAAAGAAACCGAAATAAATTATTTAAGCTATCACAAATGGGTATGTAACACTTTTTATTCGACGCTAAGATATGGAACTACTTGACCATCCCGTGTTGCCAACTCTGGACGCATGTTTCTCAGTACGCCCGTTAAAGCATGTGCAGGCAGGGACAATTACTTTTTTTCTAAGGTTCATTTCAAAAGCGCTCACTTCATCGTGAACAGCCTTTTAGTGCATTAATGCGTCGGTCAAGTGCAACTGTAAAATTATTAGAAAAGAAAATGTTTATAAATTTGCTAATTCTTACACTTAATGCACTGAAAGAACAGAAGAAAATGAAATAATGACAGTTTTTATTAATGTTTACTTAAGATTTATAATTTAACGTTACGTCATGGAACTACTTTCGCTCTGTCGTTACCAACTTTACTGGCCACATTTACATCAGCGAATCCGTTAAAATATATGAAAGGCTGATTTCAAAAGTGCTCAGTTAATCTTGGACAGCCTTTAAAGCGATTTTCGTCTTCTAAGGACGTCCTCAACACTGATTCGCTCGCCCATCGGCAACAAAGCTATCGAAATCACGTGTTCATTAGCGACAAGCGTGTAGGTTTTCGTTCAGTATTTCAACTGGCCTATAACTTTTAATTAATAAAATATTTCGACTAACATAAGCATACACTGGTTTCGTTGAAACTAGATCATAGGAATTGTACAATCATTTCGAACGAAGCACTCACACAAAAATTGTTCTAACATCAATTCCTCCCCTCGTTTATTTCGGTAGTAATATGGGCAAAGAACAGTGCAGTGTTGGAGCACGGAGAATGTTTACCGCGCAGCTAGCATACGCACCATCCCCCCATTTTATTTCTACTCCAATACCAACAGATGATGAAGGGCACAGCACATTAACCAATACAGAGGCGCTACGCGCCGTGCGACGATTTGGACGGCCTTGGGTGGGACGGACTTGACGAAACGGGGCCTTAGTTGCACCATATGCACACCACCATCATCACGTCCAATGGGGGTGATACTCATCACACGTATTTTGTATGTTATAGGACGCACTTTTCCTACAGTTTGTGACCCATTTCGTAATAGAAAGATTAGCCGTAAAGGCCTTGCTCACCACTACCAGAAGGAGAAGCAAATATCCAATCCACCTAGCACAGACAGCAGGTGCTGCAACATACGAGACGATGCTATGGTTGTCAGACTTCCAAAGAAAGTAAATGCGTGGTTTTATACGGGAAATCTGTGTTCCAACAAAAAAAGGCAAGACATTTATAAAAATAAAAGTATAAAATTTTAATTCAAGAAAACGTTATATTCTAGCAATCAATAAAAGCGTTATTTAAAAAACTAACCCACCAGGCGAAGAATTAAGAAATTATGTATTGCAAAAAATTAAACTAATTTCTTGTTACAGCATATTTATAACCGATTTATACACAAAGTACTAGACAGCAAAAGCTAAATACTTTTAGGTTAATACTGACATTACAGAAAGTTTTTTACACCGATAATGGAGTGTGTGTTTAGTTTGCAATTAGACAAAGGCTTTTAACTCCTGAAAAAAAAACGGCCACTGTCAAAATTACTTTATTGTAATACCAACGTTTTCATGATTATTTGGCATCGAATTTTTAAACGAGATATTATAAAATGTTCATTAAACAACTGATTATCAACAAGCTTGTCAAAATTAACTAAATCCATCAGTTTTTATGTGAATATTGCACGAATTATACATACTATTAAGTGTTGCAATACCTGGCACGCAGGCAACCACGCAATACAGTTAACGTGACACAGTTGTCTAAGAGCGAGGAGCCGATTCCTAAGGGGGACGTATATTGTGCAAGATTCAAAAAAATAATACTTCTACTGACACCAAATTAAAAAGCTACTCAATGGACCATATATCTCTATGTATCCCGTATTCTATTTTAAAACACGCGTACTCATAAGGACTGAGTATATATTTAACATCCTAATTTGTTGTTAGTGTTGCCACCGAAACGTTCTAAATAAATATATGACTGTATTGTTTACCATAAATTATGAAACTATATATACATATTTATTTATTTAATGTGTCTAATCAAGCTTTGTCGTTAGCAAGAAAATATTACATAAAAATAAATAACTTGCTGCCATAATACTTACTTGTGACCTAGAAACGATGCGTAGCAATACCTATGTATGAATATATATATAATATATATACTTACTTGTAACCTATATATGTATATATATACTTACTTGTAACCTATATGTATGTATGTGTATATATATACACACACACTTACTTGTGACCTAGCTGGCTTTTTTTAGACTGTCGCATCATGAAACGTACTAAAGGCTGTTCATCATAAAGTACGCACTTTCAAAATCAACCTTACAAAAAAATTAATGCCCCTAAATGCATATATTTTAACGGGCGCCCTGAGTGACATGAGCCCAGTTAAGTTGGTAACGATGGATGGGAAAGCAGTTCCGTATCTTAACGTCGAATTAAAAGTGTTTGGTAACCATTTCTGTTAACTTAAATTATTTCTCGCTTTATATGTTTTTTAATACATCGAAGTGTGAAAATAGCAGATTTGTAAAATATTTACTTTTCTAATAATTTCACAGTTTCACATGACCGACGCATGAATAAAGTGATGACGCCCATGACAACGTTAATCTTACATAAGGCGGAAGAATACACAACGTTCATACAAGTAGATCTTAAGCAGGGCTTTCAAAAGTGCTCATTTTATTGTGAACAGCAAATACCCGAATACGAGAAAGCCTGCGATAAGGGCCTATATAGAAACTCGCTACTTAATTTTCACCAGTAAAAATATCGGATTGCTGCTTAATGTTACATAGGTACACGCTACCCGACGAGAAAATAACACCGTGATTTCGTAGCCTTGCGTGTAGTGGCGCTGGCGTACTTATGCGCGCGCCAGTGTCGCCCTTAAGCCTAAACCATGGAAATAGGTTAAGTTAATCGACAACGTTAAGGATATTTGCATAATTGTTTATTGAGCAACACACATTACAAACGATGTTCACGGTCGACGTGTAGGCGTAACCTGTGAATGACATGTTCGTACGTTCCTGCATGTTATCGCGTATCACCAGTCACACATACTTTGTTTCCCTGCACGAAACTCGGCCTGGGTTAACAGAAATGGTTATCCAGTATACCAGGAAGTGGATGTGGTTGCAGTATGACTATATCTGGCTCAGTGTTAACGTACGAGTGCGTTCACCTGAATTGCGTGATTTCTGCGTTATGAATATACAGAATGGAGAGAAATTTGACCAACAGACTTCGTGAGGCGATGCCCTATGCAGAATCAAATTGGTAATATTAATAACACTTCATACCTAAACCTAATAATAAACGAGACACAAGTCGTTGAAAATTGAGATTTTAAAATGTATTTTCGCAGAATTTCGGAAATGAAAATCAACTACAATTCTCTGCACATCGTTTTATGCGATCGGAATCTTCAACCTTACAGTAAACTCTCATTAGTAACGTCCCTCGTAATTAAAATTAAAATGTTGGCGACTTCTCTATGCATGCAACATTTTTACCGTAAGGAATTACGAACTTTGATGCTTGTTTATTGACCAGTATAACATAATTGACAGAAATTTTCCTTTTGTTGCAACTGCCCAGGACCCACTGTTTTGGTGTAAAACGCCCACAAAGCTTTGGCTGCAGCGATACAGTGCCTAAGAATTTAGACAGTACTGCCTACTTGCAAGCACGGCATGCTGCTGTCCACAGCAAAGTTGATGGTGGAGCACATTTTTAACGCTTAGTAAAAACAGCACGTGCCATACATTAATAAGCTTACAGTACTGAAGCTGCTAGTTTGATTCTGACTACAGTCAGTACGTGATATCCTGCAGGAAACGTGGGTTTTGCCTATGCACCTAGAACTATGTCACCGGCGCTGAAAGTTTCGTATGTGTTTTTTACGAAAACTGTGGGTCCTGGACAGTTGAAACAAAGGGACAATTTTTGTTAATTCGGTCATGCTGCTCAATAAACAAGCACCAATCGTTCATAGTACCTGGTGGTAAAAAAATTGCCTGCAAGAAGAGGGTGGCTGCTATGGGTACTTACACAATAAGGAGAATTATTAATGAGAGCCTCCTCTTATTTCAAGAGCCCAATATAACAAAATGATGGTCGGAGTATCGTTGTTTAATCTCACTTAATTGCCAGTATTTTTCTAAAATACAGTTTAAAATCCGGATTGTTGAGCGCTCATATCACACCTTGGGAAGAAGAGAGCCACAAGTGCCAAAATTTCATGAATTTAAATAGCAATGCCGTCTTATAGAGAAAAAATCCCCTATTTGTTTCTATAGGGCCACGTGTGGTAGGTAAGATATTGGAGGCAGGGCGTAATTGTGTCCGTATAGTACTAATGTAATTCAATGTTACCTAGTAATTCTATATGGCCATATCTCCTTTATGGCCATGTGCCATGCCGATGCTTTTCAATTTTCGTTTTTCTATACAGCCACATCTGCGTTTGTTGCAATTCAGAGAAAATGAAAAGTGTATTTAATCTCATGACATTGGTACACGTGACCAAAGCATTAATTTCATTGTAGTGGTATATTTAATTTCATTATATTGTCACACTTGACAAAGGTACCATTGTTCTCTATCTCTTTGTTTCAGTAAAGTTGTGTTGCTTACATTGTTAAATAGTGTCGTAATAATCCTAAGTGTAGCTGTCTAAGAACGCACTATGTACAAATCAAGAACTCAGCATATGAAAGCATTAGTTTCATCTGTAAAGAATCATGTAGTACACTTACCTTATAAACGTAAGATCTGTTCGTATAGTTTCACTCTAATCAATATGGGCACTGGCACTCGACAATGCTTCATTTGGCGCGAGGGCCAAGCTAAACGTAGTCCTAATGAAATTGGTTCCTGCCTAAATATCTTTCTGAAGAGAAACAGTGCTCGAAATCCCATTGTTATTTATTCTGATAACTCTCCAGGGCAATATAAAAACAAGTTTATTGTTTTATTATATATGTACGCCCTCATTGAAAAACAGAAGAAATGTATATTGAAACGAGGGCCCATTCATGTTCCCGATCAGTGGCCACCAGTCATACAGTCTGCTAAGAAAACTATTCACCATTTGAAATAAATTAAATATACACAGCTGATACGTATAACTTGAAACTATTGTGCACCTCCTTTGGATAAAACTTCAGCATAAATGAAAATGGTGAAAAGGTATTGAGGATTGAAATAAATGAAATAACAGTTGAGGCGGAAGAACTCAATAGAATTAAATACAAACTAACCTATTAGGTTAATGAATACAGCATCGTAAATGTTAAAAGGATGACATTTAGGGACTCATGAACTTAATCCTGCATACACCCAAGCCACAGGAATCTTGTCCTCCTGTGTGAAACAAATCATATAACGCTATAGTACCACAATTTCTTTAAAAGCCTTCATGTTTGTGCTGACCTAGAGGAAGGAAGTGCACATTAAGTGGGAAACAATATTACTACAAAATAGTATATGTTTTAATATAGATGCATGTATTAAAAATAATGTTGTGTATATGACATGAATTTTGACTAAAAGGTGATGTATAATATTTATTATATTAATGTTAGTAATATAATTTAATAATCTTCCAGTTTTTCCAACTTAAGTAATATGTTCATTTTGTCTAAAACATGCTAGTTTTTGTGAAATATATTTGGTCATAATGCAACTACTTGAGACTCAGTTATATTCCAATATGGCAACAAGTGAAAAAAAAGGTTATTATAATTAAATATATCACATTTTATCTAAAGACGAAAAGTTTTTTACGATGAGCTCTCAGTATTCTGCCAGAAATTTCTTTCCAGATATTTTTCAATTTTAAACTACAAATATCTCAGAACCACCAGTTTTGCACTTATGGCCGTCTTCTTCCCAAGGTGCGATATCTCCTTTAATATTCGATTTAGGTAGCAAGTGTCTTTATATTTTGCACTGGATTTTGCATAAGGACCCATCTCAAGAAGTTTGTCAGTTGAATTCCTCCAAGCCTGTACGTATTGCAAGGACTTCATGGCTTAGCTACCCAGGTCCCTTGGCTTCAACTCACTAAACTTTTCCGAGAGGAGGTACATTCGCAGTATGGCGTACGAGACCCCGGTTGTATCTGAAGAATATTTCGTAGCGTCAATCAACTCGGCTGCTGCCAAAATTAAAGACAATGTGATGTTTTAGGGCGCGTTCTACGATTAGTGTTTTGTTATTGTGAACCATGTATATCATATATGAAGGTTAAACAAAGATTTTATCCAATAACTTAGATAATATTTGTATTGTATATAAAGTTATTTTGAGGCCATCGCTGGCTACTAAATTCAGTTCTATAACCTGCAATCATTACAGTAATGTATGTCCAAGTACCACGTGGCATGTCTTTCACCGACGGACATGCTTCGATACGTGTTATTAATTACCTTAATTACAAATGCCAACATTCATTTGGTGTCCATGTTTTGGCTAACTGCGTGGTCGGGGGTGTACGATCGAAGCGATTATTCTTTTCACCTACGATGTGGCGACATAGTTTCCTTACAAAAGAGCACAATCGTGTTATATAAACCTGTTATTTAATGTACGCCACTTTGTTGCGATATACAAACGTTTCTTGTATCTAAATGTGAAAGAGCGCCTAGACACGCAGACCAAACTATGCAGAGCAAGTACATAAACGCACATCTTATAGTTCTCAGGGGGACTGTAGAAACTGTACAGACTTCAATGACTCTATTCAGTTGGAATCTACGCGAAATACCTCAATTGTAACTTCTGTTTTCTCACACCGCTGGAAAATAAAACTTCTATTCTCTCACACGATGAAGTTACCTGAAGGAAGTCCCGGAAATATGTGTACTTTTCCCCACGTGTTTAAATAGACCGGGGAAAAGACAGATTACCAACAAGTTGGAGATTTACTTGCGACTGAGTTTCCAAACACACTTTTTTCCGAAACTAAGAACTTTTCTTTTAGAAAATAAACTGATTAAATTACGCAGAGGAAAATTTACACACAGTCCTGTAATATAAATTATTTTCAGCAACAAAACTTATCACTGACAAAAAAGTTTGCTACAAATTATAGCGCGCAAGAACTTTGCCAGTAATGTGTAACTTGATCAATTGAAAAAGCTCTCTTGTTTAACAGAAATAATATTTCCTGTCACACATACAACCACATACCAGACGTTGATGGGTTGTTCTATTGGCATTACGGTTATATTCACATTGTTTTGATATCACTAATGACCTATGTAATTCCTGTAATAATAATAAGAGACGTGGAAGTTAAGAGGTACTGAAATTTAGCCAACGTAAAATGTATTTTTATCTACAGTACACTCTGTAGTACTATGAAACCAGAAGGAAATAAGTTTATCACAACAACTTCAATATTAAGGCTCTTGTGTTACGTTGTACGTATAAACATATATTTGGAAAAGGTAGACTGTCTAGTGGTACCAAGTGCCGTGGTTACCTCCCAAAACATAATTTATGGCCGCGTCCTAGCAGTAATGTCTAATATCTTAGTCTCTTTGCACCCAGTTTCCTAAGAGTAAGGAGAGTATGGAAGAGAAGTATCTCTTCCGTCAACTGTTATTGCCTTACGATGAACTATACAATAACCGCAATGTATATGTTTCGTCCAATTCTTTGCTGGTTAACGATTTGTTACGTTGATACCTGAAATTTTCGTACTCCGGAGACTTGTTTAAAGCGTGTGTATACAAGAAGTTACTAAATTGCATGAAAATACTTCGTGGAAACATTCCTTACCTCTGGAGGATGAAAAAATGTGATGTGAACACAGGTTCACAAACGCTTCGTTTCTTTACTACAGTCCATAATACATAACGTACAGTGTATAGCCGCGGGCTGGATCATGTTACTGTGGAATACCATCACAGTTGTAATTGGCAGCCCCGTACCAGCCCCCGAGGAGCCCTGATTTGAATCCACTAGACTATTATGTGTGGGGACATTTCAAGACATTTGTGTATGCAACCCCAGTGAACAATGCGTGTACCCTCCGTAACGATATTGTGGCGGGTTGCGAAACAAACACGACTTTTCCGGGATTCATCAACGCCTCCGGATGTCCATGCAATGGCGGGTTGCATGTGTTCGTGCCGATGGAGAGTATTTTGAACATTTCATTTAGTGCCGACGATAAGCTTTCACACATGTGTAACTAATTCCTGTGCAGTCCCTACTGTTATAAGTGCAGTGCCTTAGTGCGAGGTGTCGTGTACCATGCAAACGGATGCTGCGATAGCATTCCACAGTAACATCATCCAGCCAGCAGGCTATACATCCCGTAATACATAACGTACATACGTTATGTATTACGGGATGTAGTAAAGAAACGAAGCGTTTGCGGACCTATGTTCACATAACATTTTTTTATCCTCCAGATGTGAGGAATGTTTCCCCGAAATATTGTCCATGCAATTTTGCAACACTCTGTATATACGTAGAGAAGCTTCCCATAAACACGATAACGAGCATAGCTAAATGAACTAGAAAAAAGTTGCAGATATGTTTTCTAGCCGTACACGTGCAAATCACACACGCACTATTCATAAAAGAGGTTGCGATATTAATACAGTACGGAAACTAACATGCGTGCATACATTTATGCTATTTTCACTGATATACCTATAACAGTAACTCACAGCGCTCGCGTTACTCCCGACTGATTTTTTCTGGTGAATACGGCGTGTTCGGGTATCCGATATTATGTCCATATAAGATGCGTAAAATCGCGGGTTCGAATCGCGAGTGTCTCCAGGAGTTAGTATAACCGCATCTTTTCTGCGCCCATTCTGTGGTGAACACTGGCACAGTTTCTTAAGGCTGCTCTATTGCAAATGATCTTTGATTATTGTTATTTTGTATAAAAGTCAAACACCATTTAACGACTGTAATGCCATTTCCATCACATAAAATTGCTGGCCTCCACAGATTTTACTTAATCACTTCCAAACACTTACTCTATGAAATAAACTTATTAACATTGAAAAAATATTGCATGTGTTTTAATTTTAAGCAAACCAGAAACAATTTTTTTTTTCATTACATTTAATTCACTGTAATTAAATATATATTTCCGTGTTGTGATATTATCTGATTTTTAAAGAAAATATATGTTTCTAAGTATTACTTAAAATCATTTAATACAATGAATTAACGGTTACTATTTTTTGTAAATTTGATAATTTTTGATAATTCTATTTGTGTGTTTCATAAGCCATGAATTCGTGATTTTGACATTTGATTTTGCCGATCACATTAAACGTAACCTTTCATTTGCGGCAAATATTATCACGTGCAATGTTCACAAAGTCGGAACGGGACTTGCTAACAAAATTAAAATTACACAATTTTTGCCTTACAGTGTCCGTATTGTCACATTCTCTACAAATTTACTGTAATTAATTTGGCACAAAGAAAATAATAAAAAAGATGCGCCATATATGAAATTTTCCCGTCGGTGAGAAACTCTACAGGCAAAGCAGATGAACGTGCATAGAACCGAAACAGTGTGTCCGTTTCTCGGATACCAAACTTTCGATCTATCTCTGGATGTAAGTTGGTTTGATGTTGGCCACCGTTTTAATCGACCTCAAGATACCGCGAAACGTTCAGAAATTATCCCAGCGTCTAGCAAGTTCGACTCTTATGTACTGACTGGGATTAACAGCCTGCACAGCCCGCGCTTTAGGAGGGGTCGCTGGGGCGTGGTTGCATACACTGTCAAAAAAAGTGTCCTTCATTTTACGGAAAAGTGCTGGTAAAAATTTATCCAGAGGTGTCCGTAAACTCTCCATAAAATTACGGAAACATTGATTTTCAAAAACGGACTTTCCGTAAAATCCGCGGAACCTCTCCGTTAATTCCTTAGTCAGATTTCTGTGCTTCTAGTTTAAATAATTTTTAATATATATATTTTTTTTTAATTTCCAATATGTGGGTGTTCTGTTGTGCATAAAAAGATATTTAAAAATTAAAATTTTTTTATACTTAATCAAGATTTGAACCCAAGTTAAAATGTTGCAAATTTACGACTCTAACCACTTACCTACAATGCTCACATGGTGAACCACTTATAACCTTTGAATTTCTATATTATTCAAATAAGGAACTTTTTTTAGTGTCTGTTAAATGTTGTGTATTTTAAGTGTTGCTAAGTGTTATATACGCCTGTTGCTACTTTTCAATGTTCGAAAGAACAGCTCTTAGTGACATGGATAATATTAACTGCCGCAGAAACGTTAATTTTCTGGTAACAGTGGAGAATAATGTTTCGTGTAGACTCGGCAGTGTTCGTGCCCGAAACCCGAAGTTTTAGGAAATACGGAGATTTTCCGTTTTTCGTATTTACGCACTTAACTCCGTTTTCCGTCATTACGGATAGCGTTTCCTTATATTTATTGTGCATTTTCGAAAAAAAATTCCGCATATATACGGAAAATTTTCCGTATATTTATGAAAAAAAATTTACAGTGTACAATTCACCTCCCATCACGGAGAACCTGGTTCAATCCCTGGCGTGGCTGCAAACGGATTTCCGCGTATGAAGTTGTCCTTGTTCTACGAGTTTTACTGCGGTTCTCTCTTACATTTCGTTTCGTCGCGTTCCATCTTCCCTTCTAGCTTGGCGCTGAAGTCCGCAACGCTTTAAAAACTGCTAACAACTTTCACTCTTACCACCTCAACGAAGTGCAGTTTCTGTATAGTGCAACTGGTCACTTTCTCTTGCGGGCATTATAGCTGAATAGACTAGGTCTCGCTACAGCTCGGCGTACGAGTGAGTGAAGATATTTGGATGGCTCTTAACATCGAGGTTTTGAGAGCCGATGAGGGTGACCCGAGGTTAGTGCGGAGCAGCGCCAGAATGCAAGTGCGGGGGGGGGGGGGACTGGAGATCCCCGAGAAAAAAAACCCGCCGATCAGCAGCATCGTCCAGCGCGACTCCCACTTGCGAATATCCGGAGTGAGCGATCCGGGGATCGAACCCGGTTCGCGCTGGTGGGAGTAAAGGAGGCTGACCACTTAGCCAGCGCTGCCCTTCGACGTACGAGCCACGTACCGTTTCCACCCGCTGTCCTAGTAGACGCCTATTTCGTACTTCATAAACAGCGTGCATTACTGCAATTGTTTTCTGTCGAGGGGTTTTTACCGCGTCTATGATGGTTTTATCCCTTCCCTCCTCACCATAGGTTAGCCAGTAAGCATTGAAGGAAATCGTGGCTCCTATACAGTTTCTAAGAGAAAGGCATGATAATGCACTAGCAGCTTTCTTTTCAATAGTTCTGCAAAACTTTATGCTTGTTAGCATTCCTTCTTGATATTACCTGTGTTATAAGAATGGGAGTCAAAATTAAATGCTTGGTAAAAACTAGTTTCGTGCAGAAGTGACTGATAATCTAAATGCATTTTACACTTGAGCAGTGCTACGTATGTATAAGTGTATTTCACTTCCCTTGTTCTCTTTTGTGTCTAAAGTGACGGTGTGAAAGTACATAGTCGTTGATCACTTCAACCGTTTCTCAGAGAAAATCACGACAATACAGAATCAGCATTCTTTTGGACAGTTTTATAAAACTTTGTGTTTGTTTGCACATCTGCTTGTTATTGCCTGTTTTTTTTTGTGAAGGGGAGTCGAAATTACGTGCTTGATATTAACTTGAACAGATTCTTGCAGAGGTGACTGATAAGTTACGTGCAGTTTACGCTTGAGAAGTGAGATATAACTACGTGTTCAGGGCACTTCTCTTTTTGTTCTTTACTGTATTAAAAGTGAAGGTGTCGAAAGTACAAAGCCATTGATAATAACTACAGCCTCTGAAAGAAAAACAGCATAATGCAGCAGCAGCAGCAGCAGCTATCTTTTCAATAGTTCTGAAAAAATTTATGATTGTTTCCACCCCTTCTCGTTTTTGACTGTGCTTAAACCTAGAACAGTCACGATGCGCGTGCCTCGTAGTTAGTATGTCCCCCTTATGCCTTGGCGAATAAGACTCTGCCCTGAGACGAACTTAATGTTGAATTATAGTGGTTTCTTGTGGCGAAATGCACCTGACAGTACAAAATGCAAACCTCATTAAAAAGTAGTACACAAACTACCAAAGTTGAAGTTGACAGGAACTTACCATATATGTTGCGCATGCATGAAGAACGCATTTATTGTGTAACATAGTGAAATATTTTTCTAGTATTTGTAATTTAATTGTTTTCTCGGAGATCTTCCATTTCACCGCCCCACAATTCCTGCGCGGCTCCATACGCACCTCGCTTCACCCTAATCGTCTCTCAACACTTCGATGTTAAGAGCCGCCCAAACCTATTTACTGACTCCCTAACTTGGCTTGGACCTACGATTATCCTCTCAGATTTAAAAGTGGGGTGGCCCCCCGCGTTTTTTGTGAAATAGTTGTTTGCAGGAATACGCGTATCTCCGTAAGTAAATGTTCGGCAAGTACGAATTTTTGTAAGAAATTATAAAAAACAATCATATATGCCCCTATTCTTTTTACTTTTGTCATACTAAGTGAATTTTTGGAGGAAAAAATTCGTGAAAATGTTCAAATATCGCATTTTTAGAGCTTACCCATTCAGTTTTCTTAGGTACAAAGATACGGGCGTAGTTTAATCTGTGGTATTTCGTCGCGTGTAATAAAATCCTACTGTTACAGATCTGATTAGCACAGTACAGCGTTACGACGGAAACACTGCACGCCTTGCGCGTAGCAGCGAAGAGGGCACTAGGCGTGCGCGTTAGTGTCGTCCGTGTCGCCGCTTCCTCGCATCTTGACCTTGGAAGCGGGGGTCCATCCAACTCTTACGGAAGGTTAGGAGAGAAAGACTGGCTGCGGAGCACCGAAGCGGCGTAGCGCGACGCAGCAGCGAAATTTAGGCAAACGTAGCGTGTGAGGTGGAGTAATCATCGTGCTCGTCGTCACGGTGTCATCAAGACGTTGGGGGTCCGGCAAGGTCGCCGACGACAGTGCTGCACGAACTTTGCCGCACGATTGGCAGAGGTACGTGCTTAGACTGTCCTCTCGGGCCAATCCAGTCTTTCCCCCCCCCCCCCCCCCTTCAACAGTTCGAGGTTCCCCCAAGTGACTGGTGGTAAGTATTCGCAGTAAAACGAGCACTTCTGAAACCCCTGCTTAAGATCTACTTGTAAGCACATTGTGTATCCTTCCGCCATACGTAAAATCAACATTGCCGTGGACCTGATCACTTTATTCAAGCGCCAGTAAAGGGAAATTGTAAATGTATCGTTAAAGTAAATATTTTACAAATTTTCTAATCCATGCACTTATATGAAAAAAAAATCAGAAAGCAAAATAAATCATCGTAACATTGACAAATTTTTACTAAACACTTTTAATTCAACGTTGTGACATGTATCTACTTTCTCTCCATTGTTACCAATTTTCCAGGGCACATTTCAGTATTAATGGCCGTTAAAACTACGCGCAGGTTACTGACATTTTTCAATGGTTTATTTCAAAAGTGCTCACTTTATCGTGAACAACCCTTAAGAAATTCCTCGTTTTACATTGCACTTAAATAAAATAAGTCTCTTACTCCAGAAATACGATCTAACGTATTTATTAAGAGCAAACTGAATTAAAATACTTTTAAAATTGCGTTTACATATGTAATAGACATCATATGTCTGTATAGGGTGTGGTTTAATAATACCGACTAACACAGCTACGAAAATATACGCCGAAAACCTGTGACGTAAAAACCACGTTTCCTTGATATGATTCCTAAAGAAGCTATACGCCTCCAAAAGTCGATTTTTTAAAGGATTTTTAAAAAACATAACAAAATGTACTTATCGATTAAGGAACAAATCTGTGAAAATTAATTTAAATACGGAGACATTACACATCTAAAAACGCGTGTTTGGTATAGTCAATTTACGATTGCTTCAAACATTTCTGAAGCCCTGCTAAAGTTCTTCTTCTAGAATATTCCTCCGACTCACGCGAACAACGCGAAACCAAGTCTAGATAATTGCACTTAAAGGGCAACGCACCGCATTCTTGCGCGTCTAGTGTAATGATATTTAGCGAAAGAACTTTTTCTTACAAGGCATTACCAACACACCTATCTTCTCTCTGTTTAAATTCATATTAATTATAAATTCAATATTACAATTTATAGATAGAACATAAGCACAAGTTCAATTTAACCAAAAAGTGAGTAAGTGAAGAGATTTGGGCGGCTCTTAGCAGCGAGGTCTTGAGAGCCGATTTCATCAATAATATTTTACAATTATTTTAACAAGAGTATAAAACGCATTTTTTACATGGCATATTTAAGAAAAAAACTACACACATCATACGTAGGGTGATTTTTCGAAGACTTGGATAAAAAAAAGTGCGATGAAACTGCGAATAGACTATAATATCATTCCCTGTCATTTATCAAATCGGGGTTGCTATCCTACTTTAGCATGCACCTTTTCAACACTGAGCTTTAAACTCTTTGTTAATACGAATTATGAATCGTCACGTCTAAATTAACTGGAAAGATCGTCCTGTAGGAACACTCTCAGAAGAGCCATTTTCGATCAATCCATGCGGACATTACAAAACAGATGGCGAGTCGCCTGATAGATAGGCAACACAAATTCTTTTTTAAGTCTGTTCACTGTAAAATTAGCACTTTTGAAAGCCCTGCTTATGATCTACTTGTATGCATGTTGTGTATTCCTCCGCCTTATGTAAAATTAACGCTGTCATGTGCCTCATCACTTTATTCATGCGTTGATCAAGCGAAACTGTAAAATTATTAAGAAAGTAAACACTTAACAAATATGCTTGTTTTTACACTGCGATGCATAAAAAAAACCAGAAAGTGAAAGGAATTATTTTAAGTTATCACAAATGAAAACCTGACACTTTTTATTCTATGTTAAAATATGGAACTACTCTCCAGCCATCGTTACCATCTTTACTGGGCGAATGTCACTCAGTGCGCCCGTTAAAATATATGCATGCAGGGGCAGTGACTTCTTCCTAAGGTTCACTTCTAAAGTACTCACTTTATCATGAACAGTCTTTACTTTTGTAAACATAGGAATTTGTCATAATTGAATTTATCCTTTTGATACATTTCTATATATCTTGTGTTTATTTTGCAGTCACAGCATGTTACCTCTTATTTACAGGTGTGGCCCTTGGTGCTGCGCAATTCATGAACACGCAATCATTTGTTAATGCAATTCGACTGAACTCACTCCTAGCACACGAGTTTTCGTTTTTTAAAGTACAGCAAGATCTTTTTGTTTTCGACTTTATTTAAAAAAATTATAAAAATCTCTTTATTAGCAAGTTTTGAAAGTAATGTAACCCAAAGTTTTTGTATCAGGCAAAATGTTTCTTGGGGAAACCGACCTCCCATGGTGCAGTCGGGAAGTTTCGCCGCTGGTCTAGGGTGCGGGAGGCTCTGGGTTTGAATCCTCGGTAAGGCATATGGGTTCGTTTAAGTTATGTCATAATTTAGTTTATAAGTCGTCCCCTGATAGCCTTCATACTTAGCTCCGAGGGACGTTAATAAGCGTTTTCCAATTACAATTAATTTAAGGAAACTGTGCTACGAATCAAATTATTTGAAATGACGCACTAGGTTAAGCCTGCAATTATCGTCCAAAGTTTTTGGTATTTTTGTTCCGGGTTTGATTTTACCGCAACACTAAAAATTAAAATAAAGGCAAACCATGAAATTAACTTTCAAAATATTTACTATATGGGGCCCTGCGACATAAAAAAAACGGCTTACTTGTAATACAAAACATAATTTAACAGCATTTGTGTCGTACTGAAATAAAAACGATCTTAATTTAGAAATCATATAATTTATATGGAAAAATAATTCCAGGAATCACTACATGTTGTCTAGTGAAAAAAGAGGAATTTTAATAATTTTATTTATTACTAATTTTTTTTGGAAAGCAAATATTTTACTTATATAAGTATTAAACTAGTGACATTGCAAACGGCTATATTAAGCATCTTTTCCTAGAAAAGAAAGGTTTTGTAATGTCGGAGAAATGACTGGCTGTGTGTGTGTCTGTACATCCCCTTCCGATCAAATAAGGCGTCGTAGAAATCGATCAACGTGTAAAAGTGTAGTAAAATTGTGTAAGATTATGATGCCAATATTAATAGTTATGAGATAACCTTTCAAATATATAAAATTTAAGATAATATAACGATCGATAATTATCAACACATCAGTTATGGTCACTTATCTTTTTTCTCACTATATTGTTAACTATTCACTTATACTGCATGCACTGTTAATAGCATTATATATGTATAATTTTTTCCGGATCACGCTAATAACAAAATCATATTTTAAGTTTCCTATTACATTTAAATACTTTTATACACTAGCACTAGGGACATCCAACGGAGATCCTGAGCATTTCTGCGAGAAAGCCTGGCAAAGTTATGTTACCAAATTTTGTCCAGTAATGATTTTAGTTGTAGCTAACGGGAATTGACTTTGTGAGTAAAATTCATCTTGTGATATTTTTTTTTCTGAACGACCACCACAGGAAAACCCGTGGTAAGTCAGTAACATACGACTTCCACCTGATCAACGGTGGAGTGAAGATACTTGGGTGGTTCTTAACAGCGTGGTCAGGAAATCCAATGAGGGAGAAACGAGGTGAGTATGGAGCAGCACCAGAATGCAAGGGCGGGGGAAACGGGATATCCCCAAGAAAACCTTCTGACCGGCGGCATCTTCCCACTTGCGAAAATCCGGGAGCCACCCCGCCGGGAATCGAACCCGGTTTGCCTTGGTGTGAGGCAAGCTCTTTGGCAGCTGCGCCTCCGAGACCTCCCTGATCAACAGTAATCACTCGAGTGTTTAATTCATTTTTATCCCACTTTCTGAAGGAACTGTTTATGACACCGTAAATTGTTACGTGTTATCGCAGCACTAGAAATTATGAAAAATAAATGTATCAATATTGCAAAATATTTTCTCTTTTTTATATAGACTGTTAATGGTAATTTGGGTTAATATTTTTTCACATTTCTCTGCATTTTCACGTTGGCTAACTGGTTGTTGGCCAAACTGAATTTTCTTTGAGTTGAATGTATCAGGCCTTCACTATAAGGTGTCTAAGTATTCATGCTGAATGAAGGAAGAATGAGACGGTTTGTATTAAGAATTAAGGTATGGAAATAAGAAATTTGTTCATAGTGTAGGCTCAAATCAAAGCGTACACAATTAATTTATTACAGCTTAATGCAAAATATTCACAGCAGCAAAATCCGATATCTCAAAATACTGCTTCCCATCTTCATTGTACTGAAATCAGCGAATGTGCCTATTTATAACAAATAAATATAAGATCAATATTATTTCCTGCTGCTAGAACCTGTGAAGTGAAAAAAAAAAAAAACTAAATGAGCAGTTCTTTCTCTTTTGATTTTAAATAAAACACTTAAGAGATGTGTTTCATTTGCTGTTGTGCACACTGAATTTTTGTGAGCCTACCTCTTAATTCAGAAGACTATACTGATTACTACTTAAGTTTTTAATTTACCAAATGGGAGGAAAAATAACCACCAATGCAGTCGATCAAGCTCGAACATATGAAATTATAACGCAAGCCAGGCGTGCGAACCATCAAACACAGCACACCTGTTCGTAAGACAAGTGTGAATTACAAATAATTAAGTAATTCAGAAGAGAAAACGAGATAACGTGACGGAAATAATAGCCTTAATTGCTTCTTAAAGCTAAAATAAATTACACTCGAAACTTATAGCTTTTTCATTAAGAAACCTCGAATTTATGTACATGTAGCCTTATATATTTCTCCCCAAATTTATGTATATTCTTTATTACAATTCCACCAATATTGATATATTTTAGAGTGCACTTTCTATCTGAAATATTTTTATTTGTTTAAATTAATCACGAACACTAATGTGGTCAGATTACATATTAAAATTACATCACATAGTTTCCAAAGTTGTTTTTAGAGACTTCGTTATCATAAAAAAATACCTTTAAGAACACACTAGTTTTTTTTTTTTTGATGTGTTAAAGAAATACACATTTTATTTTGCAAAGAAAAAATACTGCTGTGATTAATTTTCTATTGAAGTCATAAACGTGTACTGATTAATACTTTATCCTGAAAATAAGGCGCAACATACTATGTTAAATTATTAAATTTGGCAAAATCTATTACTTTCCTGTAACTCGCGCCTCTGGGACCATTCTCTTCGACACGCGGTTTCGTGTTCGATTCCCCAACTTTTATAATTTTAATTGTAAACCTATTTTATAGCGCATTTTGTGAGCCACTTCCAATAAACCCACCGAAATGAAGAGGTTGTGTTGAAATACAACACATATGCTAATGTTTACTAATCAAAACTTATTTTAGCAAGCCTACTCCCTGATATTTACCGTGTTGGCCAGTCAGCTGATGTCAGTTTCAGACATCCTGGGGTTAAAACTTATTGGAAATTCGCATCCATTCGCGGCCAGAGATCAAATTAGCGATCACGAGCACAATTCGACATTTTTTAACACATTCAATTTTCAATCGCATGTTATAAGGCTGTGCTCTTATTTTTTTTTTAAACACTTTTTGGGTGTGGTGCTGATATACTGACAACTAATAAAAGTTAGGAGCAAGTCACCTATGTTCACGACACCGTGACGATCAGTTATGTTGGCCGCTGTATTTACAACCATCCTATTGGTTCACACACAACACCGGACACCCTCACTATGAAGTGCAACGGCCATTACTGGTCAACTCTCTCCCAATATAAAGCCGAGATGTAAATTTCCCAATCAAATGTTCCATCTTATGAAGAGTAATACAAAATCTGTCCATTTGAGTAATTTACTCAACGAGTGTGGTTGGCATAATATTCCGTCACAGAGAATCTTACGAAAAGTGCTGACTGTATAATATTTCATAGTCACTGTCTTTAAAGTGCTGGTGGTGTAATATTTCATAGTTAGTGTCTTTAAAGTGCTGGCTGTGTAATATTTCGTAGTCAGTGTGTTTAAAGAGCTGGCGGTGTAATATTTCATAGTCAGTGACTTTAAAGTGCTGGAGGTGTAATATTTCATAGTCATTGTCTTTAAAGTGCTGGCTGTGTAATATTTCATAGTCATTGTCTTTAAAGTGCTGATGGTGTAATATTTCATAGTCAGTGTCTTTAAAGTTCTGGCTGTGTAATATTTCGTAGTCAGTGTGTTTAAAGAGCTGGCGGTGTAATATTTCATAGTCAGTGACTTTAAAGTGCTGGAGGTGTAATATTTCATAGTCATTGTCTTTAAAGTGCTGGTGGTGTAATATTTCATAGTTAGTGTCTTTAAAGTGCTGGCTGTGTAATATTTCATAGCCAGTGTCTTGAATGAGTGCGGATATCGCGATGTTAAAACAAACTCCATAAATTCCGATGACGTAATATTATGTCAGTCGCACGCAAGGTGTTATAATTTATCCCTACATAAGACGTTTATTATGTACCTGGGGCTGCAAACCAATAAAATTTTATTTGTGTTCCGTAATATTCTCCAGAGAACTCTTTATGAACTTAAAGATTTACCTGACATATAAATGACCAAAATCTTAAATGATTAAAGTTAGATGTATAGTGGCTTCCATTGGAGTGCACATTAGCGATATTGTTCACAAATTACGATTCACGTTACATATGAGAGAAGAAACCATATATTTTTTAATAGTAAATTTTTTTTTTCCTAAAATTTATTTCTCCAAACATTTTTCATATGATAAATATTAGTAATAGTGTTTACAGATAGGCCTATTTTTAATAATTGATTTTATGCACGTCCATTTCAGTTGTAAAAATGAAAACATTTATGAATAAAATTTAGTCTTTTAAGTATTTCAAATATTGTTTAACTTTTTACTGGTTCTATTATATACAATTACGGAAAATTATTATAATTGGTCTTACTTGATTAAGTTTTTTTTAAATGGGCTTTTAAAGCATCCGTAATGGAAACATACTTAAGTTCCGATGAAAAATTGACTGATATTAAATGCTTTTACGTATTAAAATAAGTCAATCAAAGAAGAATTTTTTTTGTATCACAAAAATGTGCTTTGTTATTTAATAAGCAAAAATATATAGAGTCGGGTGCAGTAGTCTGGCACTCATCTTCTGCCTTAAGCCACCAGCACCACAAATAGACAAGCAACACGCCAGGAGGCAGTGAACTCCAATGCGATATTTGTAGCACCTCCAAGCGGGCAAACGTAGCGGGGTCTAGTCGAAATAGAAAAGAAAGAGATCGCACGGAACAAGCTAATTTATAGGTTATAGTTTTTTTTTTCCTTTCGAAGGCCGTGAAGTTAGTCCAGGTAATATATTTGATAGTCCAGTTTGATCGGTATTAATTGGTATTTGCAACGGGAACACAAACGTGAACTTAGATGCAAGCTCGTTATTCGAAGTTGTTCTAATTAACATAAACTTAATTTCTACAGACGTTTGGATACGTAATGCCGCTAAACTACATCGTTTAAAATAATGTCAATACGGGTAAGAATATAAAGTTATAAACTTAACTTAGTGTATAAACAAACACATGAAATATTCATGGCTGAAAAAATGGCAAAAGTACATAAGAAACCAGTGCATTAGAGGTAGCACTGAGGTGTGTATGGAATACACACACACCAGTGTGTATGTATGTATGTATATATATATATATATATATATATATATATATATATATATATATATATATATATATATATATATATATATATATATATATACACACACACACATAATAAACTAAACACACAAATACGACAACAGAAATTGCATACAACATAATAAAGTAGCGTTTCTCCCCGTATTGTCTTTTTCTTATTGAAGACTGGTAATATAAAACTCTTTGTCTCGAAACTTTCCCATAATGATGGCGAATTTGAAGGAAAAAAAAAAAAAAAAAAAAAAAAAAGTACCTGACGGAATGTTCTGCGTTCCTCCTTTAACGGTAAGAAAAAAAAGAAACATGGTAAAAACGTGTCTGCGAATACTCCCCTTTCATCCCACCAGCAAGGCATGACTAATATTTCAGCTCAAATAACCAAAGAAAACTGTTCCGAACGTATATTGACACATTATCCGTTATTTTTCTAGCAATCATGTGCGAAATTCATCCACAATGTCTAACTGCGTGTTAGAGGAAAAAAATTAATTTCTTAAACTAAACATTTGGGATTATGAAGACTACATGAAAAATTTTAATTTTACATACTTTTATTCTTCAAATGTACCAATTATTTAAAAAATTTCACAGTTTCCGTGATTGAAATATTCGATTCATGTTAACCTTGATAAACGTTCTCTAAGTCATTTGTCACACAAAATATCAGTAAGTGGTAAAAATTAAGAATTTCATTTTGAGATTTGTATGTTTTTAAAACTTAAAAATTGCTCCGGTAAAAACAAACACAGGTTTTTGTCGTATTGAAGCACGTGGTTGTATTAAATTCCGACAATATTTTCTGAACACTTTGTAATTGCAGGTAACATTCGTCCATTATTCGATATGCTTTAGTTGTAAGAGTCCTGAGTTCAACCTAGGTAATAAATACACCTTAACATTTATTAGTGCTTTAGAAATTAATTAAAATCCTAATACGTCCCTAAATAAACGGAGTTTTAATTTACCACTACACATAAACTTTTTTTTTATCTTTTTTCTTACTTACTGCTATAGGTTTCTCGGGAGCAAGCGTTTATTGACAGCAATAAAGTATTTTTGTATGAAACTGATTGATATTTACATAATATAAACCCAATAATTGTGAGTACTACTAGAATTTATGTTACGAGAAACATGATTACGTATAAAATTCAATTTCACTAAGAGGAAAATTAATTATATATTGAGAAATTGTGGTAAAAATTCTAATTAGCAACTTCAAAGGACAACATCTAAAGCGCTCACAGATATTTTTGTACCTTTGCATGACGCCTATAATTTTATACAGAGAAAGTACTTTAACACTTTCGAATCAGAGAAATGTGTACTTAAAATTTTGGTATCGAAACCATGACACCTATTTTACCGCGCTTATTTTATGCGTTCAATAAAATGTTTTAACTTCCATAAAGCACCATGAAAATATTTACAGGAAAATATTGGTTTCTCAACATGTAAAAACATATCGTGATGATAATGAATTAATTTCATGTATGTACATCCTATGCAAAATCCTACAAATTAGCATTGCTTTTAAAAAGTATTTTCTTAGGTACCAAATGTTTCTTTTAGTTCTACATTTACAAAAATGTATTTTATGTAACTAAAAATAATGCCTTATTTTCTTAATCTTATTAAAATTAGACGTAAAATGAAATGCCTATTAAGAAAATTTCATTCCATTTCACATCTTAAGAGAAAATATTCCAATATATATATATATATATATATATATATATATATATATATATATATATATATATATATATATATATTTATTTATATTTAACTTGGCGATACACAAATACTCAAACACTAAATAAATAAAAACAATAAATCTTGAGAAAACGCGGGATGTGATAATGCGCTGTTATTAAAAGCAACATACACACTAGCACGAATTAACACAGATTTAATTTTAGAAGCACAAAGTTATTGATATAAAAATGAAGAATAGTTCTGCTTGTTACTCACCTCTCGGGCCAAATTTGACGTCCAAATTTTTCGCACGTATTTCGCCACCATTTTTGACAGAAGAAAGCGACTTGAGTAAAAGTTTTTCACTCACAATGAGGACACGTTCACCTGAGCAAAACAGAAAGCTCCATTATTAGCGTTGCCATCAACATAATGATAAGGGTTTAAGAAAAAACGCAAATCTTCAGTTTAAAAAAAACTGCGTTACTTCGTGAAACTATGTGCCACTTTTCATACGCGCGTTGAGTTTCCCACTGTATGCGCACTTCCACTCAAAATTATTTCACAAAAAAAGTTTCTAGGTGTGTATATAAAACAATGTCACGTGATTCCCAACAACGTAATCTTATAATTTAATCTTGGCAGTGAAAAAACAAAATATGGATAAATAAATAGATTTTTCACTAATCGCAGAAAAAACTGTCCGCAACTAGAAGCGTATTTATCACTCAAGACGAACTCGTGAAACAGACGAGACGAGATGCAAAGCAGCAACTGGTAAGCTGTGTACAGCACGAACGTGATAGAGTAACTCTAGAAGCGTCCGCAGTCTTTTATAGGGTGCACGCGCGAAAAGTGAGTTTCTTCCGCTCTCCGCCAGGCTGCTCCGCCGACTGCGCGGCCGGCATCTATCTACGAGCACTTTGTCAGCGCTGCCAACTGAGAAACGAAGCGTTTCCCTCGGGGAGGCAGGCGTCCACGCCTTCGCTAGCGCTGCCCGACGTCTGGCGCGGCGCGTTGCTTGCGCTGATATCAGCCCAGGTATCGTACCACATTCGGCACACTGCATGTAGTGAACAGCTTTCAATGAGAAATTAGAAGGTAAGGTTGAAGCTTTGGCTCTTATTACAGCACGCCTGTAAGGACGACGGGTTGTCGCTCGCTCAGAGCAAGAACACGCCAAGTCCACTGCTTGCCGGGTTGGAGGGGGGGGGGGGGATTGTGCTTCGAACCCCCTTTCCTCACACTAATACACGAAATATCGAATTGCATTTCTTGTTTACACAATGAACGGTATACGTGGCACGGAAAAAAGACACCTCATAACGTATCAAGTTTTACGAGCTTTTATTTGTGAAACTTAAAAATTACGCCTCTTATTTGAAGTGGGCTAGGAACGAGTTGAAATACGTAAGTAAACAGAATAAATATATCACGTCAAATTAAAATTGATTTTCACGTTAAAGGCTGTTCGCGATAAAGTGAGCACGTTTGAAATCAACCTTAGAAAAAAGTAACTGCCTATGCCTGCATATTCTTCAACGGGCGCACTCAGACACATGTGCCCGGTAAAGTTGGTAACGATTAAAGGAAAGTAGTTCCATGACTTAACGTCGAATAAAATGTGTAAGGTAACCATTGTTTGTAATTTAATATATATATTTCACTTTCTGATTTTTTAATGTATCATTGTGTCAAAATTAACAGATTTATACAATGTTTACTTTTCTAATAATTCCAAAGTTTCACTTTACCGACGCGTGAATAAAGTGATCAGGCCCACTGCAATGTTTATTTTACATAAGGCGGAAGAATACGCAACGTGCATACAAGTAGATCTTAAGCAAGGCTTTCAAAAGTAGTATTCATTTTACCGTGAACAACCTATATCTGCATTTTATATTGTACTTTTATACACTTATGAAATTAGATTTCACGACCTGTAGAAGGAATTCACAGCATGTTGTCGCCCATTGTTTACAATCGTGAGCGTTTATCGCTGCACTCGTTTCAAATATAAAACTAAACATATTTATATTGGCGTTGTAATTTAAGTAACATTGTATACGTCTAACAGAAAATGAAAAAAAAAAAAAAAAAAACCTGCGAACTGTTTTCGTTCATACGTTTAATTCAAGGTTATTTATTTTAAGGCCGTCGCTACTCCGGTAGCATTGCAACAGAGAATAAACAGCGCCACGTGAAACTGGAACGAATCGCTGCGCTGCATCTCCGCGTTCCACTTTTATTCGACCTTACCCGACTCCATCCGACGACGCCCGAGCGCGCGCTCTCAATGGAGCGTTGCGTTACGTAACTGAACGTACCGTACGTCGCCTGACTTCGCAAGCCTTGTCCGAGATTCGAATGCAGAACCTCCGAAGTCGAAGGTCAGCGCCTCGGTGACCTTGGCTTTGCGAGCCGACCCCAATGTTTTCAAACGTCCCTCCGCTTGCGCGCAGATTTCCGTTTGCTGCCTGAAAGGTCTCGGACGCCCAGAGAGAAACAAGATGGCGTGCGTTCTGTTATAGTCTGTTCACGGTAAAGTGAGCACTTTTTGAGGCCCTACTTATTTTTACTTTCTGCAATATTTAATCCGTTTTAAAATAAATATTGCCATGTAAGTAATAAACACTGTGTGTATATTCCACCTCACTAGGAAGTTAACGTATGAAACTAAAATAAAATAAATTTATTTGACTATTATTCCAAATTAGAGTGCTTTCAAAGTTGCTCATTTAACCATAAATAGCCTATACCTGATTATGCTAGACCGTCCTCTCAACCTTACTCCACAATGGAAGTTATTTTTTCGTACATTTTTAAATAAATGCACAACTAGATAAATGTAAAATAAAAAATATACACATATTTTTCCTGAAAATACAATAAAACGTGTGCTTCCATAATTTTCTGGTTCGTGTATATCTAACAATTTCTTAAATTTACATGAAACCTTCGCCCTATATCCGAATGAGTGATTTCAAAAAATGCAATTATTTTACTTAATCAATAATTAATGAGCTGTTATCTACTGGAGAATTAAAGGCTGTTCGCTGTAAAATAAAAAAACTTTTGAAAGCCCTGCTTAAGATCGACTTGTATTCACGTTGTGTATTCTTCCGCCTTATGTAAATTAACAATGCCATGGGCCTCATCACTTTATTCATGCATCGGTCATGTGAAACTGTGCCATTATTAGACAAAGAAATATGTTACAAATCTGTTATTTTTTTAACCCTTCAGGGCATGAAAAAAACAGAAAGCGAAAGAAATAATTTAAGTTGTATCAAATGGATACATAACACTTTTAATTTGACGTTTAGTCACGGAACTACTTTCTCTTCATCGTTGCCAACATCACTAACCACATATCACTCCGTGCGTCAGATTAAAATATATGCACTCACGAGCAGTGACTATTTTTTCTAAGGTTTATTTCAAAAGTGCTCACTTTATCGTGAACAGTCTTCAGTAGAACGCACTGAGGTTTCACTGCCAGACAAGTGGAATTCATTTGGAACAAGTATAAATCACTGTTTGACCTGTGAATACGATCAAATAAAATGGTCATTTTCACTTTTCAAAGAGGAGCAATTTCAACATATGTAAAACGTATACCTCAATTGCGTAAGCGTAGCAAGCACATATATTGCGTAAGGCTCGTAACTATTCACAATATAGAACGTATATCACATTTTCGTAAGCACAGGAAGAACATATCGTGCGTAAGGCTCTTGACTATTCACGCCAAGCTTTTATATACTAAATATAAATTGATACAAACATATTATTTTGTAGTAAAGTTTATTACGGCTGTTCGACCACATCTTACAAGTTCTACAAATTGCGTAACTGTTATAATTATTTTTCTCTTTTTAGTGCATTTATAAACAAAAGCTTGGTTTAAAAAATGTTTTACATTTATTTTATTCTCCCTTTCCTTTCTCGATTTATACCGAGCGAGGTGGCACAGTGGTAACTCACTTGACTGGTATTCGGAAGGACCCGTGTTAGATTCCCGGGCTGTCTATCCTGATTTCAGTTTTCCCTAGTTTCCCGAAATCACTCACGGCGAATGATGGAATTGGTCCCTAACAAAGGCTATGGCCGATACCTTCCCATTCCTTCCTCAATCCCTTTTCCCTGTGCAACTTGCACCTTCTCTAATGACCTCGTTGTCGACGAGACGTTAAGCCCACTTATCTATCTTTCCCTATTTCTCTCTTTCCATCCTTTCTTTCTCTCTTTCTATCTTGTTTCCCAATTACCCACATTCGTTTGTCTATCCTTCTGACTGCCATCTTGGTTTTTTCGTTTGTCCTTTCTTTCTGGCCGCCATATTTGTTTACATCGGCTGTTACTAGGGGCACTGGTGTCGATTTAGTTCGACCACCCTCTTGGTTATAGAGCTTGATGCTAGGGGAGCTGGTGTTGTTCTTGTTCATCCGCCATATTTGTTTACATCGGCTGTTGCTAGAGGTGCTGCTGTCGCTTAACCACCCTCTTGATTCTTATTCAGAGCTCAAAGTACGATCTGGAAGAGTGCGGGGCCGAACTGCCGAACCTTGGGTCGCCATAATGGCGCCTTAGGCCACTCGGTTATCGGGACATTCGCTGTGACAAGGGTTCAAAGTAGTGTATAGCATGTGTATGCGGAAGAATAAATATTTCATCGTGGTTATTTTAAAAATTATATCAATAATTTTTTTTTATATCTAGAATATTTTGTATATTTTTTATTATCAGTTTTAATATACATATAATTTTTCAGTTTAAAATTTTAAGCATTTCTTTATTATTAAGATTTAACTTACATATCTATTTTAAGTATTTATTTTTATTAAATTTATATTATTCAGTTTTAGTATACATTAATTTTTTAAAGTATTTTTTTCAATATATTTTTTATTTACAATTTATTTCCGTATAGGCATAGCTGTGCTATAAGCATTTTTTTTCATATGCGCAGAATTATTTATTATGTTTTTTACTGTTATGTACCTATTTTATTACAATTTCTTATTTACATACCATTTTTTTTACCCTCCCAAACTTATTTTTATCACATTTCTATCCATTTTTAAAAATATCTCTAGTAAATGATCGCTGCTGCTTATATGCTTACAACATCGGTAACGAAAATATGGCATGCAAAAGGGATATTTTTGGCACTATTAAAATGTTAATTTCGTATGTCCATTGCTGGTTGACCAACTTATTTTCGTGCTAAGCGAACAGACACACGATCCATGCCGCTTACTCGCGAGCATGCCATGATCATCCGATCGGGACTCGAACATTTACCCTCCCGAAAGTTAACCATTGAGCCACCTCTCTCGGTGTTGTATTGGGAATAAAATCGCTAAATAGTATGTACATCCGGAGCCAGAGCTGTACAAGCTTAGCAAAGACACGAAAACGGAACCATAAAATGGCATAGCCACGCCAATGGTAATAAATACACATTTTGTGTTCCATGCTTAGTTTCTTTTACATGCAGTCCTCCTTTCATCCTTGCATAGCTACACGTAAAAAAAATAACACTTTCACTAACCTGGCGATTGCAACTCACATATGCCATCCATTCTAAAATGCATGGAGAATCGTGGATTGGAGGGGTTTGTGTTTAAGCACTTAAAATAAAATATAACAATTCAGTTTCTTAATTATTCGTGTCAACCCCCTGAAGTTGGTCTACCTATTTGATTCGCTAACAAGTATTGTACATATACCAAGAGGTCTGTGTAGTTTTTCCTTAATTTTTTAGAAATTATTCATTCAGGCAATTTACGAACATGGCATTTGTTAATGATCCTGCAAAGTAACTGTCAAGTTGTTACCATACCTAGAACTGTTTCCGCAAGAATCTTCATTTAACTTATAAATTTATTCCGATCTTCAATTCTTTTTTTATACCTCTGCATACGCTATTGCAGTCCCAGTATTTAAAATGGACACATCACATTTTCTTCACATTATTGCGATATCAGACCATGGTATAACTCTAATGAAATTACCACATTGCTTTAATTTGTGTCAATTAAAAGAGGTCGTCTTGAAGACGAAGTGACCATAGTGCATTCGAGATGAAGCAGTGCGCTTATTTCCGGGTAAAAATAACATAGGCATAACAACTGAACCGATTTCCCTTTTGTTTGCTTTATACATAAACTTATTCCATGCTTATGCTCATGTAATTAAATATTTGGCACGACCCACAAAGCTCCCATCTACGCCGACCTCCGAGGTGGATAATCCCAGAACACTGTTTTCCTAGCCTTGAAAACAAAATCTCAGAACGCTTTTATTTTTTGTGATCCAGGTGTGGCGCGAACGAAAAACACAACATGCATTAAAACATGGGTAATTATATGCACTTAAAAACAAGAGTTCATGTTTAAAAACGGACAACACATCTCAAATCCAACAACTTGAGGCACACACAGTAGCGCCACTTTCTAGCAACATGTAACCCTAACTATAATTTAAATTTAAAAAAAAATTAATTTTTTAAATTTTGAATTTATTATATATATATATACATATTGGCTTGAACAATAAGTAAGTATGTCGGTTTCCATTGGAAAATAATAACTGTCGAGGATGTCGTCGCAGTAGATTGTAATTTTAAAAGTATTTAGTATTCTCGAGACATGTGCTATCCAGGTTGCTACGGCTCTCACATTGCACGTTGCTTGGATGGTGAAACTTTGGCGTGACACTGGCGTGTCACAGCTGGCCCGTGCTTTATATTTGCAGCAGGAGAGATTGTACACACATTGCTCCGGCAGTCTGTGTGCAGGTGTAGTGTTGTGCTGCGGAAAGCCATTTCACAAAGTTCCCGGATGTGCCGAGTCGGTTCCAATAATTGTGCACAGACGGGACAGCTTCCCGAATGTTTTTTTTTTTTTTTTTAGTACGGCAATATAACTGTTTCCACATGGTGCATGTCACTAAAAGGAAACTAATTCAATTTAACTTATGCAGGAAATAAAGTTATAATGCACTTAATTGTGTTTAATATTAAATGCTATAATTGCTTAATATCCACCAATCTATCTCGTAACACATTACCCATATAAACTAAGAAAATTATTAATAAATATAAATGTAGTCTTTTTTAACTATTTGTATTTAGTTTTCAGAACAACTTAAAAAATAAGTGTAGCGGACGCACTGCTCTCGAAAAATTGAGATTGAGAGAGAGCACAGTAATGGCTTTCCAGTTTGTTCCAGCCCTGCCCAGAGAAATGCACGAGCGTCCTGCAGACTTGGGATCCGTGGCTCGTGGCGGCCGGGCAGAACACGGTAGAGGCCAAGGCACATGGAGCGTGGGTGATAGAAAGAGGGGGAACCCAGGGCATATAAGAGAGTGCGAGACGTGCCCTGCCCTCCCCCCTCACTCTGCCCACCATATTTACATGTATCTCTTCAAGACTGCAAGACGTCAAGGACGCTGTGGTACGAGGGCACTACGACGCTGAGCCAGGACATCACGACTGCAGGTCGAGGAGGCAGCCTTCCGGACGAGTGTCACCATCCAATATTCCAGTCGTAATAACCTCGAGATTGGATGCAGGATAGTCTTGCGGTCCTTTCGTCGGTGAGAGGAAGCGTGTAAAACCAAAAGTAACACCAGTTCAAAACTCCCAATAAAGGCCATAAGAAAAGGACAAATACGCGGATCAGGTTGCGACAAGAGCGCATGCTTACCACACAAACAATAATGAAAGCAGAAGGTCGAACCTTGACGTGGTATCCAGCATCCAATTTAATTGGATCAGAACACTGTCGCTCCAGTATGGGCGTAGGTGCGAAACAACCAATATAAAAAATTATACGTTTTCATAACCGCCTATGGAGCAATAAGAATAGTCAAAATGAAAGGTTTACCACAAGAGGCAAAGTGAAACCTAATCAGATTCGAAACGTGTATTTATTTAATTCCTCTCAATATTCTTCTTTCCGATAAAATTCTTTAAACAATAACAATATAAGTAAAACAGGTAATGTGACAGATATGACAAAAGCAGAGCATCCCTAATTAATGTAATTTAAGGTGAGTAAAACTTTCGCATACTTTCTTTTTATATTTTGTTATTTACTTATTTGATGTGATACTGGATAAAAGAAAACAAAATACCGTAGTGGGGATCCCCTTACAAATTAACGAGTACTCGTTTTTATCTTAATATTTGTTCACTTTTGGTTTTCAAAATGTCAGTTTGCCCTAATTGACCTTGGGGGCCAAGGTGACAAATGCATGTTGCAACAAAATTTCATAATTTCACACAAATAGGTTACAAAGTGTATTACAAAATTTTTGTTCATTAAGGTCGATACATGCTTGCAACAAATGCTTTCGTGCATCGAAAACTACATGGCTTGCATGCAAAGTCACATGCTTCAAAAATAATAAAATTCCATGGCCTGATGAAGCGGCGAGAAAATCACAGCCGAATGATGGGAGAAGTTAGACGTAAATCCGGAATAGATCCGTAAACCAGGCGGGGAAGCCGTCAGTTAAACCCACTCCAGGACTAAAGTAGTCGAGCTCGCCATCCGAGGGTCGGGAATCCAGACTAACGCTGGTACATCCTCAAACCGCTACAAATAAACAAATACAACAACTGCGGGCCGAAACACAAACATAAAAACACGAAGGAAATATTAAGCAAACTTAGTAAGTTACCCGTAGAAGTGAGATTTAAAATCTTCCATGAAAATACGGGAAAACGGCACAGGGGAAACTTAAAAAAGATAACGTCATGTTCTTGCCAAAGAAAGTGTGAACGTAAGTCCTTTTCCCGAAGTCGTAGCAAAGCATGTATCGAAGTTCGAGTGTTACAATCGATACATACAGTTTGACGATTACAGTCAAAATACATTTGAGAAATATCTGGGTAAACGAAATTATAGAACGTACTTATGCTTAGCATTTAACAAAATTTTATGCGAAACTTCTTATAAATTTGAATGTAGGACTTAACTTCAAATAAAATCTTAACACATATGTTAATGAACAATTGAACCGAATAAAACAATTCGAACACTTCAATGTGCTTGGTTGAACATTACAAAAAAACCGTAAAAATTAAGGACAACAATTTAACAAAATGAGTTGAAGGGTTATACAAATAATAGTCATAATTAGTTTATCTTACTGTTAAATTATAAGAAAGCTAAAACTTATTTGCTGTGAACAAAGATTTAAAGGAAAAAAAAAACACAATTATTTAACTTGACAGAACATGCAACATATCCAAAAGAAAACGAAAGGTTGAAATTACTGTTTTACACAAACAAACATATACAACAAATGGAAATTAATATGGCAACAGTAACTGACAGAAATATATATATTTTTAATTATCTAACAAAATTAGCCAAAATTCATTAAATGCTGGAACCAAACGTGTTTTGCCGAAAGTCAGACAAGATTATTAATAGTGGGGAACACTAACAATAAGACAAATCCAACCAAATACAGGTGGTGCCACGAGAGCGGCACATTTGGACCCAGATTAGGAAGTTAGGCCGCGTTCACGTTAATGACAACAAGCGTCAAATTGTGAAGTACTGAGGAAATTAGAAGCGATAAGCTGTTAGGCAAGTAACTAGAGTCTCGTGTTATTTCAGGTCTAAGACGGACCTAATTAACGTAATCTTGTATAACTTGTTATGAGTAAATAAAAGGTGTTCATTTTATGTATAAGGTGAGATTCATATACCTCCTGTGCTACATCACCTCTTGTATGTCGTTTTATATTGCAAATCATCTAGTAGTAAATGAAGTTAGAGAGTTAGCAATGATAAAATATATAACAACTGGTGGAGGTGGCGGGTATTGATCCCGGTACCTCTCGCAAGCCTTTACAATATTAGCAGTTGTCGGAGAACACTGGCCTTTCCACATCTTTCGCAAGCAAGAAATCTTTGAAATTGTTAGAAAGCAACATGAAGAATAACTTCACGTCTCTGCTTCTGTGCAGGTTCAAGTTACCATATGTTGTTCAGTAAATGTTTAAGATTTTTTTAATGCAGAAAATTTATCGGCAAGTCATAATTTTATCGCTGATTAAAGGTACAGAAAGAAAAAGTGTAACATGTACGTAAGAATGCCAGTCGTAATGATAGCCATTGTTTTGTACTGCCGAATGTGCGAATAAAGCTGAAGCGTGACGTCGACAAAACCCTCGCTAGCTGTAACCTTGTGTATGCAGCACAACACAACGAATACGATCACAGGCAGCTCGGCACTATCCTTGCATCCACTTCACAGCTTGAATATGCTTTTTAGTCTGCTTGCTTTGTAGAAATATAATTCATGTGGGATAACAACGGAACCACTTTCGACTCCGTAATTGTAGTAGAGCGCTAAGATTACATCAGTATTTGCTAAGCAGAGTCTATACTATTAAACTGTGGAGCAAAAAAATATTTAGGTGTAGTATAGTTTTATTATAAGTGTCACACTGCAGACATGTGCAAACACTCACAATTAAATATCATTCATGACCACACATAGTAAGTCAGCACCAGAAGATTGTAAAAGCTTTAACATAAGATTTAATGGACACAGAACATGCTATTAAAGAAAAGGAATAAGGGGAGTAAAAGTTAGACCAAGAACAAGAATTAGATTGCTATTTTCACGAAAGTCCAGATGCTGCACAGTCTGTTTATAGAGGTGAAACACATCCATGCCAGGTCAACAATAATGTTAGCGGGTATCTTACATTTATGTTAGTTGTACATTTAGAAACAGGTTCATTAGTTGACCATATATATGAAAATACAAAATCTCAGTCACTATTAGACTTAAATCTACAAACTCAACACGCACACCAACCTAACATGGCACACCCACAACCCATTCAAGTATTCGCCAACTACACAGAGAAAATACCGACATTCGCAGGAGAAAATAATGGAAATGCCACGGAGTTCGTTCAACAGTTAGTCGAGGAATGGTTGGACAGAGCAGGACCGCTGCAAGCATATAAAGTTTTATCTCAAAGGAATACAACCGGGCATATAAGAATTTATAACAAGCTACGCACTGGGATTTAACATGAGAAATGACAGTGATGAAATTAAAAAAAAAAAAAACACATTGACGATTTACAGTATTAAAGACATATATACAATGCTCATATCTCCGATGCTGAGTCCATAAACATACTGTGGAAATCTCTGTTGCCATCCATCATGGACAAATCATGGCCCTAGAAAATAATACCGTAGAACAGCTGATAGCAAACTTAAAAAGGGTCGAACTGGGAATTTACAAGTATAATCAAAATCACCAAAGTGTCACATAACCCAGAACAGGTACAAGTCCACTCTAAAATCACCAAATTAAATGAGAAAATTGCTAACTTTACCACACAGACTCAAAAGGTAAAGCAATCTTCAGAACAGAATAGGCATTAGTATACTACACAGTACCAATACACTAGGCCACAAGGGCATAGATACCAACCCCGAGAGCAAAATTATAGGGAGCAGCAAGCTTACGGAGGCAGTTGTGTTAGGAAACCAACACCCTATGTGAGCCAGCCCCTTATCATTCTCAAAGAATATAGACAGACACAACCACGTCAAACTTATGGTCAGGGTAGGTCATATCATAAGTACTATGACAATTCGACACAGAAGAAGGATATCTGTAACAACAGGTAGGGATGGAGCTTCGGCATGAACTCGGGCAGTGTATTGCTGATTTTACCACTGACGTGCAGCCATTTGCCAAATTACAGTTTATATGTATCACATTCACTGAAAATATGTTCATCAGATGCGGGAATTAGTGACTTTTAACAGCTTTGTAGATTCGTGTCTGAAATCCCAGCATTAGCCCGGTGATATCTGGTTTGGTGAAATCGAAATTGGCACTGAAAAATATTTCTGCCTTCAACATGTTTCGGTTACCGCGTGGTTCGAAAGTCATGTACGATGGCATTGATTTTTTGTGGGAATTGGCTATGTCCTTCAGTTCGTATGCGCCGGTGGGAATGATGATTTCTTTCAAATCTCCTGCCACTACGTACCAGAATGCGGAATTCGCATTTATTTCTATGTTGTATATGGATTTGTAAGACTGAAAATCCGTAAGTCTGACGACCCACTCACCCTTCTGCTTCCAGGGCGGGTAAAACGTCACCCTCAGCTCAAATATCTTACCACTTAGATTGATGGACACCGACATACTGACTGGAAAATATAGGTAAAAACACATTTCATGTAAAAGCTAAATGAACAATTATTCGGCAACAATTTCTTTTTATTCCACTGCACCAGAATGCGAAGACACAAGTGTCCACAGTTCCACATGTTGGGATTCTGCACTATATCGTAGTTATAAGTCAGTTTGCAATTTTTCAGGTACAGTCGCATTTCGGGTGGAGGATACAAATTCCTAAAAGTGTCATAATAGTATGCATGTTGGCCACATTTGACATATATTATCCAGTGCATGCCAGGCCTGGCTGTCATGTCCGGATTAATTTGGTACATTCGTATCACATGGGTTTAGCGGGGAAAATCATCTTGCATGAACAACTGCGGAAAAGAGGTATCTTCAATTTGCGTGCAAACAGTTCCAAATCCATGTTCGTGAACAGTCGTTTCAGTAGAGATTTCATGATTGCTTCCTCCTGCTGCGACCCTTTTTCTTTCTCACACCTCCTCCTCCTTGGCAGGATCATCGTATGTAAAGTCATTGACCATTTTTTTACCCATGGCGATAGCTTCCAGTTTTCAATTGTGGTGGCGGTTTTCATCCAATTGCTTACATTCGTTCAAGGCTCATTTCACCGCACTAACGATATCAATTACGGCTCCGGTGATACCGCCCAGAGCACAGATTGCAGGTACCAATGCAGAAAGGAATTCTCCCATCTTTTTCTTACCTCTCCTCTTGGACCTTAGTCTCGCTTTTTTTGGACCATAATGCCATCTTAACCTTGGCTTTCAGCTACTTGGAAAAATCCCTCGTTGCTATTTTTTCACCGAGTCCGGTATCTGATGATTTTCTTATCTCGTCGGTCTTCTGTGCAAATACCTTGTCTGCCTGGTGCCGGGTTTGCAAATTCTTGTGCTGGAAATAGACAATATCATGCCACATGCATGCCTTGTCCAGCACGTTGATGGTGTATCTCTGCATGCCAACCTTTTAGCTATCTTGCATCCTGGCCCGTAAATCTTGTATCTGGAAATGTGTAGCTCGAAAGATGGACTGTTGATCAGCGTATCGACGATCCCTCTTCCAGATTATATCTTTCTTCTATGATTCATCACAAACTACTGCGCTGCGAACAGATATATACCCGACATTTATATTTTTTTGTTTCGGTATTATTTCAGACTTGGAACAATGCAGATGTGTTACATATTTAAATACGACATTTCAGTTGGAATGCTGCCAGGAGCTGTTTTATCGGAGTGATAATTTGAAGAGACGTACTAAAACCTGCTTAATGTCATCAAGAAGCTGGTTTATGCTACCTCCTCATCCAATGTATGATATAAACCAAGCAGAAGAAAACAGTTTACAGATCGTCAAGCAAGATGTTACTCTACCCATACACATTCACGCTGAAGATGAAGCTATTTCCCACGAATCGCGATATGGAAGCCTATTTGCGAATACAGTGAGCTACCTCATCATAGATGCATCAAATTGTGGAAAAACTAGTATACTACAGATCCCGCTAAGAAGAGAATGAACTTCGGTTCGAGAATGTGTACCTGTACTCCAGATCGCTCTAGCAACCGAAATACCAACGACTGGCACGAATACTGGAAGCTGTGGATGGTGTGGGTTATTTCCCCTGCAGTAATAACAAAGCCATCGTGCCGCTGAATGAAGGACTGCCAAACTCGATATTTGCCTTTGATGACATAACGTGCGAGAAATAAACTTGTATTCAGTAATAATTTTGCATGGGATGGCACGCGAACATGGACTGCATGTACCTTGGCCAGATTTATTTATGAATTACCAAACAACTGCTTCGCGATAATGCTAATATGTTAGTGCTGTTTCGCATGGACAATATGAATTTGCGGCATGTGTACGACCACCACGTCAATACGGACATGCCATTATCAGATTTCAAGACCCTGTGTGGCTTATGCCAGAACAATGAGAACATATTTTTTGTGATTGTAAAAGACTGGCCTCTATATAATGGCAGGTACAGACATGACTTCGATCAGTTTATAGTAAGACACTGACCATGAATCACAGTACAATTTCCAAATTCGGACATGGTCTACACTTTGATGATGATGATGGAAATATACTAATGGAAGTTCGCCTCACTGCTGTTCGCAGGGGCCAGTCGCTTATTGGGCAAAAATCGAAAGTGTGAAAAAGGAAGCGTTGGTATATTTGGTGGCTAACAACCAGACGTAGTGTGTCCGGAGGAATGGATAATATACCTGATCAATGCGAAAATTTAAGACCGTTCACAATACGTTACTGACCAAACTGGGTACTGAAACCAATGTTGCGAGGCATAGCAAGAAGATGCTGGATGCATGCATCGACCGACTGGAAACGATCGAAAATTCCCTTTCCTCAACTCGAGAATGAATGTTATATAATATATATATATATATATATATATATATATATATATATATATATATATATATATATAAAATATATATTCATTATATAAACACACACGCATGTGTAGTTTTGCGTTTATTCCACTCTATAAATTAATTATGGCGGACCCAACCGTACTGACAACTGAGCTGCAGCAGGCCATCGAAGCTGTTTGTGCGAAATATCTTCTCGTGAAAAGTTACTAACTGGCTCTCGAGAATCGAAGGAAAGAGGCTTTCAAGCCGATAACCAGGCATCTCGACTAACATGGTCCACAATGCCAGGAGGAAACTTTGCCTCGGCTGGATATCAAACATGAAATCACGATGGCAGGACGGACCCCGATGCGTAAATGGAAAAAATGCCCGGAATTTTCCGAATCGGAAGGTGGCATCACCAGTGACGAAGATGACCTGCCTCTGATCGATTTGCTGTGCGCACAGGAATGGAAAAGAGCACGATAGCAGGGACCCCAGGTGGGACTGCTGGTCGGGCACTACATCGCTTCCTACTCCGATTGGAACAGCGACAAGACATACGTCCTACGACACTTCAACGAAAAATGGTCTCTCGGAAAAAAGGAAGTGATATGTTCTTTCAGGAAATCTGATGCAGATCGGCATGCACAAGTTGAAAACGACACATGGCCTGTGTGAACTGTTGTTTCGTAGGCCACCTAGACACTACACAACATCTGATTTTCACAAGTACCATCACCTGCTACAGTCCAGTCATGCTCATTATGCGGACAATAACCCCTCAACACTGCGATTTAAGGACACGATCGATGCGAAATTCGGCATTATCGTGGAACTGTTTCCTCGATTGGCCGAAGCTATTAGATCGGGTCTGCTGCTGCAGAAGATCAACACCAAACGCAAGATGGACAATGTGGTTTGGGACGATCCGAACAAACTCGTCGATAGACTATTGCTACTGGTCGTTTTGCAGTCTGTGGGACACCGGTCGCACACCAACGAGATTATATCCATCATTGAAGAACTCGTCGAAGCTGGCTATGTCGTACAATGACGAAATATGCTGTTTCCGATGAATTGCACAGGTCGGCCATAATGAATTATCTTCGGAGAAAGTACGCTGTGAAAGGGCTGGACGATAATTTCCGATCCGACTTTATCGAAATGCAAGACTTTAATCGTGCGAATAAACGCCACCGCTACATTTCGACCATAAGAGATACACTTTCCAAGTATGTCTGGACCAGACCAATCAAGTAGAAGAATGCACATGACGTCACCGAGGCTATCGCGAATGTGTTGAGCGAAGGATGCATAGCAAATCTCCACACGAATGATGGTAAAGTGTATTTTAATGATACTGTCCATGCACTGATGAAAAGGTAAAGCATAAATCACTATTCCACGTTCTCTGGACTCAAGGCTAGCATCGTAGAGTGTTTACCCGGGACTCTAAAAGCCAAATCGTGGTGATATTTCATGGCGAACGGAAATTACGAGTGGCTTGAGCTACTACCGAAACTCATACGTGAGTATCTACCATTCATTATACCACTCACATTAAGCCCGAAGAAGTCGAGGACGACTCCCTGCTTCGGTCCGTTTATGCTATTCCAAAGAGGATGGATCTGCACAAGCCTAAAACCAAGATCAGTGACTTGGTCTGCATCTCTAAACAGTGTGGCATTTTCCACGAAGCAAATCGTTACAACACTGGTCGGAAGAATTCCACAATGTGGTTCGCATACGAAATTGGTACCCGCGCATATATTATCTGGAGGACCTACTAGGCTAACCCATCGTCGGAGGCTTTTACACAGAGGAGATACAGCCTGCAAAGTTCCCTGATGTTTATTTGGTGGAAAAGGTGCTAAAACGACGTAATGAGCATGTGTATATGAGGTGACTAGGGCAATCGAAATGTGGCGACTCCTGGGTCTACGAGAAAGACATTCTTAAATAGGACTTACCAATGTTTTTTTTTAAAAGTGGTTATATGTACATTGAATTTAAAATAAAGTGTGTTTTTAACTTACTTTGCCTTAATTTTATTCTTGCCTGACCTTATACACAATATTTGGTTGGCGATAGTTAGCTACGTGCAGGTGCATATCTGTAAAAATGTGGGGATCCATCACACTTTGTTAAAATATCTTCAATGATCAATGAACTGAAGGATCGGGGTTTCATCAGATGAGAATGTTGGCTACTATCCGTATTCTGCAAACATCAGCGAAATGTACTGATCAAATGTAAATAATAAATTAAATTGATAAATACATAGCAATATGGGTATAATTTCTTATGTAGTCCCTTCTGCTTCTCTAAAAACGTATTAATTTGGTGGTGTTTGAGAGTCATTTTAAATCATATATATGTGAGTGCAAGCAGTACGAGGGCTGTATTATTATGTCTTACTCGGGATGTTTAAAATCGATAGGGTTCTGTATGGCAAAAGGAATTAAATTAGGGGAATATTTTTTATGCAAGTGTTTAGGTCAGTCATTCGAAGGGAATAAATGCATATACAGGTTTGGAGTGTTTATGTAACATAGCTAGTGTTTGGCATCGGCAGACTTGAGAAGTGCAGTAATGACTTTCTATTTACAAACTGCTAAAATTTATAGTATTATGAAAATTTTTAATATTGCTCGCTAGTTAAACTTTTTTTGCATATCACTTTTGAGTGTATACCAGTTTTAAATACACTTATTGCTCATGGGTTATTTTAAGAAGTAGATGTTTTTATACATACATATATTTATTCAAAATAAAAAAAAAAGAACTTAATACATAATTTAAAATTAGTTTTACTTATATTCGCACACATTAAGTCGACATATCAGAGTATAATAATGTTTTGAAGGGAACAGCATCACCTTCGGTGTGGATAAACATGGAAGGCCTACAGGATGGAACTACTGCTGGTACATGTCACTAGGGATGAGTCACTGGAAGTGGAGTCACTACTAGCATAATTGCTGCTGGAGTACATAAGCTGTGGTTTATGGTTCATGAACAAACATATCTGAATTATTTATATAGTCCAGCTTGAATTGACATTAATGTTTTTTTTAGGAAAATCTAGCTTCTCGAAGCAGTTTTTTCCTATATACAGAGCACAATATTGATGCACATGGTGTATCCACTGTCGGTAAATTACCAATTGTTTTTAATACTTCTATAATGTTGTTTACCATTGCATGATTCTCTGTATCTGATGTCCCCGGGCATCGCATAAGATGGCACTAGTTGTGGAGCTCAGTGATGAACGGCGTAATTACTATCATTGTACATGAAGCTGGATACTAACCTGGAGGTTTTGTATGATGAAAATTCATTCCACTGCAGATGGAAATGTACATTCTCACTATACGTTTCAAAGTATATCGAGCTGTAAATATCACCACACTCTTTTTAAATTGTAATACCATTACTGCACATAGTGTAAGCTTTCAGTCACGTTGTCATAGCAAGTGCTAGGGTTGTACATTATTCATAGTGCTGACTCGATGCTAATAGGACCAGGTAACAGGAATTCTTCTTCATCTTCCTTGCAGTCTTTAGAAAATGGTTCGTTACCATCATATCCAGGGTCAATGGTGGTTGGACTGGCTGACTTCTGGACTGTTTGACTACTGCTGACCGTAGACTGGGCAGAAGAAAACTGGTTGCAGACTGGTGCTCAGAGTACGAATGCAGCGTACACATCCCAGGTAAATGGGGTGCACATAGTCTCCTAAGTTGTTCTGCCATTGTTCAAAATGGCGGTGTGGCGTTCTCCATAGCAATACTAGGACCACAAAGTAATATTGTAACTGTCTGGTCTTCTAATTTCATGAACAATTTTTCTATGACCCCAAACTTGATGTAGGCGTTCTTATTTTGCTTGACTTATCAGCTCACTGGTAGTGCAGTGTAGATTTAATCAGGCCGGAGGTGGTACACAGGGCAGGTAATAAAGCAGCATGGTACTGAAACAAACCTGATCCGATGTTCAAATCCTTTGCAGGCTTGTGCTTGCTCTGGGAGTCCGGTTGGCTTGCAATGCGCGTGACGGTAGCCCACGGTAACATCGGAGTAAATTACTGCATCATCAAGTCGGAACTGTGCTGATATGATGTGATGAAACTAATACTACGAGCCTTTTCCTCAAATGATATATCAGTGTCGCCCTCTCCACTGTCTTTCCCACTCCACCACCATTCTGGATGGGCCAGTTCTTGCTCGTGAAGCCTGCTGACTCATACTTTTTAGTTAACTCAAGTTACCTGACACCATGCAGGTGCAGACCTGCTAACATTGCTATATGCTGACTTATTCTATCTGACACTATGCAGATTGTGAAAACGAAGTGGAAGCACGTACGTATGCAGTTAGCAGACACTGTGCAGGTGCAATCCTGTGAAAATGTTATGTGTTGACTTAGACTATCTGACACTATGCAGATTGTGAAAACGACATGAAAGCACGTACACATGCACTTGTGCAGGTGCAGACATACTGACACTGCTCTTGCCGTTGTTTTAAACTTTGACAAGGTCAACTGCCCTGCCTGTACATGTATGCTAGCAAACTCAACTCCAGTAACCGAAAAGGTATACATATTTTACTCAGAAAGTAATTTTTTCCATAATTGATCTACTTATTGTATTAGTCTTTTTTCTCTGTTTTGAAAACTAAAGGTTAACTAAGTTTTTTCACCACTACACTTTACATTACCTTATCTGTGAATTTATGGGGTACATGACAAACAATAAAATAAGAGGTAAAATTGTTTTAAAATTATACACATATTTTATTCAACCCTTTAAATAATTGTGGTTGCTATCACAACCACATACTGTATGGGTCAACTTGATATACCTTTTCCCTGACTACTGACTCTTATGCTACAGTAGTGTGTTTCTAAATGGACTCTGGTTCTCCAAGCAACCACGTCTGGGCTGCCGAAGTTGGTAGCCTTTACTGAAAGGAGGAAGTTTCCGAGGTGGTTGCTATGCGCACCACCGTCTATTGCCAGATTAGTTATGTTGAGTGAATGTCCTATTTAGTAAATAGGAACAGTGTTTTTGTGAAAATAGAAAGGAGACAAAAGGAGTGCTATTGAAACAATTGTTGTTGTAACATGTTGAAATTGTGTATTTCTTCTAATATTTGTATAGCTGAATTTAGAGTATATGTTTCTTCAGTGAATAAACTAATATAATGCTTTCAGTGTTTACTTTCATGCAGTTGTACACTTTCTCACAAAAGTAAACTGCGAGAGTACTGAGTAAAATCGTTATAGTAACTTGCAAATACATATTTATACAGGTTGTTAACATGTAGATGACAATTTTTTATTATTTGCATTCAAGTTATGGGAATTTTTAAATTCTGGAGTGCAGAACTATTTTATGTTATGAAACATACTTTTGCGAATGTTTTCATTTCTTAGTAGTTTGTTACACATATTTGGTTTCCCTTATGAAAGCTAACTTGAATTATTATTTCCTGAATGTGTTACTTAGGTAACAGCTGACTATTTGCTGTAATTATTGCATAAAGTTGTGGTCTGTGTCAAAAGTTTCCAAACACTGTACTATAAAAGATTTCTAAATGAGGTTTAAAATAATTGTTCTTCCCAGATATGTTACAATTGGCAATAATATATTAAATTTATGCCAGTTGATATGTTACAGAACATTTATAACTAACTATTTATTACCTATTATTACCAAATAATTGCAAACACATACACAATCAAACAGCTTGAAGCTATGAGCCAGGAAGAATTGCAAGTATTCATGAATTCTGCTGCGGGTGACGTGGTATTTGATTGAGGTGGGAGGGGATTCAGATGAAGACGATAATATGCCAGTACTACAACCGAAAGCAAGTTCAAGTGGGCCAAGTCAAATATCTGTGAATGCAGTTCTAGGCATTTCCAATTTGGATTTAGATTCTGATGATTCTGTAAATAATCCTGATTTTGTTGCTGAGCCATCAGCAAATTGTGTACGACTTTTGGTTTCCTCTTAATCTAGCAGTGAATCAGATGAACCATGTGAAGTAATGAAAACACATAACTTATATTTTGTGAAGAAAGCTAGTGATGCAGAAGGATTTTCTACTCATGTTTTTACACAGCCCTCTGGACCAAAATGTGAAGTGAATCTGAAATATCCTCTTGAAATATTTCTAAAATTTTCAAATATTCACTTCTTGAAATTATTGTTGACCAGTCAAATTTATATGGTCATCAAAAAGGTTTAGATTTAGGTTTGTCTGTCTCTAAACTAAAAGCTTTCTTTGGTATTTTGATTATTATAGGTTTCCACTCTTTAACAACAATAAGACTATACTGGTCATCAGATACAAATTTTCATGTCAGAAGAATAGCTAGTGCTATGTTATAGAGGCGGTATCTGAAAATACTTCGTTTTCTACATCTCAGTGATAAGGAGAAAATGCCTGCCACATTTGACAAGTTGTATATTATTAGGCCTTTTATAGCTCACATGAATACTGTATTTATAAATGGTATATATCCAGGCAGGTTTATAAGCACTGATGAGAGAATGGTGGTTTCAAATATCATTCGTCTTTGAAACAGTACATGCCACTGGCACCTACCAAGCGCAGTTTCAAAGTATGGGAAGCTGCTGCTGCCTGTGCAACAACTGGATACATGCTTAGTTTTAGCATATATTAAGGGAAAAAATTTATTCCACAATGAAGGTTCATTAGGCGAAAAATGTTGTAATGGCACTTGCAGCACCTTTCCAGATGTTGGGTTTTTGTAATTTTTCACAGGTTTTTTTTAACAGTTTCTCGTTATTACTCGAACTGACATCGAAAAAAAAATGTTAACATGTGGTGCAATCAACCAGAACATATTTATTTTCCTAAAACATAACTAACAAATTGAGAGTAAACTGGAATGGGGAGAAAGTGATTTTGCAATGGACAATGACATTTCTGTGGTAAAATGGATAGACAGAGGTACAAAAGCTGTAACTTTAGCTAGTAACATGCACAACCCAGCTGCAAAATCTCAAGTGTCTAGGACAAACAAAAAAAGGTGAGAAGGAAAGTGGTTGCAGATTATAATTCGTACATGGGGGTGTGACAGATTTTACCAACTTCTGTCAAGATACTCCATATCATGGACATCGTGAAGATTGTGGGTAAAGCATTTTTATAACATATTAGATTCCGCAATCGCAAATTCTTTTATACTGTAACTTGCTAGTAAGAAGGGAAACAAACCTGTGTCACGTCTCAATTCCAGAAATATGGTAGCTAATCAACTTATTGGAAATTTTTGTTCAAAAAAGACACATAGTCCTCAAAAAAACCTAAAAATAATAATATCAAATGCCAACTTGTCTAAAAGTGCATCTGGTGATAATGGAAATGCAGATAATTGTTTTATGCAGTTTTCTGATGTTGGGTCACACATGCCTGCTGAAAGCACACTAAGGCAGTGCGCACATTGCAGCACCAAGAAAAACCCAAAAAGAAGTAGGGTAATTTGCAAAAGTTGCAAGGTTGTATTATGCATAAATTGTGTTGAGCTTTTCATAAAATATCATATGTTTTATATGATTTCAAAAGGCAAACATTTCAAAATATGGTTACAATATTTTATCTAAGAGTGTTTCAAAGATATTGTTTGATTGTAACATCGTAAATGATTTGCATTGGTAAGCTATCCATATGTTAAGTGTAACACTGGGAAAATATCTTCAATAGTAAGTTCTGCAAAAGTGATACAAAAATTACTGTGAAAAGTAGCGTGTAGGTGGTCGACATAGTGACCATCATTCACCGCATATGCTGTGAGTCATTAAATTCACGGTGGTTCAATACATGACCACCTATTTTGCTCGAATTATACATTTTATACAACTGTTTATGTCTACTGACTATTTTTGTGTTGCTTACACTATCAAATAAAGATGATTAATTCAATCAAATTCTGTATAGCTTGAGAAATCTGTGTTGTCCTTTAAAGCGATAATTCTTTTATTTGGTTTTTCACCTGCATGTTAAGCAATATTAGTTTATATTAACAGGTAAAAAAAGTTTTTAAAAATAATTTTTTGTTTTCTACATTTATGTTGCGGCATATTTTTGCATTACTTATACATATAAAAGGAAAATAATTTTCAAGACACAAAGGCTTTTTTTTTTATCAAAAATTCCCTTTTTTTTTTTGGTTTACACACACTGACATGCATCATGTGCCTAAAATAGAACTGACAACTATAAGTTTATTCACCCAATGTTGCTCTGTTAGAAACACTGTTTCCTTATATTTTTTGTTATTATCTACTGTCCTTTCCCATCCTCATCCGGTGAGATTATCTTTACCTCGCATGGCAGGCTGCGACAAACCGTGGTCCGAACGGAATTGTCAGCTTCTTCGTCCGGTAGGAGTCTATGCGTCTCGCCATCGCATTCTTCACTAAAGCGAATAACTGTTTCTTGTCCCCCTCGTCGTATTTCGTATTCCCTACGCTGGATGCCTCCTTTAGTGATGATTGTTTCACCATTGTTCAGGTCCAACAGTTCGTCGGCCCAGCATGGTAGGGTTATGTCCGGCCTCATGTTGTACAATGCACAGGTTTCACCATCGCAGTGAATTCTGTCCATAAAATGCACTCTTGACTTGCCTTCGGCGTTCATGATGCTCGGGTTGTACGCAGGCACCAGGATGTATGCAGGCACGGGAATGATTCACACCATCGCAGGCTTCTATGTTTTCCGCAGGATCCTCATACCGTGGGTCTCCTAGCCAGAACTCCACTCGGCGGAACCCGTGTATGGCTTGGGATAACACTTCACTATACCTGACTCGAACGAGCCGGGGTATATCACCTCGTGCATCGAATATCATGGTGGTGGTGAGATGGGAGTAGCTGTGGCGGGCGCCATCCAATTGCTGATGGTTGCGATAGTTGTCTGCATGGACGCCTTATGTGCTGGAAGCCATTCGTCGCTTGTCGTCAAGGTGACGGTGGTGCTGGGTCGGTGACCTGATGTGATCAGCTGCAGGAGGTCGGCGGTCGCTTGGTTTGCAGAGCCGTTCATGTTGTTCACTGTGTGAAGTCCTTCGTCGATGGAGAAGGTGGTGTCGGTGGTGGCTGTTGCTGCCCGACGTCGCGTCTTGCGCCAGCTCCGCGAATGAGGAGTGTCCTGAATGGAAGTGTTGCAGCCTTTGAAGCAATCCTTGCAAGGTAGGCAGTCACATATATTTTCGTCTTGCTTCAGGTAAGCTGGAAGTCTGTTGTACATGTATCGAACTTTGTGGTGTGCATATGTAAGCCAGAACTCTTTCCGTAGAAAGGGCAGTTCTTTTTCTGTATCGATGGCCGTGAGCAAGTGTAGACTCCCACATGCGACGATCGCCGAAATGATTTTCTGACGAGTGGTACAACACACAGACATCTTCTAAAACTCCAATGGAGGAATAAACTGCAATCTCTAAGGCGAGCAGGTGATGTTAACGATGGCAACGACAGGCGGAAGACTAGGTCCCTAGGCCTTTTATATGCTGGTGTATGAGAGCATTGGCGGGGAAAGGAGGATGCCTCATTGGCTCTGACAATCTAGCGGATGGGAAAATAAGTAAGACTGGAGGGAGGGGTAGGTGAAGAGGGGTTTGGGGTGGGCGGACATGCTGTGACAGGTGAGATAAACAGATCAGCTGTAGTAATCATTTCCTCAAACATATTTATTTTGAAAAAAATTGTATTTTTATGGCATTAGCACCTGTAATAAATTTATTGGATAAAAATGTAATAAAACAAGTCTTCATAGTAAAAAAAATATTATATGTAAATAAAAAATGTTATAAAAGTACTTAAAATAAGTTGTAACATTAAAAAATCATATAAATTATTATGTATACATGAAAATAATTCTTATTGAATGTCTATGCTTATATGAAAAAATATATGTATATAAAAATATACTGAAAAAGAACTTAAAATATTAAATCTAAGTTAAAACTGAATAATAATATAATACAAATAAATGCTTAAAAATAGATATGTATGTTAATTCTGAAAAATAAAAAAATACTCAAAATGTAAAATCATAAAATTATATGTAAAAAAAACTGAATACTAAAAAAATACCGAAAATGGCCGGGATACTAAAAAAAATATTGATACGATTTTTAAAATAACCAATACAAAATATTTATTCTTTTAAAGCCATGTCCCAGCGAATGTCTCGATTGTTGAGTAGTCTAAGGCATCACTATGACGACCTAATGTTCGGCAGTTCGATCCCGCACTTTTTCAGATGGGATTTTGATCTCTGAAAAAAGCAGCGCCTCTGGTGGCCAACTCTAGTGCCAAGATAGCGGTCGAGCGACATCAGCGCCGTTAGCAACAGCCGATGTAAACAAATGTATCGACCAGAAACGAATAAAAAACGAAAAAATCAAGATGGTCTACTGAAACAAATGACAAACGAATGTGACTAATTGGGAAACAATAGGGAAAGAGAGAAAATATAAGGAAATGGAGAAAGAGAGAAAGAGAGGAAGAGAGGAGAGAAAATAAATAGAGAAAGAAATGAGAGAAAAAGTGGGAGCAGTCGGAGAAAATTACCAGAATGCAAGATAATCAAAAACTACTCGGAATGATAGAGCATGAAGTGAAAAAACAAAATGGTGAGTCCAATATGGCAACATAATGGCTACCAAGGTGGTGGGTCCAAGATGGTGGCGTACTGGCTATAAAGATGGCAGCATACTGGTTACAAAGATGGCAGAATAAGAGATGGTGGTTGCGTGACCTGAATGGCAGAGCGGGAAGCCTGGAATCCAATATGGTGGCCGTGCACCTCACGCCTCCAGTTCCCAATTCTTCCATAGATCCTTCGATCAATCCTTTGGTTTGTCCCCCACCCATATGTATAGAAATTACATTCGTTCGCTAAATATCTCGAAATTTGTACATGACGACAAAATTAATGTTTTGTATGGAGTCAACTTTCCATGCATTTTTTATACTAAAGTATTATCATTCTATACGTAGATCTTTACATTAATCACCGAGTGCTCATAGCACCACTTTAAAGTTGTGAAGGAAAAAAGGATACGGCATACAAAAACAAAGAAAACGCCAATTATTTTTTATGATAATCTATTATTATTTTTTAATTACAATTTCAAAAGAAAGCAGCTCATTACACCATGTGATATATCCCCGATCCTTCAGTTTATTAATGATTGAAGATATCTCGTTAATGTGCGAGAGATCTCCGCGTTTTTGGTCAATCAAATATCTGAGTCTATCAACAAGTTCATTCGGGCCTTTGGAAAATAAGTAGCCTGTATTGTCGGCGTCTTCTGCCTTCTTTGTGTCGCTTATTGCAGCAAATGTGTTGGGGTGTATCAGTGCATCGAGAAAATCGCCATCATTGTCTTCAAAACTATAAGTCTTCACGTCCATTTTCATCAATACTCTCTTCGTGGTCACCTTCACCTCCCGTTTTGCATTCTATGTAAAATGTGCCTTTCTTTGTAGCAGAAGTTATTTGCTCATCAGTATTTAGAGCCGACGACCGTTTATTTTGGAGTTCGTCTACTTCACGCGAAAGTTTGACAAGTGTAAATTCCACACAAAACAACTCTACTGCACTCATTCTTTCATTAGCATTAACTGTCTCAGCATAATCGGCCTGTCGAATCGGTACCCATCAATGCAGCAACAGGTATTGGGTTTATTTTCATAAATCATTTTATAATTTTTAAATATATGTTCTGAATATTATTTAATATTTTAATTTTTGGGTTCTAGGTCATCCAGTGCCATGGGAATGGGTACAGTTCAAGGTCATTGTCATCGACATCTAACATGGCGGACGAAATGGACACCGGCCGACTTGGCGAGGGTTGGTCGTGTTGGCAACTTAGTCGATCCACCTGCAATCTATACCGGACCATCTACATATACATCTTTATATAATTTTAAAAAAATTCAATTTTTTCCCCATTTTTTAAATTTTTTATATATTTTTGGGATTTTATACTTTTTCTGCAAATTTTTTTGGCATTTTTTGGGGTTCAATATTCCCAAAGTCAAGGTCGAAGATCATAGTCGAAGGTAAAAAAAACGATCTCCCCAAAAACCTTTCAATGGATCGTTTTTGCAAATAAAGGAATCGTTTTTTTAATGAGAGGATCGGTCCTTTTTGAGGGATAAACGGAAAATTTTAAGCGAAAAATGGTCAACTTGGAGGGAAAAAATAGAAATTTTAAGAGAAAAAAAGGAAGAATGTAAATTCAAGATGGTGGCGGTCGGCGCCTGGCGCCTATACCGGATGCCGTTGCGCCAGGCTCTCCATTTCTCTACTCCTGTGTAATCTCACATTTCAAAACATTTCACGCACAATTAACATTGTAGCCTTTTTTTGGCATAGCAATAATTTTATTTAAAACCTATGAAAATATCTGTTACTACAAGTGGTCAAATGAGATACTTGGACTGTAGAGAGATATAACATTTTGCATTTTATTTTAACAATAATTAATGCGTTCATATTTCGAACGGATCTGAGATCGAATACGATCTTATATTTCAAATTACGGAGGAAAACGATCACCTATACGTGTTACAAAACAGCAAAGGTTTATAAACCAGTTAAAAAAAACCTCGAAATGTACTTCAAATCGTCCTACGCTTGAGGCTACATTGAACGAAATAAATTAGATTTGTTGAGCTAAAATCTTCGTTTATGTTTGGTGCGTCAATCAGACAAAAAATTATGAATACTTTAAAAGTTTGTGTCGTTTAGTGAGAAGTGTTGAACATAAATGAGAGAAGTAAAGAAGGGGGCAGATGTAAAGAGATTAAAAGCGAACTAATGACATATTTATCAGATTTTATGTTGCTTGGTTATGCAAGCAAAGCTCAGAGGGAAATGTTTTTAAGCACAATGTGGTGAGTGCAGAAACTACTTTTTGGTTATGAAAGTATATGGTAGGACTAAGTTGGCCGCAAAAATTATGATATGACTACACAGTTCCATTTGCCTTGTGTTTTGAATTTTACTAGATAAAACATTACGTACTTTGTTCTGAATCTTAGCTTCCAAATGAACTCAGCGTTATATATACGTACAGGAAATACTCCAGTTAATTTAATTGAATTATACAAATATTTAATAAACAAATAAATTAAAGTATGCAATAGAATTCACATTTCCTTGAATGTTTCGTGCAATTGAAACTACTTTACAGAATGGGGCGGAATTCAACCAACAAACTTCATAAAAAGGTTCATTATGCAAAATCAAGTTGGGAATATGTTATGAGCCACGTTCTACCTCAAATAAATACCAATAGAGAAATGCCTTTGAATATCACGTTTTAAAAATATAGATATTTTTATTTTGTAATGATATAAAATGAACTGAAATTGAATTACAATTATCCTAACATTGTTTTGTGTTATTGTGGTTTACAACCTAAGGGCAAACCCTCATTAATACTTCCTACAGTAATTAAAATAACATGGGTGGCTTTCCTCTCCATTGCAGGCAACATTTTGCCATCAGGGTCAGTAAATTACTGATGGTGGTTAATTGAGCATTATTACCTAATTAACAACAAGAAGTTAGTGATGCCTAGTTTCCTCTACATGGGTGAAAATAAATCTTAGTGAATATCTTGAAAGCTTAGATGGTAGGCAGGCGTTGACGTCTCATTGATAGCAATATCATTAGGATTAAATTAGAAACATGTGATGCAGACAAAATAAAATTAAAATACACGAGACACTTACCCAGAATTCGTATTTAGAAAAACCCGCAAAATTAAGCTAGCTTGCAAACAACTGCATCACGGAGGTAGGATTCGGAGCATCGACTTCGGATGTAATCAGTGCAATTATTTTAATGATAGGGTTCACTAACCTTAAATATTTACTGGGCCATCATTTTGAAAATAACTGTCTGAGCAAGAAGAACACATAATTTTAAATGACCTACCATAACGCTACTCGTGTGAAAAATTGGATGGAAATCGTTTGGTTGGTCTCCCAGTTATGAAAAAAAAAAATTATTTTCTTAAATGATGCTATATTACAAAATTGCTTGAAAAGAGGCCCTGTACACGATGTTTGAAATATATAATATAAGCATAAAAGTTTGATTGAAATTGCTAAATTGTTAAATAGACATGCCAAACGAAACAAACAATGTATATGGCCGCCATTTTTAAAATCATTGTCTGACCCCCTTCCAATCATGTAACTTTGCATGGCCTTCTGTAGGCATGCAAAATGTTGTGGAAATTATTCAAATTTCTCCGCAAAAATGACAAAATATTCGGTTTCCTTTTCTGAAACTACTTTCCAAAAAATCCGGCAAAGAAGGATCTCTGTATGCATATCGGTTGATTGGTCCTCGACATAAGGCATAAAACCCCCACTGATCATGTGACGATATTGATAAATGGAGGGCAAAAGTTTATATATTAGCACATTCGATATTATTGTCAAAGACACAATATACATAGTTACATGTAAATCTGTTATGTACATAGTTTCGTAGATACAGCGTACTAAGTCAAAATGGTTGTATATGCACCATTCAGAGATTACATACTTAAAACATATATATTAATATGGCCTACCACGCTACAACTTCTTCGCCAAATTTGAAAGAACTCGTTTGATTGTTTCCCGACATGTTATAAAAACTATATAATTTCATGTGGTGCTATTTTAAAAAAAATGAAGGAGAAATGAGGCTTTCCCTAAACAATTTTGATGGATATAACTGATACAGTCAGCATACATAGTTAGGTTGAAATATGTTTTGTAGTTTCGTAGATTAAAGATTCGGAGCTAAAATGTTTATATAGCTTAAGTTTGGAAATATGTGTCTGATCATCTCAGAATTTATCAGTTTACATAGTCTGCCATAGTGTTAATTGTTTGCCAAATTTGGCAGAAATCGGTTGTTTTTTGGAGATCACAACGAAAAATGTTTCAATTGATCCTATATTACAACATGAAGAGAAAATAGATTTTGTGTATACTCATTTGATTGTTGTAATATATATATATATATATATATATATATATATATATATATATATATAATATAAAGTTTCATTGGAATTAATTACATGGTTTCGGCGATATAACATACAGAATTAAATAGCTATATGGCCGCCATTATGAAAATAAGAGCCTGACATTCCTCAAATATATCAGTTATCACTGCCTAACACAGTGCTAGTTTTTTTCCATATTTTTTGGAATTGACCAATTGATTCCCGAGGTATAACCTGAAAACTTTATTTATTCGTGTGGCACTTTCTTACAAAATGGTTGTCAAATGAGGCTCCGTTTGGACATATTTGATGTTTGTTATATATACTCCCCGCATACAAAGTTAAGTTGGAATTGATTAAATGGTTTCGAAGATATAGCATACTGCGTTTAATAGCTAGATGGCCGCCATTTTGAATATAAGAGTCTGACGTTTTTGAAACATGTTTATACATTATAAACTGTGGCAATACTACTTGATTGTCAAATTGGTAGGAATCTGTGATTTGTTTCCCGAGAAATTATACAAAAACTTAACTAATTCATGTAGCTTTATCGTACAAACTGGCCTACAAAAGTTATTTTCTGGCTTATTTAATGCTTGTAATAGGTACTCTCAGCGTACAAAATTTGGCTCTAAATGGTCGAATGGCATGGTAGTTATACCAATTATACCTAAAATCTTTGTATAACCACAGTTTTTTTTAATAAATGCTTAATAAAGTTTAATTACATTTACCTGGTGTATAGCGCTATCTTTCCAAATGGCTGACAAAAGTTGTTGTTGTTTAGCTTATATGATACTTGTAATACGTACTATCAGTGTACAAAATTTGGATGAAATTAATCAAATGATATGGTAATTATACCAAATATAGCTAAAATAATCATATGGCCGCCACTTTGAAAACAAATGTGTTATTAAGTTCAGTTACTTCCATTTAGCTAGTCAATCATAACATTACTTACGTACCAAATTTGGTGAAAATAGGTTGAGTAGTTTCTTAGATACAAAATAAAAGATTTACTTTTTCATGTACCGCTATCTTCCAAAATGGCGGACCAACAACAATATTCCCCTCAGAATTTGATGCTTATAACTTGCGCCATTTTGAAAGTATGTGCCCGGCGTGGTCGAAAACTATAAAAGTCAGGTGTCCTTGCTTAGTTCTGTATGTGTACCGAGTTAGGTGAAGTTCGGTTTCTCGCGTTCAAAAATTGAAAAGGGGGGACACATACGCACACCCATTCACACACAGGCACACAGACAGGAAAGTGATCTTATAAGCCTGTCTTTCCTTCGGAAAATAGGCTAAAAATGGTCCTCTTGTTGTAACTGCCCAGGCGACACCATTTTCGTGTAAAATGCACACATATTTTCGGCTGCAGCGATTCATGCCTAGCATGTAGGGAGTTCTACCTACATACGTCTACGGTATACTGCTACACCAAATACGATGAAATATAATACTGAACCGCTCCATACCAATAACATAGGCAAGCGCGCGACAAGCGACAGTGGCAAGCTCTAACGGCGTGGTGTGATGAATGTCTGCGACTGCTATGGCAAAAGCACGTAGGACCTACACATGTCAAAAAAAAAAGTGTCTTAAAAGTCGTGTATTTTATTTAACTGAAATTACGCGCCCATATACTAACTGCTGATAGTGTGTATTGCCTGCCGGATTTAATAATGATTGTACATTATTTACAAACATGAGTTAGAACCGAGAAAGTAGCTTAATTTTTTCTTTTAAAAAATATTGCGATTAAAAGTGTGTAACTGAATATCATAGAGCCACATAAAATAATTTTTGCTCGAAACCTACCCGTATATAGTCAAAAAAATGTTGGTGTAATACTGAAAGAGATATAATCATGAAAGCGGAATCCTGAAAGTTAAACTGAATAATATAAGACACAACAGTCTAGTTTAAAATCAATAGAAATCAAATGCAGTGGATTTGTAACTAATTACTGAAATATACATCTGAGAAATAAAATTGTAAATTTTTAAAACAAAATATACTAATTAATGTATATAATATATATTCTATACATAGTATAAAACTAAGTGTCCCGGCCATTTGTGTGTATTCGGCTAAGGCTTCGAAACGACGTTATGGATTTTAATGCAGTTTTCACCATCATTTAGAGAATTTCATGAGAAAGGTTCAGGTATAAAATACATTGATGTATGATGTAAGGATAGTACATAAATGTCGAAGTTTTATAATAAAGTCGTAAAAAACCGATTTTTCGGGCGCTTACATAGCTTACGCTAACTAAACCATAAGAGATACGCCAAATTAATGTACTACAGAATTGTAGATCTGAAAAATTATTTTTAAAAATCCGCTACAAAATATGTTTATCTTTTAAGGATGACCAACAGTAAAAATTTTTGTTTTTTAAAATTTGATTAAAAATAGGGGATCACTTACGAATACTTTTTTAACAACACAATATTAATCCTATGTATGTTACCTTAAGCATTAAGTGTGTATACTTACTGTAAACTTAAACAACCCCATATTTGCAAATCGCATCCAAGCGAGGCCGGGGCGGGTCGCTAATAATATATAATGCTAAAAGCCATTTCACACAATCAAATGTTTTTGAATATTTAATTACTTAAATTCAAGTTATTGAACTAAAATAAATCACTTTATATGCCTTTCAATGAATTTCATTCTTAAGCTATAAAGTCTCCACATGAAAATTTATTAGAAACTTCTTAATGAAACGAGTAAAAAAAGTAAAGCAAATTTGAAGTAGCTGTGATTCCAGCACCACACGAAAAGGATTGGTTAAACCACAACAAAATTTCTTAGTATTATTTAAATTTCCTTTTTATAAAATATGCCTCCTTATTTTGTAACCACTTTGAAAGGTGTGCACAAAACTCTCTTATTAATATGAGATTTCTTCAATTGATCTTGTCAGACAAGTTCTGATAGGCGATTGAAATTTGGAATTCAAGAAATCAGAGAATATGTTCAGAACGAAATTCTTGAAGGAAAACGATACATTTAATAAGTTTAATGAGAAAATAGCAGCGATTATGACGTTCATATGATGTCATGTAGTTTTCTTGGAATTTAATTAAATGAGGACTGAAGAAATATTTGATCATGAGACAGGACCTTAAGTCATTGCCATGTATTAATAATTTACAGAATTTCTTATTAAACGCAACATACAGCCAAACCTACACCGCATATTATAATATTTTAATTGATAATTAGGTTAGATTCAAAACCCATTATTATTGACATAAACACGCCGGATAATAAAAATTCGTTTCAAGAAATATCTACGCTATATTAAATGTGTCTTTTTGAGACGGAAAATATACAACAATTAAATTATACATAATAAAAATGCTAAGTAACAACCTCTTTTTAACAATTATCAGAAGTTTTAGAAAAATTCAACATACAGCTAGATTCAAAATAAATATTTTATGTGTGAATATTTTCGAAACAGACCAACCATGACACACAAATTCACGTGATCATAAATAATTGTTGCAGACAATTTTTGAGCCAGGTTCGTTCGTAAAAATCTAATATGTACATAACTGCAATTCGCCAATAAGTTTGTAATATACGTTTACATATGGATTTTTTTTTTGCATTGTTTTCCATGTGGATTTCATTTTTATAATTTGTGCGTTTAAAAAAATTGATCATTAAAATTTTAAAATTGTTAATCAAAAATTTTGAGCATTTATAGCACATTTCCAAATTGTTGGGTTTATAAACTAAGTGTGTCATTTTAGAACTTATTGTAAGATTTATTTGAAAATTGCGCAAAATACTACTTAAATATCCCGTATATTCTTGATGTCCAAAGCTGAACATAGTAATAAGGATGAAGGACCTTTACTCTGCCACATGTTTTTATCATGCAAATAACATGACTCTTTATACAATGCGGGGCCACGGTGGCTGAGCGGTTAGCCTGCTCACCTCCCACCATTGCGATCCGGGATCAATGTCGGCGGGGTCACTCCGGATTTTCGCATGTGGGAATTTTTGCTGGACGGTGCCGTTGGTTGGCGGGTTTCCTCGGGGATCTCCAGTTTCCCCAGCCCTTTCATTCCGCCACTGCTACATACTCATCTTAATTACCCTCATCGGCTCTCAAGACCTCGATGTTAAGAGCCGTCCAAATCTCTTCACTCACTCACTTTATACAATGTCAATTTACTTTCATTTGTATACTAGTGACACTGTTTTCAAGGTGTATAATTTATATATATATATCCTATAAAAAGTATTTCATACAGGTCATTTAAGAAACATAGTTTACTATATCTGGATCTAGACAAATATGGAATTTCAGCGACGTGTTACTTTAGCGGTAGTTTTATTGAAGTACATTCTATATCTTGCGTAATAGGCCCCTGGTGTAGTTTTTATTCCAATTAATGTGTGCTTGTTAAACTTTAATATATTACTACTATAGTCGTTAATTCATATCTTTGACTCAACGAATAGTGACTCCCCACGGAATCAGTAGGAAAATGGCCCGAGCACACACTGTAAATCATATTTATATACACATCAGAAAAATTTTTTTTTAACATCTTATCCTATTCATGTATCTGAAATTTCTGTAACCATTGTTAGTCGCTATAAACTAAGAAAGTTTGACAAGTTTCTATTTATACGTAAAATAAATGAATACAGTGTTTGATTGCTCGTCTATGCACTTTTGAAATATAAAATATAACATCGGAAAGTTTCTGAACCATGTTGATGAAATTTATAAATCCCACATATTCCGCCTGTCATTTTCATATTTCAAACACGCTCGAATATTTTTTAATTCTTATGTTTTCTATCTCGTAAAAACGACGCGTCGTGACATTAGTATATATGGTTGCGCGGGATCTACGAAATTATCCGTCACACCAGACCGCGAGAGCGCAGCACCGTCGCATGTCTCCCAAGAATCGGCGAACTCTCCAGTAATCTCTTTTATCGTATTTGGCTGTAACATTAATGTGATTACAGCTCGGAGGCTATTTGTTTCTGCTGCAAGTCTTGTGTGTGTTTCACTGAAGGTAGTATTTATGTATATTGCATATGCGCCTGGAACTATCGTCGCATCCGGAACGATTCGTGTGCGTTTCGCACGAAAACGTTCGGTCATAGGCAGTTGAAACAAGAGAACCGTTATTGTTAATTGGGTCATACCGCTCAATAAAACAATATCAAACGTTCATGAATCACGACGGTAAAAATGTTGTCTGCTAAAGAGGGTGTTCACCCCCTGTTTTTGTCATTACGGTGAAATATATTAATGAGAGATTGCGCTTAGGTTGAAGATCCCGATATCATAAATTAATGTTAGGATAATATTTAATTTGGTTTAATACAATCAGCGACGAAAGTTCTGTGTCAGCAAACGAATATTCAGTTAATTTAGTACAGTTCTATTTGTTGCGAGAACAATTAAAAAATTGCTGAAGTTGATATTTTTTAAGGAACTATCTGTTTTGTAGGAAGTACAGAATGATCTACTGTATTCGAAGTTGTAGATACATTCACAGACAAGACCACAACATATAGTTATGTTTCAACATTGCTGTTAAAGTTACCAAATTTTAGATAGAGCAAACGACCAATCTTATTGTTGTCTCTATGTTAACAGTCCATCTGGGTTACGGGAACAGATATTTCGTTCCTGCAACCACATTATTTCGCCAGTGTACCGGTTGCTCTATTGTTAACATGAAATTGTAGGGAAAATTGTGAAAACTGATGAGTGTGATTTTAATTGATATTTTTTTAATAACGAAAAAATATCTAATAGTGTATGTGACATAATTTGTGGCTGAGATCAGAAATGTTTTCGCAGAGTCATTAATCAAGAGACAAGAATTGCTTATAGCGTTATCAGTAATGAATCTAAAGTGGTCTGGCAAAGACTCCTCACGTAATCTGAGGAGGTTCACTACTGAGATAGAAACGTAACTAGTGAGGCAAGTGTATATTTGTTTTGGAAATTAACAATTGCGTTTCATAATCAATTTACCTTTATGTTATCAACCGAAAACCTTCCTAATTGTGATAACGTGAGTCTGTGTCGGGATTGTTATTGTCTAGATTTAGTTTTGCTTCTCACAACAGCGTTGAGAAATTCTGCAGACAACGGGGATTCCTGGTAATCATACAGCCGATGCCAAATGTCGTGCATATCGAGGAAGCAGAATCGGAGTTAGTTAGAAATTCACTCAGGACGTGACTTGCGATTTCATCAATTCGTTACTAAAGTTGTTTAGTGATCAATCTTGAATCAGAAGTTGCAGTCGCCTTTAGGTTTTGTGTGGGAGTGACCACGCGAAACACGGCCAATGAAACGCCATTAGAGCGTTTCAACTTATCTCTCTTTGCTGACGATACACTAATAGAGAGGCTTAGACTATCGGGTGCGACAGATTCACAGTTAGCAACTTCATCGTTATTTTCCTTGAAAGTGAACGAAACGTTACCCAAAGAAAGATACTTCCTGTGCAGGTGGGTGGGAGCGAACTTGTAGCCCTCAAATTAATTTCAGAGTATTAGGGCAACAATCGCGTGATCAGTCTCCCTCGGTGCGCTGTATCTTTTCTATACGTTTTATTGAGAAATTGTTTGTATGTTTACAAGCATATGTAAAATACATTAATTTCCCCTGCATAATATCTCTTCTTTGAAACATTAAAAGAGCCGTAATATTGCACTGACCAGGGATCACTTTTTATTGCGAAATTAGTGTTACAAATTCTTACATCCTCTGCTAAGTATTTCACTTAAAATATGTGAGTACATTTTTTAATAATATGCTGTTGGTTAGAAATCAGAGAATCAAAAACATGTATAAGATGTTTCTTTTTAACGCGTTTCGAGTAAAGAAAATTGAATTGAGTATAATTTTTCTTTTATAGGAAAGACAGGCACACGCAATCGTGCTGCTATAAGTAATTATACATCACAATAGCTTTTGTAACCAACTAAACCGGTTGTAATGATGTTTTGATGGTATATAATATCAATAACTGTTATCATAACGCAAATTTTCATACACAATATATTCTGCAATTACACTTCAAATGTACAATCCGCCTGCAGAATTTTAATGTCACCAGTAAGTGCAGTAATTCCATAAACTGTAACCGCAATTCCAGTAGTTGTCGTTATTATATCATTGCCCCCTTCCCCCTCCCCTAAGATAATAGGCGTTGATTTTGACTTGCCAAAAGTTCTTGAATCGACGTAAGAGACAGTGCATGTGAATGTGTGGTAAATGGATTTGGGTTATTACTACAAGAATTGGTGGTCCGAGTCTAGGCGCTGATGAGATTTTTATTAACTTAAATAAAATTCAAGAAATTTTTTCTAGCTTCTCTCTAATTCACTCTTCAAAATATTTTTAGAACAAGAAGAGAGTTATTTACATTTCTCAATAATTTAAGTTGAAACGGCTTATCTTGGGCAAGGGCTAAACATACAAGACTTATATTTTAGGGGCACTTATCCGTGACATTTTATAGTTAAGTATTTCTTTTTTCCAAATCCTATAAGTGCACATTTTGTTCAATGTTATGTAAGCCAACAGGGTTTAAGGTCCCGCAAAAACCCTCCTGAAATCTATATTGCGCGACTGCTCTTAAGGATGTTAAATACCAAGAAAATTAGTTATCTTATATTTGTACCAAATATTGCTCAACTTGCACGCATTGTATATGATGCCATTTTCCTCAAGTAAAAAAAAAACATATACATTATATTTTGTAAGTAATTTGATATAAAATACCAAAGTGTTCTGTTGTGCTGCTGTTGTGCAGCCGTAATGACAAATACTAAACTGTACAAATGAAAAAATTTACAACGGAAACGAATGCTGTGGGTTACCGCTTGAAACATTTGTAATTACCAAATAACAAGCCATACATACAAAATAATAATAAATGTTGACTATTAGGGAATTTTTGCATATGTCTAACTTTATTATTAAATACCTGAACTGTCATTAATGTGATTACATATATGTCAAGCGGTAGCCCACGGCATCAATTGACGGGAATTTTTTCATTAGTAGCCCCTACGCCTTAGTTGGAATTTTTCATTACTGCTGCAGTAAAACATAAAAAAAATTCGTATTTTACATTAGATAATTTTAAAAAGATAAAGTGTAAATTTTTTTTTATTCGAGAAAATTTTCATCACATACAATGCATAGAAGTTGAACCATGTTTGGTAGAATTATAAATTTATTAAAATTTTTTGTAATCCAACACTCTTAATAATAGCATCTATGTAGACACCCGACCGATATAATAGCTTAGTTTTGTTCGGCAGTTACCTGTTACAAAATAAGAAGGCAGCAAGACTTAAACAATTTCAAAATATTTGCAAAGCTATTATGTATGTGCTATAAGGATTTTTGTTTCAGTTCCTAAAAAGAACACATGGAGAAAAACTTATAAATACCCGATGTAAGATATTAGTCCAACTTATTGATACACGTCTCATCCGGGATTCGTACCTTGAAGTTCTTGTTCCGAAACATTCTTTGATTCTTAGGCATTCATTAGGCAATATATACTTATGTTGTCAAATAATATAATGAGGAATAATTTAATACCCGACAAAAGTATAAAATGTAAGAAAAATTATTTTTTTTCAACTAGGAACATGGTAAACGAATTCTGTTCAAAACTCAAGCAAGTCCTCGTACGTCATCAATAATTTGAAATGTTGAAAGCTCATAATGACGAAATCAACATCTCCGAAGTAGACAATCTGTATAACACGTAACGTAAAGGCAGATAATGCATGGTAATGTGAGTGGTGTAATATGTTATCAAAAGAATACAATACTGTATTTCATAATGTTTTAGGGCTGAGATTGCAATAAATTGCGCCGTTTGGCCACTACACTAAAGCAAGGCACGGAATGTCCTGAGTTTATTCACTGAGAACTGAAGCTTTTTTGAATAAAACAAAATTAGTTTTACGCTAACCAAATCAATTGCTTGTAAAGGGACAGTTAAATAATTTGTTGCTGTAAACAAATTATTTCGTTGTTTTTATTTAGTTTCCCCGGACTTGTAAGTTTTTCTAGGTACAACTAGACATTTTCACGACTTGTATATTCAACATTTTAGGTCATCGTAAAAATATTGAAAGCCGCAACGATTTTGTAACCCTGAAACTATTCGTGCAGACCCTGCACCTTAAGCATTCTCAGATAAACTGACTACTGATTTACTTAGGTATGATTTAAGTACATATTTTATTAATACAGGGCGTGTAAGTAAACTTAAATTATAATTTTTTTTCAGTTTTCCTTTTTTGTTTGCTGCTGAACTTGTTTTATTGGGATTTTAATACATTACTAAGCATCAATAAAGGCCCTTAAAAATAATTCTAATATTTTAATTGTCACCAAATGTGCAAACAAACCCTCCCGTATTTTCTAACGAAGGTAGTATATTTATTCGATTACACTACATCCAACCAAATAATCCTAGTACTGCCAATCTGATTTTGTTTCCGCAACCAACTCAACGATAAACAAATCAGACTTTTCCAAACTAAAAACATGCCTATTAACACCAAACAAAATATTAATTTGCCCTTTAATGTACATTTATAATGGTTACTATAACCAAACGTATTAGTTGAAAATACCTGTAAATATGATGTTTGGAGCTAGCGCAGATTAGTTAAAAGCAAAGTTTTGTTTGGTGTAACCAAATACTTTTTAAGTGAATTAACTTTGAATTTTAATTAATATTAATAATTTATACTATATTTAATATTAAAATTATATAATATTGTTAATACTTAAAATATATAATATATTGAAACTAACACACCATCTGATCAAATGTATCCTGATATCCTTCTAGAAACGTAAACTCATGTCTAGATACCGCTACGACCGTCACTGCCGCAATAAATGAGGCAGAGTGCTCGTCGATACAGGCAGAATGGGCTGAGCAAGGGAGCTCAGTAACTGAGAACGTGGTGTAGTTATAGGTTGCCACATCGCTATTGTCCGCATTCCGGCGGGAGGTTTGGGCGCGGCGAATGCCAGGTGAATCACACACGCCAATGTTTATAGTGCCCACGGTAACATTCGCCAGAGGTGGGGCTGAGAGCGTGGGAGTGTTTTTCATGGAAAGGACTTGATTTTATCGTAATACTACGGGGCACGTTAACGGTTAAGGACGGGTCGACGTGCTGTATGTTGTCTATGGTAAAATACTAGTTCGGAGATGATACGCGTGTGTTTCAGCCCGACAATTCTCCATAAAGCACGGGATGTTCGTGAGCGGTTTGTGGACGTTAGGGTTCCGGGAATGGACTGGCCAGCCCATAGCCCCGACCTCAATCCCATCCTACATCACTGGGAGCAACCGGGATGGCGACTGCAAGGCAGACATCGAACGACGCACACCTCTTCCCATACTTGTTACAGCGCTGCATGAATAAGGCGTCGGCTATTCCCCGTGAGACGATCCGACACTTTGTCGACTGTCTTCCCCCGCAGGGTTAGAGGTGTAACAAACTCCAAGTGCGGTCCCACCCCGTATTAATGTCCGCTACTGGGTAGCAGATCAGAACGACACTTGTACGATAGTTTCGCGTATGTGTCCGGAGGTACATTTGATCAAACAGTGTACAGTCACTTGAGGTAACTTGGTTTCATAAGAGCAATTTTGTACCACCTGCCTAATTCAATTCCAAGTGAAGGCTCGAAGAATCCCTTCACATTTCTATGTTCCTTGTATTTAAAATATCTAGCGGTGAAGTACGCATTAAGATGGAACATGAAAATCCTATGTTATAAACAAAAATGTGTTGTAAAATGTTACTTGTAATTGGTACAAAATTACCCCAAATTACTGAATATTATTCTTTCAGTGTGCGGTTTTTTGTTGGAATTTAAGGCTCTGCATTCAAGGTATACGACAACGTTGGCTTCCTTTGTACTGTTTCACTTGTTTGCACATATTTCCTTCACTGTCAGTGCAATATAAACAGAGTTTTTATTAAGATAGTAACAAAAACATACAAACCTTTAATAAAAGTGCTTAAGGTAGAAGAAGAATGACCTACAATGGAGCACTGCATCTGTAGAGCAAGCCGAACTCATTAATAACTAGTACAAAAACTATCAATGTTGTAAAATAAAGTGTGGGAGCGAAGGGGATTGACGACCACTTAAGCAGAAATCAATTTTTCAGTCATGAAACCGCATATTTTGAAAGTGAAGAAAAAAGTACTCATTTGTCACACATTGAACTAGTTTATTTTACGGTCGCCCATTGTTTTTGAATGAAACCTTAAAATTAAAAACTTTATGTATTGCATTGATCGCTATTAACCGCAGCACGGGAAATTGCGACCACAAGACGAGGCAATTACAATCAAAATATGCCACATAATCTAGTTTTGAAACTACGATGAATAAGCAATTTGCAGCCATTTTGTTGCAAATATGTCTATATTAAACAATAATTAATTAATAATTAAAAGAACAACAGCATTTACATGGTACAGTAATAGAAAAAATGTTGTTGGGAGTAGCTAAAACCTACATGTGGTACATTAAAAAAACAGGAAGTTTTTCAATTACGAATCGTTAACTGATTCTTCACAGTCCTTTTCTAATGCTAAGAAAACATAGGTCACACGTATATTCTTCACGACTCTCCCATCCAGTGCAGAGAGAATGGGCACAAAGCCCACAAACTGTGAACCTATGCCACATTTCATTTTACATACCACATTCACGACACACTAAGCAATTTTCCTCGTCCCACAAAGAAACGCCATCCCTTACACCATAGTCACAAATATAAATAACATCAATATTGACACATTCTGGAGATGTATCGCTTCAAGTAAACTCCCTTTAAAAGTTCCTTCTGGATCTTCTTGCTTGTGTTGTTCTTGACGGTGTGTCCACATTTGTTTTATTTCGTTGTGCCGATTAATCATTTTCTTTTTTTTTTCCTTTTTTCCCACTCTGTTCTGCATCTTCATTTCCAAATTCTTCTTCTATGGTGTGGCAGTCAAAATCTCTGAATGTTTTTTCTTCTTCTTTTAACAACAGTGTTCACTGATTTTGTTTCTGCAGGCAGATGCGAAATTCTCTTGAAAGATACTCTAGGACTTTTATTTATAACATTGCATCTATTGGCCATAGAATCTGCTATTTCATTCGTTGGAGTGGGCACAGTATCTTTTTCAATGTTACTTTCCACCTGCTGTGAGGGGAAGTTTGAGTCACTGTGTTTAGGTGTTCCAATTTCTATCTCAAAAGCAAAATCCTCATTTGTGAATATATTAGCATCATGAGGCATAATCCCAGTGGCTTTAAATCCTGATACACCCGTGACAATTGTGGCCACATGTGAATAAGCACCTTAAATCAGAGCCGCAAAGTCGTCAGGCCTAATTATTCTCTGTGCGTTCACCTTCATGAAAATATCACATTCCCTATGGTACGCCTTCTTCAGTGGTCTAAGAAATGTGACGTCCAGCGGTTGTAAGGAGTGGGAGGAATGGGGTGGAATTTAAACCATGAAAATTCCATGGAGTTAAGAACAGTCATATGCCTCAAGCGTCACATGACTGTAACTGTTGTCAAGGATTAAAAGAACAGGTTACTCTGGAGATGATTTCACATGATCTTGAAAATGTCGAAGCCAGTCCATGAAAATATTTCGTTTGACCAACCGTTATTAGAGCATGTATACATTGCTCCAGGAGGTCCACCATTTTCCAGAGTACGGCTCATTCTCTTTCGAGGGAACACAAACAATGGCGGCACCAAACTACCATCAGCATTCACGGAACATATGACAGTAAAATATTATGCTATCTTTCCAAGCTTGTAACTAAACCAATTATTTTTTATCCATTTGGTGCAATTATATTGCCAGGTTCTTGAACAATTCCCATCCCTGTTTCATCCATGTCGTATATTTGTGAAGGGGAGAACTTATGCTTGGACATTACCTCTACAATGTTATTGAAAAACTTTGATACTTCTTCTCTGTTGAAACCGTTTGTTCGCCCCTTGCTAGTTGATTCAGGCTTTCGAACGGAAAGTGATGAGTTCCTTCGCAGGAATTCATCAAGCCAGTCCCGCCCTGCCATTCTGATTGCTTTATTAAAATTTGAGGAAGTCCTTTCTTCTCTGCAAACTCGAACACCGCTCTTCTTAAATCGACAGTGGTCAAGCCGAAAAGCATATTAGCTAATTTCTTCACATAGTCAGCTATTTCACTTTCGTCCTCGGGCGTAAATGTAGCCATTCTACCCAAAGAAGGTGGTGTGGCAATTCCAGTTTCAGCACGAACTTGTAACGTTTTATATGGGATGCCTTTCCTCTTGGAAACTCTTCGAAAACTCTCTCCATTTCAATACATTTCAGTGCAGTTTCCAAATCATTCTGAGTCCACTTTGCCTTCTGAATTTTACAATCATATGTAGGAACCATCTGAAAAAAATCTAAAATAAGTCTAATCGGGTAATTGCGATTACTTCTGGGGAATGGCGATCACTTGCGGGGAATGGCGATGACCCTGATCTGCATTCCCCAACATGCGTGCCATCATATTGGTCGCTACAGAAACGCTACTATTAACTTTGTTTAAATTACTGTGGCATTGAAATACAGTCTATATATCTAGCAATTCATAATTGACAGTATTTAGTGAAGATTTGTTTAACGTAAGTACTTACACTTCAAAAACCAAATGCAGGAAATAACAAGAGAACAGTTCAAAGCATTATATTCTACATTACACAGCGGAGAACAAAGTGACACTAGTGTAGGCAGAGAACGCAATTCCAGTAATATAGTAGAGATGACACCACACGTCGGTGTGCTTCCATCCTCGATAGTAACATAGACAAGAGGGTGGTCGCCATTCCCCAATGATCTTCATTACCTCCCGCTACCCTTAAGAGACACCTTGCATATGAAAGAATTATATATATATTTTTATTTATTTGTTTATTTATTTTACAATACTGTAAAATACTTATTTAAATGTTTAAAACAGTCAAATATTAAGTCTACATGTATTGTATTAAAATTAGGCGTATTTTAATTTTATAAAAAAAATTATCAAGCTATATCATTGAAATAAATGCATTGTTTGTATGTAATACATATTATAAACAATGTTTACAAACATATTTATTTATTTATTTTATGCACATTCATTTCAGCAACAAATGTTGCCATTTTTATAACAAAAATATCTGCTTATAAATGAATTATGCTTTTTTTTTTGAAAATATTAATATCAATATTTTATTACATTTAACATGGTAATTGTTATAACTGCCCCACTTGACGGAGGTTTCTTACAGATGTATACAACTCAACATGCAGTACCACTGTACAGCTTTGACGCCAATGATAGATGACAATTTGAACAGACACACTGAGCATGCTGCCATGTGACAATGTGTGTACAATGAGAGTATTATGTACACATATATTTTCACTGCGAAAGACAATTGCCCTGGATGTCTACCTGCTCCTGCTTTTTGTCATAGCCAGTACTGGTTAGACAGGTTCTTGTTTGATTATTGATTCCTCTTCGGAAAATAATATATTTGCTCTCATCTACTCTACCTATTTATCGTTTTAATTTTCTGAGTGATACGAGATTTTAATTTCTAAATAATGAAATAAGTGTTATGATATGTGTTGCTGCTTCATAACATACTACCTTGCTAGCAATATAAAGTAATATAAATTTTTTCTATAATTTTACACATATACTTGAAACGCTATCTGGAAAACTTATCAACCTCCTCGATCAATCGAGTTGTATATTATCAGTAATATTAGAAAATCATCGGAAGTGTGTACTTGAGCATTGATCGGAAATCGTGACCACGTTAAGGCTGCTAATTGTCATAAAATATATCCAATATTTATGTGCAAATAATGTGTATATCTTTACACGCAATATCTGACAGTTATGTATACAATATGTGCCAATGATGTAATTTTGTTTGCAAAAAAAAATTAATAGGCCTGTTAAATATTTTTGTGCAAAAATCATGTTATACACTGAAAGAGAATCAGTTTCTGTTCTTTAATTGGTATATTTAAAAAATGTTATTCATAATAGAATTGTAACTTGATTATAACATTTTGCAAAAAAAAAAACCTTTTTATAAAGTGTGATCTCCCGCTTCAGTACAGGCTCTAAAACAATGTGACATTGACTTTCGCAGTCATTCAAAGACCCCAGGCATATACTGAGTAGAGAATAAGTAGATGCAAGCACTCTAGCGACGAACTCTTCCTCCGATTGTACTGGAGTCTCAGATACTAGGATTTTTAGGTGGCCGCACACAAAATAATCAAGTAGGATGAGGTCGGGAGAACAAGCAGGATATGCAATGTATCCACTGTGGCCAATCCATTGCTCACCAAATCTGCCGTTTGAAATGCTCTCGGACATTGCTAGAGAAATGAGTATTTGCACAGCCATGTTGAAACCACAATCGATGACGAATATTAAGAGGAGCATCTTCGAGGACCTCAGGAAATGTGTTCTCCGTGAACATCAGGTGCAGGTTACAATTGAGACATGACGTCATGTATGGCCCAATCAAATTATCCCCAACAATACCTACCCACATGTTAAGAGCAAATTTTTGAAGATCAGATGAAGCTGGTGTATTTTGATCTGCCCAGGGCCACTGCTTTGTAAATTTACTTCAATTTCGGGTAAACAATGGTTCGTCGGTGAACAATGCAATAGTCATTTCAAAACGATGTTCCATAGCTCATCTCTTCAGGTACCACTAACAAAACTCAACTCGACCAGGACAGCCAGTCGATTGGGCAGCTTGTACCCCTTGCACATGTAATGGAAGCCACTGTTTTAAATACCACACACGCCAAACATTCATGTAGTCAACAAGTCAACATGCAACTACTGTGCAACATTTTGTGAGCTTCTTGGTGGATTGTTCTCAACATGTTTCAAAACTACCTCTTCCTCAAACTCTGGAGTTTCCTATGTGCGCTGGCAGCCAGTTTCACATCTGTGGACCTAAAAACTATCATTGCTAAATTTATAAAGTGCAGTTAAAAGGATGGTATTATTCCATAACCATAAGTATACATTTTGACAAATAAACGGATTTCGCACGTGATGAACAATCACAACGAACATGTAATGGTTTGGCACACAGCTTCCAGGATATCGCTCTGCATAAAGACGTGTAGCTTCTATTGAATTACCATTACATACACCATAAACAAAGTGCATACAGTTAATTAAACATATATATAATATTCCATCACTCTTCTCTAAACGAACAACTTACTGTATGCATGTGGTCACAAAGTGCAAACCTGTACTGGCAGTAGATGATCCACAATAGTATACTGTTCGATCGCTCCGCACTAAACGAGCGACAAAATACTGTGTGTTGTCACAGTACAGACACACTGCATTCTGACTTCATGGCATGTTTAACAGAATATATTATATTGGAAGTTATTCAACAAAAAATATTTATTATGTTTTCTTTTATTATCCCTGGAAGTTTGCGTACTGAATTTTTATATACTTGGGAAGTGATAATAAACGAGAGAGCGAACACACAGTCCCAACAATTTCCGTACCCGTACCATACTCTTGACATATATTTGAGAGGACATGAACTCATATTTTAGACGAAAACATCAAAAATTGTTTTATCAATTAACAAAAAAAGAAAATATCGTATAGTTTTAAATAACATAATAATATTTATGAAAATTAAATATTATATATTAATGGTCCAATTTTCATCTTTTTAAGGCATTAAAGTTTAATGAATAGAATTTTATTTATTATATACTAATGACTCGTATTAAATAACTTTTCATATCTGTAGAGTAAAATTATTCTGTGCATATTATCTAGGATACAATTAAATATTTTATCATACTTAGTATCCAAAATTTGAAAGTTTGCAGTCGTTCCATTTTGTACGTTTTAATTTTTATATAAATTTTGGTAAGGAAAATTTTAACAAACAGAAAATAAATATTCAATAATACACCAACATAATTAATTAAATAATAACACAAAGTAGAGGGGCTCAAATTAAGGAATCCACAAAAATAATTTCACGCATTTTTCCATTAAAAGCATGTCAAATGCAATAAAATAATTGATCGATTATAATAATTTGGAATGGGGTTAATTATATATTATTCTATATCAGTATGAAGTTTAACTAACAATTTAAAACATTTCCAATATATTCTATATATTGGGATTAATGTTCATAGTATTGTTATCCAACTTCATAAAAATGTCATAGATAAAACTATGATATTTAGTTCAGTTTATAAACCATAAATACGCATTATTTATTAAAATCATTAAAATTTTACATATATATAAACTTAAATATCTTCTGTAATTCACTTTTTCAAATTGTGATAAGTAAGGGGTTTTTTACTAATCAATACTACATTACATATATTATCGCATGGAATAAATATATTAAAATTAGTGCTCTTTTTGATATGCATTATTTCTTTTTAATAATAGTAGTATTCCTATATGAACAATCAATGATATAAAGTAGTCTTCTTAAAGAGGAAAGAATAATATTAATTAGAATTCACTACTGGTTTATAATAATGTTCATTATTTAGGTAAATTTTTATCAGTTTTCGATTTAGAATTTCTAAATTCATTACATGCTAGATTATAATAAAACTCTTGGTCAAAGTCTAAATTCCAATTTTCTTTTGGAAATATTTCATTCCTTTCATTTTAACGTAAAAATTTCTTACACCACAGTGATCAAATGTAGACGAATGAACATTTTGTTTTTCATTGGCTCTTATAGTAGTTTAAAATCTATCGCATATTTGGACATATTAAATTGTAAATTATTAAACCAATACTTAAAATCAAAATTAAATCCACGTGAACCACTAGGTAGTTATTTTTCTAAAAACTGCCAACAAATAAATCTTATTGCTAATTTATGGTTTTACAACTTTCTATTTTTTTTTTTGCATTAGCTGTATTATCTTCATGTTCTACAATAGGCCACATAATTTTTAACCTCTGAATAATAATTTTAGCTATATCTGCATAGTCCCTTTCAACTGATACGTCAAGATTTTTCCATTTGATATACAAACAAACAGTTTTATCAGAACAATTACATATAAAAGTAACCTTACAACAACCTTCCCAATATATTTATTTATTTTATCTTAGTAAACCAAAGAGATATCAGTGGAAACATAATTTCATTCCCTCTGTCCCCTTGAAATTATTTTAATCTACATTTATAATCAACACAAATTTTTTTCTAAATTATTTTGTTCACCTGGTGGTCTTTAAAAAACATTCATCACTGTATAAGTTAACCGAGTATTATCGAGAGATTCAGTAGTTTATCCATGTTTTGATATTTCTACTCTAGAGAACCGAAAAAAAATTAGTTGGAACGAATATCAATATTGGCTTTATTGGGATGATTACCAACAATAACTCGCTTTGATAACCCAAATTGTTCATAAACTTAAGCATCGTTAGGTAAATAATATTCATTACCTATGTGTATATCGATTTCTGTTCTGATATTATAAACGTTTAAATTCCCCCTAGTTTGGTCTATATAAGGAAAAGTTTGCCTTTTAAAATTCTCAGTATTTTGATAGCTCATATATGTATTGTCAGTCAGCACCTCTGCGACAAACTTCGTGAGAATTTTCTTTGCAAAATGTGAGTTAGAAAATTTGTAACAACGAACACCAAGAAACACTCCTAGGGGCAGGAAACCCTTGTGAACATGGGGTTGAAATAATGAACACTGTGACCATCTCATATAAAGGGAATATTTTTTTATGCATGTCAAACAAGTCAATAACCTTAACATATAAATACCATTGTTGGCCTACCACATTCCCTACATGGTAAAATGGGGGTTGTCATCCCTTTGAATAGTGAAAAAAGCATCTTCGTAAATAGTTAGATAAAGTTTGATCACGGGTTATGAATTAAAATAACAAGACGTAAAAAAAGAGCCCTCTTGGTGAGAAAGCCTCCGACGTATTGCATGCGAGAAAACAGACGTTTAAAATTACAAATGCCATGCAATGCTTATAAGGTTTGCTAAATGGTTGATACCGACTGACAAATAGTGCTGAAACAGTCACATCTTTTGTTGTTATATTTGACATCTTGTATTAAATGTGTTTGGTTATTTTTTTATGAAATTCAATTTAATGTACATTTATTTAATTATTACATCAAGTAGTTGTTTATTTTGTCCATAATTTATTATTTGTCATTTGGTCAAAATTTTATGCTTATTTACAATGGTTTTTGTTTAAGATTTCAATTCCTGTATGCATAATTTCTTTGTACTATTGAATTATTTTGACATTGTTTTGTTGCTACTTTGTTATGTGCACATTTGTTGTTTTATTTACATTATATGACATTACAGAGTGAGTCTGCACCTCTGCGACAAAGTCGTAGGAGATCGCTCGAAGATGGACATTGATTGTGAAACAATGTAATATAAATAAAACAATAAATGTACAAATGGTATACAGTAACAACAAAATTTTGGCAGAAAATAACTGGATGAAACAAACTAATAACACATAAAGGAATTGAAATCATGAACAAAATAACATTGTAAATTAACATAAAACATTGAACAAATGAAACGTAATAAATAAGGATTAATAATAAATTACAACTGTATGGAATAAATAAAAAATAAACTTTAAATTAAACAAACAAAACAACTAATTAAACAAATTTAATGCAACATTAAAAAAACAACACAACAGGCTTTAAACAAATATGTAACTATGTTACAGCAGTACTTGTCAGTCGGTATTCAACATTTAGCCAACCTCATAAGAATTATGTGGCATTTGTAATTTTCAGTCTATTTTCACGCATACCATTCGTCGAAGTCTTTCTCACCAAGAGGACTCATTTCTATGCCATGCCATTTTAATTCATAAACCATGATCACACATTACATAACGATTTAACGAAGGTCTTTTTTCACTATCCAAAGCGGTGGCAACTCCTTTTATACCATGTAGGGAATGCGGTAGGCCAGCAATGGCATTCGCATGTTGAAGTTATAGACTTGTTGACATGCATACAAAGAATCATCCCTTAATATCAGATGGGTTCAGTGTAATAAAATTAATAATTTCAACCACATCTTCACAAGGGTTTCCTGCACCTAAGAGTGGTTCCCTGACATTCATTGTTACACATTATCTAACTGATATTTTGCAAGGAACATCCTCACGAAGTTTGTAGAAAAGGTGGTGACTCTTGCAGTATAGTAATTTTTTTAATATAAATGGAAATAATGAATGATCCAATAACAAATATCTAGAATTGAATTACGGGTAGAAAGGAACTGCAGTTATATGAAAACCCACGAAGATGATTACGAAAAAAATAGTAGGGACCATCCTTTAATCTACGAATTACGAATTATTGGTAGAAAGGCAGAGGAAGAAGCTGAAGAAAATAAAAATTTAGTAACATTATTAAAAATAGCAGGTAAAATTTTCGATTATCCACAAACACAAAAGGAAACTTAATTTAAAAATTAATTATTCCCAGGCTACAGCTCTCATGATTCAGAACGAAGAGAACATTTAAATACAAGTGTCTACGAATACAGTGTCTACTATTAATCTCGGTAAAGTAATTTTTGAAGGCATTAATATAATTAATTAAAAATATTTTTTAAGAGAATGGATAAAATATTTATGTTGGTAAAAACGAAGTAAATATTGAAAACATTATTCTATTCGTCAAAAATAAATAGTAATTAACCAAGGGGTATTTTGATTTGTTAACTAAATATCAACATTAAGCCTTGAAAATAAATATACCGATGAAGATTGCGATACTTTTACCAAAACTGTTATATCAATTAATGCCATTTTCAGGAATATATTCATAAAAATAAAATAAATTCTATATATAATACACATATAAATTCTAATATTTGTTTGGAAATATAATGATATAATTAAACCATACTTAAGAAAAAGTTTTGCCATTTTTTCTCCTTATATTGTGTTAAAATTAGTTTTGAATAATCTTTGATCCAACAGTCATGACTAATTTTTTCATCTGTAAAGTATTGTGAATTTACTTGTATATATATTTTTTTCTCTGTTGTTTGTAGTGGGTAAATACATAATTGTTCGTTTAAAAAAATAAATTTTTATTGAGAAGTTAGCTGTTTCCTCAAATTTAGATTTGTTGTCAATCGTTATTGGCATTTCAAAACTTTCTAAGTTTGCGTGAATGAGTGAAGGGAATTGGGCGGCTCTTAAAAGCGAGGTCTTGAGAGCCGACGCTGGTGATTGAGGCGAGTATAGAGCAGCTCCGAAATGCAAGGGCGGAGGAAACGGGGGATACCAGGGAAAACCCGCAGACCAGCGGCATAGTTTGGCACAATTTCCACATGCGAATATATGGGAGTCACCCGACCAGGATTGAACCCGACTCGCCTTGGTGGAAGGCGAGTAGGCTAACTGCTCAGCCACTGCGGCTTCTAAGTGTTTAAGAGGTTGTCAATTATTGTAACAAAATTTTTATACTTTGAAACTCTTTGGGGATTTTTTCTAGTGTATATAAAGCTGATTTTTAAAATAAATATAACGTATTTATCAAACCTTTTTACATTAATACTTATACAAGTTTGTTTTGCGTTATCTTTTTTCTTTTAACCGTATATATTATGCCTCATTCAGTGTTTTGTATTTACTTAGACGAATTTCAAGATAATTTATTGAGTGTAACAACCATTCAGAACCCGGAGCTTCGAATTCAGTTATTTTAGTTATAATGTAACTGAAAAGATTATTTGAGATTTCCTTAAATTTAATGATCTGTAAATTATTGCATTTCTTGCTCTAAATTGTGTTTCCTCTATGTTCACCTTATTTTTAAAAGAAGGATAGTAAATTATATTTATTTTCAGATAAGTTATATCAATTCGTTTTGGTTTTACTTTAGAAACACCTAAATTATTTATAACACTCGAAACAATGGCTATCTTAGTTGATTATAGATATTCTTTAAGAATTTTACAGTTTTCTTCATTATTGAGCACATAATTTTGTATTCTTGATTTTAAGGCAGCTGATTAGCTTACAATTCTTTATGTCAATAGTTTTATTCATTTCTTGCTTATTAAATTTAAAAAGGGAAAATTAAATTTTTCAAATTTTTTGTCGTACCTTTATGGAAATTTGTAAAGTTATTTGAAATCTTTATATTATACTATTTAATAAAGGTTGTTTATGATTTTATGCTGTCATTACAAATGTATTTATTTTATATTTCTTTGCTAAACATCTGGATTCAGCATATAAACAGTTTTTCAAATAATATAATAGTGAATCATTTTCGGTGGATATTTCCTATCAATTACAACATCAGAAATAAATTTAAATATATCTGATCTTGTTCAATGAATTTTATATATAATGCAAGTTTATTTTGCTTTAACTTATATTTCATTTTTTTCGATGAACGCATCAAAACGATATTGTATATATTTTGTCTGATTTTCTTTTCCTCGCTTATATCTTCCATAACCAGTAATTTCCTTATATTTGAAATGAAAAAAAAAGTGTTCATATATTGTATATTTAATGTTATAAATTATTATATAATTATTGTTAATTAATATTAGTTATATTTTATTATTTATCCTATCTTAATAATAAACATAATTTAAACACAGATTCATCTTTGTTGCAAATTTATTTATGATTATTTATAATTATTAGGCCTATATGTCGTTTTTAAATAACATATTTTGAATATAATAGTACAGATTAATTAATCATTTCGTTTATGTTAATTGCTGTGAAATATCGATTCCTTATATTTCATTATAAAATAATCAACATCCTTTTAAATGTTTGTCTATTGTGTATCTATGGCGAGGAAAGAAATTAATGTCTTAAGTTTCTTCAAACAATTTCCATTTTTTATTTATCTCGATGTTTAGAATATTACTATGTAATTTAGTTTCTTTATGTTTATTAAAGTGTTATGATGTAAATATTTTCCAAAATCACAAAGTACTTTCTCATGCGTTTGATTTATATATTTTATTAATTATTATAATTTATATTTTATTATTATGAATTTTAATATAAGTCCTTTGATTTTTTTTGGTTTCGCTGTAGTGATATTTTTTTTTTATTTCAAGATATCTTTATAGTGTTCATTGGAAAAATTTTTAAAATGCGAATCATATTTTTTTCTTTAAACTCTTCTATTGTTTAATTTATTTATAAGTTTCTCTCCCGTGCATTTTGAACATTTCTTTCTTATTTTGTAACCAATTTTATATTGTTTTTACGTAAAACAATTATGGAACCTTCCCCTTCTATTGCCATTACATTCATATACCAACATATAAAAAACCTCGGGATCGAGTCTTCCACCTGTTGCTGCCGTCAGTATTGTCACAAGCTTAACATAGAGTATGCAGTTTAATTCTTGCCTGGAGTTTTAGAAGATTCACGCTTGTTGTCCGAGCGGACATAAAATCCTTTCAGCCATTTTAGCATTCGGAAAGGTTTGTTCATTTAGTGCCTTGGACAAACGGCTCGAGTTGCCGTATATGCCGAAAGAGTTCCTGTTGACGTACGCACCGTACGAAATTTCGGCCGTATGCAAGTATTTACCGATCTACTTACAGCTGGAAGAAGACATGCGGGACTGCCTGCCCTGCAAGTAGTGCATCAAAGGCAGCACCACGTCCATTCCCGACACTCCGAATTCCCGGAGCTGGTGCAAGTCGCGACGTCGTGCAGCACCAGCCACCACCGATATCACTTCCAATGACGAAGGGTCTGCACAAAGAACAACATGAACGACTCTGCTGACTAAGCGACCGCCTACCTCATGCTGCTGATCATATCACGTCCCTGACGCAAGTAGATGTATAATGGGAATCCTGGCGCACCACACTTTTTCCGGGAATTTCCATAAAAGTACTATAAAAAGTAACATTAGTTATTTCCCATTCTTTTTAACGACAGTACAAGAAAAAACTAAAAACTCAAAATCTGAAATTCAATGAAAAAACGATAAAAATCAAGCACATTTAAGCTAAAATCAGGCAAATTTCTCGTTTTCAAGTTACTTTCTCATGTTTCTAGAAACGACCATTTTCGAATCAGAAAACAAGCAATTTCCATCGAAAATCAAGCAATTTAAGCTTAACTTCAAGCAAATTGTCCAATATTTCACAAAATGGCCGTGCAGAACTTTTCATGTTAAAAAACAAGCAGTTTTCATCGAAAATCAAGCAATTTTACCCCAAAATCAAGGAAATTTTCCATTTTTTCCAAAATAGGCGTTCGGATTTCTCAATTCTCAAAATTAAACAAATTTAATCTAAAATCAAGTTTTGTTTCTCTTTGGTCCTATATACGGTATGGCATAATAGGTGTAATTTAATCAGCTTTCCTTAGATTATACCAAAGTCTAATAAAATCATAATTCCTTAGATTATAGCTATTTTTATTTTTTAAGTCTCTACCTATAATACTTAGCTCCGCATTATCTTCACACCCAACTCAAATGTAAGATTGTGCGGAGTCATTTTTCATTATCTATTTATAATTAAAAAATTATAATTGATTAATTTATGAAAATACAAATTTTTGAAGAATTTAAAAAATCTAAAGATGATGATTAAATATAATAGTAATAAAATATATATGGAAAATGTGATTAAATTAATTATAACAATTTTTAACTATTTATCTTCTTGTTATGAATATATTTCTCATTACAATATTTTTTAAATATTGTTTTGTGTTTGTCCTTAGTATTTTTATTAGGAGAAAATAATTTTATATATTTATTCTCATTAGAAACTGTAAATGTTTTTATTTATTTGATAATTACCATTTTGAATTTCATTTAAAATATCTTATGTTGTATTGTGTGTTTTAGTATTTATATTTTTTTGAGTTATAGATTACAAGCATATTTTTCACATTCGCATATCCCTTTGTTAAATGAATAATGATTTTCCGAATATTCACTCCTACATTTTTTACATGCTGGTCTAGGCCTATCTTTCGTGGCTTTCTGGTAGTAAACACATTCAATGTTTAATACTTCACCACATTTTTGCATTGCTTACATATAGTGTTATTTCCTAGTTAGAGCATCGCTACCATTTTGTTTATTTATAAATAAAGTTATTATGGAAAAGATAAATTTTTGGAATATCGAAATGTATAAATTCTATTGATTTGACTCTATTTTACTTGATTTTAGATTAAATTTGTTTAATTTTGAGAATTGAGAAATCCGAACGCCTATTTTGGAAAAAATGGAAAATTTCCTTGATTTTGGGGTAAAATTGCTTGATTTTCGATGAAAACTGCTTGTTTTTTAACATGAAAAGTTCTGCACGGCCATTTTGTGAAATATTGGACAATTTGCTTGAAGTTAAGCTTAAATTGCTTGATTTTCGATGGAAATTGCTTGTTTTCTGATTCGAAAATGGTCGTTTCTAGAAACATGAGAAAGTATCTTGAAAACGAGAAATTTGCCTGATTTTAGCTTAAATGTGCTTGATTTTTATCGTTTTTTCATTGAATTTCAGATTTTGAGTTTTTAGTTTTTTCTTGTACTGTCGTTAAAAAGAATGGGAAATAACTAATGTTACTTTTTATAGTACTTTTATAGAAATTCCCGGAAAAAGTGTGGTAAGCCAGGATTCCCATTATACATATACTGATGCAGGACCTTCTTCACCTCGATTCCATTCGACGAATGGCTTCCAGCCCATGAGGGGTCCACGCAGACTACTATTGCCACCAGCAGCAGTTGGTTGTCGCCTGTCAAAGTAAATCCCATCACACAACCGCCGCAGACTTCGATGGTGATGTACACCAGCTACTTTGAGTCAACTATGGTGAAGTGTTTTATCACAACGCCAACCTCGGGTTCCGACGAGTAGAATACTGGCTAGGTGTCCCGCGGTATGAGGATGCTGTGAAAAACATAGAAGCATGTGATGGTGTGAATTATTCCCGTCTCGTCTTATTTCGTAATCCCTGTGCTGGATGCCTTCTTGAATGAAGATAGTTTCGCCATTGTTCATCTCCAACAGTTCTTCGGTGCTGCGAGGTAGGGATACCGTCCGGCCTTATGTTATAGACAGCACAGGTTTCACCATCGCAGTCTATTATGGCCATAAAATACACTTTTGACTTGCCTTCAGCGTTCATGATGCTTGGGTTGTATGCAGATATTCTGCAAAAAATGTGGTGATCTTTCTATTAAAAGCATAATATGTATGTGGATACAATTTTTATATTAATTCATAGTTATATGTGTATCTGCTTCTCTGAAAAACTTATTAATGCAGTTTAAATCAAATTAATGTGAGTGCATGCCTCAGGAGGGCTATAGTACTCGTTCTAAATTGGCCAATGATAGCTGGTAACTAATCATCATTGCCCTGCCAGTGAATAAGTCCTTTTTAATGTGAAAATATATTTCTTCCTAGTGTTATCTTCGCTCATCTTATACTTATGGTCGCACTTAACGCTGACTACTGTCAGACCTACCCCTCACAAGACAGATTATATGACCCTCGATACTTGATTATTGAGTATTGACTCTTGGACTCCTAAATGACTCCAAAATGACTCCAAATAACTCCAAATGAATCCAAAATGACTCCAAATTGACTCCATAATGACTCCAAAAGATTCCAAAATTATTCCAAAACGCTCCAAATAATTCGCTCCATAGCTCCATAGATACGTATTTCCATAATATAAAAAAAATACGTGAAATTGCTTTAATGAAAAAAATTATTCCGAGTTCTAATTTACATGACTAGAGTGTGATGGTTCGGTTAGGTGGAATTAGGTTAAGTGGATGTCGAGAGAAATAAAATATATCCAAAGTCCTGACGTGGGGTGGAACTCACACAAGTAAGACTTGGTTGTAAAATTGGTTAGCTTGTATGGTCGGTATAGCTGTTATGTTGATTAGTATGATCTGATCACATGTTCGCTTAATTTGGCAGTATGAAGTAAAGTTTAGCTTAAATGGCGTGAGAAAAATAGTTTAATTGCGTGATTTGATTTTTGTAAGAGCGGAATTATTTTATGGGATCTGTAGTTATTTAAATTGGAAGAGCTGAATTTTTAGCTGGTATGGTCGGTTAGTAAGAGCGAAATGGTTTGATGTGAATTAAGACGATATGGATATCGTAGATGGTTAATTTTCTAGTATTGATATTATGATAGCATGGTTGAAATATTTTGTTGGTTCGACTGCTGGTATGGCTGGTTTATATGTGTAACTTGCAAAGTTAGATGGGAATGAAATTGTAGACAATATACTTAACTGTTACTTTTGATCAGTAAGTCTGAGGTATGGTGGTGGATTTGACTATATGGTTAATAGCATTAATGAGGCAAGCTAATGCCATTGTGAAAGGTACTATATAGATGTTTATGGTACTCAGTACAATTCGATATATTTGCTAAATAATACTTACAAGGGGGTGGGGGAGGTGAAGAGGAGTCTGGCAATAACTATAGTATGACGGTTAGGTTAAGTGAATATCGAGAGAACAAAAAATATATATATTCAGAGTTCTTACAAGATGATTTGGTTAGATTATCTTAGGTTAGGTGAAGTTAGGTTAAGTTATCTTACGTTGGGTGTTGTTAGGTTAGGTGAAGTTATGTTAGGTTATCTTAGGTTAGGTGAAGATAGGATACGTGTAGTTAGGTTAGGTGATGCATATACTGAACTGTTTTTGGGATGGTGTGTTGGATACCATTTTCCAGAATTGCATTACATAGGAGTAGGAAATTTTTTTTCTAAGTTCAACATAGAAGTCCCTACATACTTAAGTGTGGGGATATTAAAAATATATATATTATATGTAATTAAAATGGAATAAGTGCGAATAATCAACCAATATTGCGGTACTCGTAATGGACAAATCCAGAACTAATGGGGGAAACATATGAAAAACGAAAAACCAAAATGGCGGCCTCCAGTAACAAAGATTGTTGCTTCCATTAACAGCCGATGTAAACAAATTATGAACTAATGGGAGAGAAAGGAAAGAGGAAGAGAGAAAGAGAGAGCGATTGTCAGTGAGTGAGTGAAAATATTTGGGCGGCTCATAACAACGAGGTTTTGTAAGCCGATGAGGGTGATTGAAGTGAATGTGGAGCGGCGCCGTATGAAGGGGCGGGGGAAACGGGAGATCCCCGAGAAAACCCGCCGACCAACGGCATCGTCTGGCACGATTCCCACTTGCGAAAATCCGGTGACCTAGCCGGGGATTGAGCCCGGGTCGCCTTGGTGGAAGGCGAGCGTGCTGATCGCTCAGGAACCATGGCCCCAGAGAATGAGAGAGAATGGAAATAAGGAAAGAGAGAGAAAGAATGCAAAATAGTAAAAACGTGGAAGCACTCGGAGAAAACCCACGGAAAGAAAGAGAGTTAAATAGAGTAGAGGAAGGGAGAGAAAGAGAAAAGAAGAGAAGGGAAGGAAGAGAAGAAAGAAGAAGAAAGAAAGAATGCAAAAGAGAAAGATTCCGAGAGCATTAGAAGAAAACCCTCGCAAAGCAAGATCATGAAAAAATGGCATACTGGTTACCAAGATGGCGATCAAACATGGCGACACGCGGGCTAGAAAGATGCCAGCCCAAGATGTCGGCGTACTGGCTAGCAACGTGGCGGAATTCAAGATGGCGGTCGCCAGACCGTAATGACAGAGCGGGAAGTCCGGGATCCAACATGGCGGTCACGTGACGTCATACAAAGTCAGATTGACTGATCCACGACCTGCAGCCTGATGCACTACCTCTGCCATATGCCTACTACTAATCACCAAGCCAGGAACTTCCGAGTTTTTAGTATTTTTAAGAAAATGGAGAAGGAAGTGTGTTTTCACAGGCAATTTTGAAATTAGGAAACGCACTGTCAGTATTCAAATTATAATTACGAAATGAGGTGAAAGGCAAAATAACTTAAATCTGACGCCGCCGTCTCAAACCGATATCGGCGACGTATCAACGAAGTTCCCTTTTAAACTCAGCCAAACTGAGTATTGAACGAAGATTTTAAAACACTTCATTTTCTATCGTCTAGCAAGCGGCGTCCAACATTTCGAACAACAAAGAATATTTCTCCTCTGTAACTACGCATAGCAAATACTCAAATTCAACATGACCACAATTAAATTAAAATCAATAACTTTACTAACAAATAAATGCAAAGAAGTCCGTAAAAAATATTTTTACGAACAGATGAAATAATACAACATTAATGATAATTCTGTTCTTTTAGAATTCAGAACAATTCTAGTAGAAGTGTTTGGCCGGTTTTGATAATGTGATGTTGTGCCGGAAAGTGTCCTCGATTGGAGTAGTGATTCCGATTTTGAGGACTAACCATCTCACAGGCTGTCTGGTTTCAGTAGCAGCAATAGGTAGCAGGATTGCGTGCTGTGTAGGAGGCTGTATGATGTGATACAATATTAATTTTAATTTTACATTAGGTTAGTGTTCAATTGTTTATAGTATGATATAATTGTTATTTCAATTGTTATGAGATATAAATAATTAGAAAAAATAATAACACATATATGTGTTTTCTTCATTTGTTAAATATATTTTGTCAAATGTTATATATTAAATGAAGTTACCTAAGCCCACCTACATTTTTTGAGATGGCTTATGATAATGTGACCTAACCTAACTTAACCTAGCCTATCACAAAGTTATGTTATTTCAGATTCCCAAAATGAGTTGGCGAAATATAATATACAAAAGAAATGGGCTTATAGAAGACCCACTAGTTTCAAATGTTCTTACTACACAATTTATATGTGTTTACAAGTATTATTCTACACGTATATATAAGAGAGAGGAAGATCGATTTGTATGCATATTTTGTAGTCTTCCACCATGTGTCAAAGTAACATTGCCATGGGGTCTGATCACATTAACCACGCGACAGCCAAAAGCAGATGTGGAATTACGAGAAAAGTAAATTTTTTACTAATCTAGTCCTTCTTATACTTGCACGAATTAAATCAGAAAGCACAATAAATTGTTTAAGTTTTAACATATCTTTTTTACCTAAAACATTCAATTCAAAGTTGAGACACAGGACTACATTCCCTCAGTCGTTACCAACTTTACTGGCCGCATGCGAGTCAGATACGCCGGCTGTAAAAAAAAAAAAACATGCAGACAAAGGCAGTGACATTTTTCCAAGGTTGGTATCAAAAGTGCTCACGTGAACTGCCTATAACCGAACGTGTGATCGAGGGTTATTGGCTCCCGCGGAAGTGCCATCCGTTTATTGCCTCGGCGTCCTCGAGTGCAGACTAGAGAGTGCTTTATCTCGGTACGCCCCTTCACTGTTCAGTGCGGGTCGTAGCTCGCGAGCCAGGCCTGGGGAAGGTCTCTTACACAGTGTCGCTCATTTTGTACTCTAAGAGGTCGCGATTCTCACTCATTATTACGTTTACCCAGGATAATGTTTGTTCCACTCAGACTGGGAATATCAATGTGAACAGTTTGGCAACAGAACTTCTCGCCACTAGGTGAGCGCTAGTGTAACATGTGTACCTGATTTCCTCTATGTCCTAAGTTTCAAAAAACAATTGCAATAATTATGAATCTAATAAGTTATAAAATATCTACGTAACTAAGTAAAATAATTATCTTTTATTTTTCATGCAGCTGAAAATTGAAATTAAACGTGATCTCTTTGGAACACTGTGCACCAACCGGCGAACATTTTCCCTGCACCACACCCTCCCATAAGAAAACTTGTTTTGTTCCTAACCCGAGTAAAAGTTGTTATAAACTGACTTGTTATGACCGGGTGCACCATCGTGGTTCGAAATTCGATCCGAGATCGGATCTAAGATCGACACAGGAAACTGTTGCACCATTCGAGTTCAGAGCTGGACTGGAGATCGAGATGAAATTTATTTCGAACCACCGAGATTGGTGGTTCGAAATCTCGATCCAAGATCAGCAGCCATCGTCGACAAATGTAGTTTGAAAATAGGCCAACAGTTAAGAACTACGTTCAATGGTTTCCTTAGGAAATTAAAACAACATTACACGCACTTGAATATTATTCAATAAAATTCGTAGAACAATAATTCACTTAAAACAGATAAAACATCGCACATCTAGTTCTATCTATAGTAAAATCACGCCTACTTCCATGACGTCATATACTACGAACCAATAGCAAAATTTGTCTCTTACATAATTTCGCTAAATTCTCGGGTCTCTACTTATAAGCTGTTCGTGGTTATAGTTCAATAATTGTTAATTCCAAATTATGTGAAGTTCTGCTCAAGATCTATTTCCAGGTTTCTCCTCCACGTCATGAAAACAAAGCTTAGCTACGTCTAGAAAATCACAAAAATTGGACGACTCACTGCGTCCGTAATCACTCGCTTTATTAATGGGCATATTTCTCACTTGACCTTAACGAAACACCTGTTTTTTATTTGTTTGATTCATATATTTATAAACGAAATATTTTAATTTATAGATAGAATTAATTAAAAGTTCAACTTACACGAAAATATGGTACTTTTGCGTAAACACAAATATAAAATGTTTCTTATAAGTTGAACATTTAGAAAACAACCAAACACATAATACTTGGGGTGATTTTGCAAATTTTGATTCAAAAAGTATGAAGAAAATTCAATGCCCCAATTTGATACATAAATGAGACCTGCAGCACCCTTCCACAAATGCCGAAACCCTGGAAATACATTATGTTTATGAAGTCTGCTAGGGTTTTAGAAAAATCCTGGGGAGTAATCTAAATTTACAGACCGTTCAAAAATTTCATGTACACTTCCTCTCAGAATAAATAAGCGATGGGAAAAGCTAAAGTCCACTTCGGAAATCTTCGTCTTTAGACAATATGTTTAGCCTTGGCTCTTAGGTAACCAGCTAAACAGAACCATCCGGCCAATCTTTCAGCGTTTGAACTGCGCCAAGAAACTCTTTAGCTTCTACTGGAGCATCATTCTGACATAGGCTTCTCCAAGTGAATATAATGCATTTAATTGGATGAAGTAACTCGTCCTGCGATTTATGAAGTTAATGCAAAAATGTTATATCTCACACAAACTCCACAGAGGAAGACCGTGTCTCAAGCGCAAACAGGTAACACTTAGGGGAATAAACAACCAATTATAATGGCCAGCTGAGCTACAGTGTTGTGCAACATAGCTTGTCCTGAGATATTTTAGTTGAATTTACTCACATGGGATCCACACTAAATGTTCGTGAGTCGTGCAAGCATACAGCGGAAAGAAAACCAGTCATAAATGCTTGTTAAGCGACAGTGTTGTGCAATGTAGCTTGTCCTGAAATATTTTAGCGGGATTACCTCACATGAGCTCCACACTAAACGTTCGCGAGTCGTGAAAGCAGGTAACACTTAGCAAAAAGAAAACCAATCATAAAGGCTATCTGAGCTACAGTATTGTGCAATATAGCTAGTCTCGAGGTATGTACACGACATTCGATGCTTCAATCAATGAAACAGTAAACATATGTGAAATGACTATAATTACTGATAACTGTAATAGAGAAATGCATAATTCCTCTGTTAATAATCAAAATAATCCCTATTCTATGTGAGACGTTAAGCGGTTATGATATTTGTCTTTTATTAGTAATACACAGAAATGCATTTCCTACTATCGTACGCATTTGCGAAAACCGAATATCACTCTTTAGCTGAATATGTGCCTATATTCGTCGGTAACTAAAGCCACTGAATGAACCAATAGGCGCATGTTGCAGATGAAATTATTGTATGAGCACATCAAGAATGTTTCTCTTGCATATAGCTGCTGTCTGCATGAAAAGCCACATCCTATTTAACCGGGCCAATTTCTACGCTGCCAAATCAAATCCTTCTGGGAGATGCGCACGCAGGTCTGCCGTACTATCGGTTATTCCATAAACATTATTTACGATGGGCTCAGATATGTGTAAGGCAATGGAGGACGAAGGACGTTCGCAGAGGTACAAGAAATTTATCCTCAGTGTTACAAAATTGCACTTGACCATATGTATATAAAAACACGTATCATAAAAATATTATACTACTGGAATACTACTTAATTTTCAACACTCGGTGCGATTTCACGTGAATAATTTATACTTACAGTTTATTAAATTATAACAAAACAGTAATTTCAGGCCAGTGCTTTTCTTTTGAAACTATAGAAAATATTTTATATCTTTATTTGCACAAAGTCGTGAAAATGAGTGTTTTTACTCATAGTAGACTGACCCGCGCTCTAAATAATGCATAGCCTACACACAGTGTTTATAAAACAAGAAATAAAATAATACAATTATAATCTACAGCATAATGTTCAACTACTTCACAAATTACACCCAATTACTCTCCGTGTAAGCATTCTTGCCGTGCTAAACGGTAGTTACTGTGAAATTGTGGTCTACATACGACTGGGTGTTCAAATTTAAAAGCTCACGAAAATCACAGTAAACATTTAGAGTTTATATAAAAATGTGTTAATTATTTTGTCGGTTTATGTATTGTTTCTAGAATTCCTATTTACGTGCAAAATTAATGACACTTGTAAAGATTTTTTTTTTTTTCAAATAACACTGGCTTCTGCAGACGGTGTATCTAATATAAAAATATTGCTGTAGCATTTATGATACAGTTATTTGTACTAACTTAACAGACTGTAATAAACGTTTGTCTATAATTCATGCAAGTTAATGTTATTCCAAATGCAATGTTCATATAGAGAGAAAATATTTTCCCTATTATGAAACAAAGAATGTGCAAATGTGTAATCCTATTTGAAAGGCATTAAAAACTAAAACATTAGCCGTTTAAAATGATATGCCTGTCAAATTACTAGACAAACAGCTTAGAAACTAACGCTATTGTTATAGTAATAAGTAAAATTAGTTTTGTTGTTGTTGAAGTTAAGGCCACACGTATTTACTCACGTAGTTGTAGGTTCGATTTCTAATTGTAACGTATTAATTTAAATATAATATAAAATATAATCTTTGTATTATATTTGTGGTATAAATAAATTTATATTTGAAAGTATGCTATATATTAATTTATATTCTCAATGTGCCAATGTGACTGAAATACAAGATTGACTGTAATGTTAAATATCTATATATTGCAAGACCTCTTAGTAGAATAATATATACATTACAACAAAAGGCAAGTATTCTTTTGGTTACTAATTTTCAAGGTTTTACTTGTAAAAGTACCATAAAAAGTACACACATTTCCAGATTTACAGCACTAATATTTTTATTCCGTGACAACTTTCTTCTCGTAGTTCTCCTATTGGAAGTGACATTTCCCAAGAAAGGTTGACTCCTACGGACAAGCATAAAGCACACCCTTGCTCTACACGGGATTCGAAACCGGAACCACTCACGCTGAACACTCAACCGACTGTGCCATAGGGGGCAGTCAATAGGTCAACCGGAACACTGTCAGTGATTATAAGAACTTATTTTAAATGAACAAAAAGCAGTTTATTTCATTAGAGATAATTTCTAAGTTACAATTTAAGTAATATATTTATTAATTGCGCCTCATTGTACCTATAATTCACTGCCACGTTGGTTGGTATTCGCTTGCCTATATTTCCGCTAAGTTAAATGCAGAAACTGCGGACAAAGTTTTGAACATTGTTTTAAAACATCTAAAGTTTAGTTTAACCTTCATATATCACTCTTTTCTTTGGAATAAAAAAGCTGAAAATAAAAATATATTTTTATCCTTTTCTCAGTTCTATTTTGTGCTATTGTCTATCTGTGATTATACTAAATATTCCTTTATCATTTAATATAGTACTATTATAATTTAAAATGTTTTAAATGTATTCTTCATGATTAGATTAATTTATTCACTGCCCCGTAATGTGATTGATGATTTCGACAAGAGACACAATTCAAGAATTCTATGTCATCAAAAATATTGTGCCAACAACTATGGATATGTTACGGAATTACTTTCGGCATTGACTAGATAGATGAAAGCTCTGTACGAATTTGTGTGCTATTATTTGCATTATTTTTGGACTTTTTTAAAAGTAAAACTGCTATACTGTAAAATGTGTTTAAGTTGGCTTAGCATTAAGCTGTTTCTAGCCCCTCAATGTTTGCAAATTTTGTGAACAAATTTTCTTTTGAGTAATGCATTCCCTTTGAGATATTCATTACGCCGCGCCGTAAACCTTCAGATCAAATAATAAAATATATTCCACTCACCCCATTGTTATGGTGAAATATATGATGAAAATATGGAAAAGGAACAAGTAATCTGTTGATGCATCAAACCACAGAAAGCATTCCATCTCCATCGTTGTTACTTTTATCTAACGTGATTTTAAATCGATACTATTTAATATTTGAACAGAAAAATTGGACTCAAATTAAAAGAAAAGTAATTGAATTCTATCGAAGAATACACGTAGAAGGTAAAGAAATCCTACAGTACACACTGTCACAAGAGCACTGCTACATGTAGTCGCCTGTAAAACGTCTCAGTGTCTGGTTTTGCATTTGCTGTTGCTCAAGACAAAATACCGAATATTCCTGGGACGCAGTCTTGCCACTTAGTTAAAGACTGGACCGTGCCGAGCCGTAGTCTAGGGAATAAGAGGGGTCTCTCGTGCACAGAAGATTGCCAGTACTAGTAGAAAAGTTTACATGGGTAGACATGTTGGAAGACAAGCACTACCTCAAATATAATGCTTAAATAGCATTTCTCAGAAATTGTTGAACTGATTTGGCATCAGTGAAAGTAATGGGAACATCAAAAACTGTATTTAATTATATTTCTAATTTAGTAACCACCAAGTACTGAATTTTGATGCATTTCTTCAAGTAAAGTTACGAACGAACTTAATAGTAGTACACAAATGGGCAATCTCAGAGGGGTTTGAAGCTGCGCACAAGGGAACTAGGCGACCCCATGTTTGTTGATGCCCTAAGGGAAAAATTACCAGTTTTTTCCATTTCCCTCAAAAAAATCTCCTGTTTTCCCCCAAGAAATCTCCTGTTTCCCCCCAAAAAATTTCTTATTCTCCTTCACGCCAATGGTGGCCATCTTGCATCCCAACCTCCTGTTCTGTCAATCATATGCCAGGGTGTTAAGACCCTTTCACCTAGCCTCCTGGTGTGTGCTGAGTCTCACTCATGCTCTGCGATTCCTTTCGAGATCTGTCGAAATAGCGTCATAATACAGTGCCGAATACCAGCATTGGCTTACACACTTGCCAGAAATAAGCGCACATATAAGCATAGTTGACTGTAATTTCCAAACTGCACAAAATATAATTGTAAAGTTCATAAAACCAGGCCGCACCCTCGATGATGACAAGGGTCGCAGGGCCAAGTATACCCCATGTCTACTTATAAGCATAGTTGGGTGTAATTTCCCAACCATGTAAGATATAGTTGCCAAATTCATAACATAGGCATCATCCACGATGGTGACAAGGGTCGCAGGGCCAAGTATAAACTATGTCTACTTATAAGCATAGTAAACTGTAAGTTCCCAACCACAAAGGATATAGTTGCCAAATTCATAACATACCCAACATTTACGACGACAAGAAGGGTCGCAGGGTCATCTATACCCTATGTGTACTTATAAGTATAGTTGGCTGTAATATCGGAACTATGTAAGATATAGTTATCAAATTTGTAATACAGGCATCACCTCTGATGATGGGAAGTGCCGCAGGTCCATGTACACCTCATGCCTACTTATAAACATAGTTAGCTGTAATTTCGGAAACATGCAAGATACAGTTGCCAAATTCATAACATAGGAATCACCTATGATGACAAGAAGGGCCACATGGTCAAGTATTCCCTCCATCTATTAATAAGCATAGGTGGCAGTAACATCCAAACTTTATAAGATAAGGTCGCCAAATTCATAACATAGGCATTGTTCACGATGCCGAGAATAGTTGCAGGGCCAAGTATAATAATATGTCTACTCATATGCATAGGTACCTGTAATTATCATAACATGTAAGATATAGTTTTCAATTTCAAACATAGGCATCACCCCCAATTACAAGAATTATCGAAGGGCCGAGTATAACCATATGTCTACTTATAACCCCATCGGCTGTAATTTATATAGCATGTAAGATATAGTTATGAAATTCAAACACATGCTTCAACCCCAACAATGAAAAGTGTCAAGTGGCCAACTATAGGCTTTGTTAAACTATATGCATAGTTGGCTGTAAGTACCAAACCTTGTAAGTTATAGTTGCCAAATTCATGACATAGGCACAATCCACCATGACGAGAAGGTTCGCAGGTACCCTCTGCATACTTATAAGAATAAACAGCTGTAATTTCCTAACTGTGTAAGATATGATTTCCAAATTCATAACATAGACATCACCCATGACAATGAGAAGGGTGGCAGGGGCAAGTATACCCTATGTCTACAAATAAGTATAGTCGGCAGTAATTTCCGAAATGCATTTCAAAAGATAGGTATCATCCACGACGACAAGAAGGGTCGCAGGGCCAAGTATACCCTATGTCAACTTATAAGCATAGTTGGCTGTAATTCCCAAAAAATATATAGTTGCTAAATTTATAACATATGCATCATCCAACATGACAAGAATGGTCACACGGCCAAGTATACAATATGTCTACTTATAAGAATAGTTGGCTGTAATTCCGAACAGCATAAGATATATTTACTAAATTCATAACATTGATATTATTCATGACGATATGAAGAGTCGCTGGGCCTAGTACACCCTACTTCAACTTATATGCATTGTTGGCTGTAAGTTCCAAACCATATATGTTATAGTTCCCAAATTCATAGCAAATACATCATCCACGACGACAAGAAGGGTCGCAGAGTCAAGTATACCCTATGTATACTTATGAGCATCATTGGCTGTAACTTCCAAACCATGTAGGATAAAGTTGTCAAATTTGTAACATGTGCATCACCCCTGACGATGTTAAGGGTCACAGTGTCAATTAAACCATATATCTACTTATAATTATTGTTATCTGTAAGTTCCCAACTACATAATATATATAGTTAGCAAATGCATTTCATATGCATCACCCATAATCATGTGAAGTGTCGAAGAGTTATGTAGACCCAATGTCTACTTATAAGTATAGCTGGCTGTAATTTCCGAACAACATAAGATAAAGTTGTCAAATTCATAACAAGTGCCTCACCCCTGATGTTGAAAAGGGTCGTGGTGCCAAGTATACCGCTCGTCAACTTATATGCATAGTTTGCTGTGATTTTTTAATCATGTAAGATATAGTTGCCAAATTCGTAATATAGGCATCATCCACGATGGTGAGTAGAGTTGCAGGCCAGGTAAATCCTATGTCAACTTATAAGAATAGTTGGCTATTATTTCCGAACATAATATATATTTGCTAAATTCATAACATAGGCATCATCCAAGACAACAAGAATGGTCGCAGGGCCAAGTATAACCTATATTTAATTATAAGCATAGTTGGATGTAATTTCTGAACCTCATAAGATATAGTTGCCAAATTCATAACATATTTTTATCATCCACAACAATGAGAAGGGTCGCAGGGTCCAGTATAACCTACATCTACTTGTAAGCATATATGACTGTAGTTTCAGAAATGTGTAAGATAATGTTGCGATATTAATAAAATGAGCATCATCTACGACGAGAAGGATCACAGGACCAGGTATACTCTATATCTATGTATAAGTTTTTATGACTGCAATTTCCAAACTGTGTAAGATAAGTTTGCAAAATTAATAGCATGAGCATTATCCATGACAATGAGTGGAATCGCAGGACCACATTTACCCTATACCTACTTATAAGCTTAAATGGCTGTAATTTCTAAACCACATAATGTATTGTTGTTAAATGCATAACATAGACATAATACATGACAAGAAAGGTCTCCAGCAAAGTATACCCTATTACCGGAGTTGTTGGATTCAAATTGTTATCTCAAACAAATATCAAAATAACAGGGATCACTATTTCCTTATGTTAAAGCTAAAAGGACAAACAAACATAAGAAGAAACTTGTGTTGTTATAGTCAATAAGAGTAGATACGGTTCATGAATGCCTCGGGGTAATGGACTGCATTCGACCATTTTTAACACTATGTCTAATTTATCCTTCATTTCTACCCCTCCGAAAAACTTAAGCAAACCATATATTGTTATGTAGTTAATGATGTTCAAATCTTTTAATATCGTCTTATATAGTGATTGCCAAATATTTGTCGATTAACTCCCAAAGTACAGAATATAGTCTGTGTAAACTGATTTGTGTTGTCTCAGTATTTATAGTTGTAATTCTACTGGAGTATTTTCAAATGTGAATAAAAGCTCAGGTTTGTTTGGAAACGAAATATAAAGAAATTACCTCTCCATTGTTATAACATGTTATTTTGCCAGTTCTCAGCATGATTCGCAGGTTTATATTTCTGATAGTTTTGTTTCCAAGAAATCAATTAAATGTTGTTACTCAAAGATGATTACTGTTTTGATAGAATTGGTTTCATTTCCCAATTCACTCTTCATTGAAAATGACGTGTGAGATTATTAATCGCGGCATCAAGTGTAACAACACATTATGTACGCACAGAGAACCTCATAAGAAAACATAACATATTTCACTGATTATTTAATTATTGAACCTGTTTGGATTTAATAAATGTTTGTTGAGAATGTAATAAACATTTTTTTTGTCAGTGAGACAGGTTAATTTTTATCCATACTTTTTCGTTTCATAAGTTCACAAAACATCATCGAGAAATCATTAGAACCTTCCTCTTTTTCCTAGGGATTTGAATTTGGACAGTTTATGAAATGGGTTTTAGGTACTTATATAACCAACCGTTTAAAGCAAAGATCATGGCTAAATCTTATCGAGTTACTGAGCTATTGATGAGTTTTTCAAAACACATTTTAATTCTTTTCGTCCCCTAAGGTAATGACTTTCAAAAAATAACCTACAATGAATTTTTAGGCATTTGTATAGGTAGCCTTTTGAAACATACAGAATAACAATATATTATTGGTTTAATGCGTGATTATGGAGACATCGATTGCATATTTTAACACTTTTCACCCTCTTAATGGTTAAATTTTAGATTATGTTTATATGTTACTGTTTAAAGTTAAGAGCATAGCGATATATCATTAGGCTAATGAGATATTGAGGGATTCTCGAGCATATATTTTACCGCTTTTCACCCTCTCAGTTGTGGTATTTAAAAAAAAAATGCTGAAATCAGTTTTGTGGTATATGTATAAGGTAAATTTTGGAACTAACAGCACAATCACACCTCGTCGGATTAATCAGTTATTGAGGAGTCCTCAAAAACTACTTTACCTCTTTTCACCCTCTTAGGGGTAAAATTTTGAAAAATCCTTTCTCAGTGGGTGCCTGCATCCAGAAGGAAAGCCAGCACTACATTTTCAAACTTTGTATCTAACCGTTTTGTCTGTATATTGGTGCATGAGTCAGTCAGTCGGTAACTTCAATGTGTACACAGATATTTTTAATTCAAAAATTGAAAATAAATTTCTTATTGTAGTTTTAGTTCGACAGTACAGAATATTGTTCATCAAATGTTCACATTTTGCCAAAACAGACGATCACTTATCCAAATTCATTTACATCAACAAAGTGTCAATATCAGGCATCAGCCTCAGATCCTACATAATGATATTGAGAAAGATGGAAGTTTAAATGTCGTATTATAAATACAATAAAGAAATTAGTTCTGATAATTTTATGAAGACCATGGAAGGAGGGATATCATACAAAGGTATTATGAACAGAAATTTGCTTTTACCTTCATTTCCGGTCCAAATATAATTACATGCTGTATATCTTCCTAACATGTGCGTCCAGTGCGAGTCCGCCATATTATGTTGTTTTCAGTTACACAACATATGATAAATGTTTAATTTACCCATTTACTTATACACCTATTTGTTTTGACGATTTTAATACAGGATTCACGAACGTGGCTCTAAGTTACTAATTATAGATTACCGATAATCTTTCATGTTGGTTCTGTAGCAGGCATATCTACTGGCTTTTGTGACCTTGGATTTGTTACATTTTCACCGTGAAAATTCAAAAGGAAAACATAAAGAAACAGACAATTATACATCGAGTTCAAAGCATATTAGTAAAAAAAAAAACAAAAAAAAAAAACCTTTCCCTCGCTTTACAATTACGGTTCAATGGACATAATCTTGGAATTAGTTGTTTATTGTGCAGTCAACGAATAATTCAACAAATCTGGAACCCTGCTTGACGAAAGCTTACTGTTGACTAGTTACCTGTATATTATATACTTATTCATTAAAATGTAAGTATGTAACTGTGATCTCCAAATATCGTCTTGCAGGACAATGTTGATTATACCATTTGCGATTCGAAGACTTAATTTTAAAGACTTGAGAAGAATTCGCTTGCTTCATGTTAACATAATTGTCATTTCACGGTAGTGGTAACTGTGAGTATAATTGTAGCTCTGAGAAACGTTGCGAACTGTAACATATATTGTATATAATACATATTCGAAACAACAATATCAACTATTAATCACTGTGTTTGGGTCTGAGAGACGGTAACGAACAGCGAACGTCACTGTACTCCACGCTGTCAAAACGGCAGTGTATTACTTAGATCTGCGAGGGACCCACGTAGACAGGCGGGCTACTACAACAGCCTGGCCAACGTGGCCTCCGCCATCTAACTGCTGTATATGCACTGGCACCTACCATGAGCTCTGCACACGTCGCTGCGTGTACCGGCAGTCATCATGACAGCACAAACTGTATGTTTCTTTATGTAGCCTGTATATTGTACGTTAGGAAATCGCATTCCTGACTTCATAAACTCCACACAGAACTAAACAATCATAAAGTGTAACGTGTGAATTCATCGTGAATATAAGCATAAATAGGATTCGAACATTATTACATAATATATTGTCCCCATTGCCAGAGATCAGTACGTTTTTGTTATACTGGTTGCGAGGCAAAAAGATTTCTTATTACTGCATGTTTTAGAGAAGGCAACAAAAGCGACACAATATTTTGGAGAGTGATTCCACTAGAGAGTTTTGTGTGTGGCGTTACGTAAATTATCTCTCAAGTGGAGGCAAACTTTCTTACGCCAGACTTATAATTCTCATTGTTTTCTTCTGCGTTAGAGTATGAAGCATGAAGTCAAACTGAACATTTTAGTTTAGATGGTATCTCATTGCATCGTTGAACCAACAAAATGTTAAGTGCATATCATTAAGCTATATTCTTTAAGGAAAAATCAAAATAATGACATCCACAAAGAATTCTGTGAAACCAAGACGTGCGAGGAAACCTAACAGGGTACGCTCCTAGTTATACGAAACACTTTCTGAATCCATTTAAACTTTAACAAAAAAAAAAAAACTTTATACTCAGCTTATAATATTTAAACCATTTATTTGTTTTTTCTTACGAGAAATTTGTTTTCTGTCACAAACAATATATTTCGAAAATAGTGTGGTGCTGCTGTATTTAACGGTTGATTAATAATTTTAAATAAAGGATTTTTCCACCATATTTCCTTGATAAACTAGAAACATTCAATTCAATTTAACTTTAAGCTACGTTCCTTGGGAAAATGGGCTTATGTAATCACGCAAATGTCTGTCTGTGATGTATTGTATGTCCACTCATAATAACATTCGAGCCAGTGAATCATATTTCACCATATTCGGTACACATAAAACTTAGTAAGGACAACCAATTTGGAATGTTCTGCCAAGCCGTTTGCTTATTTTCGAAACGTTGCTATTTTAATACAATAGGGCACTATTTCATATCTGGGGAATTATTTTACTAGGTAATACCAAATATTTTATTTTCATAGTTAATAATGCACGTCTTTAATCTAGGAAGGTAGGTTATTATTGGTTCGCCATTGTGGAAGGTAGCACATCATGAAAACAATAAGCTTTTACATCATATCTCGGAAATTACATAATAGATTCCTGCCACATTTTGAAGGTAATTAATACGTTTAAGGCCTATAGTAGACCATGGCACCTTATACATTTAAGATTAATGTGGAGCATCCTATATTTTAAAAACAGTTTCAAATATTTATTTTTATTTTAATATATATATACACATACATACATATATATATATATATATATATATATATATATATATATATATATATATATATATATATATATATATATATATGTGTGTGTGTTTTTTTATATATCCACACACATGCACATCGTCTAATTCAATTAAATTTGATATGAAGAACATATCGCCTAAACATTAAATATGTCAAGAAATAACCAATTTCGTTTACCTTTTGGTAATATAGCGCAACACGATAAATAAAATCATTGTATCGTAACTCGTAACACATTAAACACATTCCTACCAAATTTGACAAACAAGACGTACGCTGATAAGAATTAATTGGTCCAGGCATTTAATTTAAATTGACGGCAATATAGACATGTTCATAACTATACTATGTCTATGAAACAATGTGATCAATTTCAACCAAACTTGGTATACTGTATCTAGTACTATGTATGCCATGTTAACATATGCGATTTAAATGTGTAAGAAACTTGTTTCCGGCATGGTGACTATATAAATATTTTGGGTTTATTTGGTATACAGTACGCCATACTGTTTGACCAATTTCAAACAAACTTGTTGTGTTACGTATCACCTACGTGTATTAAACATGCTGGTACATTGTCTCTTTTGTCCGCCATAGTGTAAGGTAGCGCTACACGACAATATATCGTGTCAAATGTCGGTAAACAATAAACCTTTTACTACCTAAAATTGCAAACAAGATTCACCACGGTGATCAAATAAACATATATATTTTACGTGGGTCGGTCACTTATTTTTAAAATGTCGGCCATACGAACATTTTGAATACTTATCTATAACCACGGATACGTGTAACCAAGGAACGAAAAAAAACGAAGAGTTATACAATTTTGAAATATGCACTAGTGAATGTTATCGGAAATTCGGAAATTTGTGCGAAATTACATAGCACATTGGAAATAAACATTCAAACATTCAAATGAAATGAGACTTTATCAGTGCTTTAGGCATACATTACAAAATATCTGGAAGAATTACTTTCTGGGTCCATATTGGTAGGTTAAATGTTGTTAAACATAAAATAATACAGTAATTATCTAAGTCATTCAGCTTAACTTTCTTTTTATCGTTGATAAAGTGGGTACTTATATGCGCAAATATATGTCTCTTAGAGTTTAATTGCGTGCATATTCTCAGCCATTAAAATATCGACACAATGAATCAAAACATTTTCTGTAGAACATTTTATTCTCTACACAATTTCCTATGCAGAAAAATATATTGTAGCTGTTTGTTAAAAACTGGATTAATTTCTTTACTCGGTAACCATTCTGCAATGAGAGACGTTGTACAACTAAGATACCCGAGGGCATCTCGCTGGTTTTCTGACAGCTTTGACAAGTTCGAGTGCCAGATTTCAAAACTTTATAATCGTCCTAAATGTGTATATTTTCTTCGCTTTATACGATAACTCTCACAAAGCACGGCCCTTTAATAAATTGAAGAACGGGGTGAAGGAACTATCTATAGCCTTCTACGATACTGTAGTCCTCTCTTCAGCACCATCAGCGCCGAAGACCTTAGTTGTTAAGCGCGGCTTACGTCTCTCTCATCTCACTGGTGATAACTTAAGACTATGTTTCACCTACATGCTGTAGTTCACATCTACATTGATCGTTCAAATAATTACATTACATTGTTCATCTCCGTTCTCAATTAATGTTAATTTTGTATCCATCGAATATCATATGTTACTTGCAGATGCCACTTAGATATGGCGTGAAATGCGGGTTTTGAACGTGCCATACGAAAGCTTTCCTATTATTCATATTATGTTTTAACTTGCCGACTGAGTTATGATTATGTTCGGAACCATGAGTCTTTGTGGAAGACTTTTTTTTTTTCTTATGAAACTCGCAAATACTCAGCTTCGGTTAATCTTGTGGTTTGTAATTAACAGACTCTATTCCCCTTGTTAGTGTTGATGCTTCCAGCCCTATAACTAAATGTTTGGTGAGAAAATTAAAACAAGTAACAAAATTGAAAAAGAGAAGACACGTGACATGAAAAAGTATACAGGAAAAATTACAATGCACTTACAGTGTATCACATTTTTTTGTCAAACTATAATTTTGTTAATGTAATATATACGTGTAACTATGAATAAATACATAATTAAAAACAATATCATCATGTTTGCACCCTAACTTTTGTTTCCAAAGATATTTTTGCACAAACAAATAATGAAGTCGATTCTATTACTTAACTGAGAATTTATGTGAGTAAATAAGCCTAATAGACGTCTTTTTATACGAGGTATGCCGAGTGCCGAGACAAAACGAAAACGAGGTCATGTGGTTTCCCCCATTCAACCGATTCATAGTCCGCCTGGCTGTATGAGGTTCCCACTGCTTGCTGCTCGCACTACTGTCCGTGCCAGACATCGTGGCCCTTGAGTTCCCTCGTCCGTCAGTACTGGGCTGGACACGGACTGGCGCTGCAGCGGGTGGAAATTACTAACGGCACGGTTATCTATACTCTTTACTAAAATCATTTTTGCAGGGTGTCCGTTGGATAATTTCACACTAAAGCCTGGTTCAGTTCACATTCTTACCGATCACGCCAAACGAAGCTGTCCAAATCTAAACATATTTTCAGTATTGCCGTTTTCTTGCACGGGTGAAAGCTCAGTTTACGAATACAGGATTACGATGCCAATGCATGACAATGAACTAGAAACTAAATATATTTTTACTTTATTGTTTGGTAATCAGAAAATGTTACAAATATTTTATGAAATAGGCCCAATTTTAAAGTTATCTCAGAAGTACGTTTCTGAAGGAAAGACTGCACACTTGTTCAGTACCTTGCACATAGAGACGACGACGCATGTGATGCGCGTGCCTGGGTCTTCCTCAGCGCTTTGCCCCTCTGGACAAAATACGTCCTGGTAGGCAGAATGCGTAATGAGCGAGTGAAGAGATTTGGGCGGCTCTTAACACCGAGGTCTTGAGAGCCCTTTAGGGTAAAGTGAGATGAGTATGGAGTAGCACCGGAATGCAAGGGTGGGGGAAATGGGGGATCAGTGAGAAAACCCGCCGACCAGTGGCATCGTCCTGCACGCTTCCCACATGCGATAATCCGGGGGCGATCTGGCCGGAAATCGAACCCGGTTCGCCATGGTGGAAGGAGAGTATTCTAACTACTACATCACAGCGACCCCGCGAATTATTAATGTTCACTATCGGATTATAGTTATGTCTTATATACGCAATGACGTCGTAACAGCAAATATGAACTAACACACTAAAGCCATGCGTGTTTAAGTGTGTAACTATCAGCGCTACATTTTAAACGGCTATGTCTGCCTAAAAGTGCTCACTTTAAAGAATATTTTATTAACAGGGATAAAAAAAAATGCAGCTGATGAAACCAGTATAAAAGAATAGCCGAAAATATTACTTTGCCATGCCACGAACTGAAGAAAATCCAGGTAAATTATCTCTAAACTTTAAACACTAAAAACATTTCGAAAAAGATGACACTGCACGCTCAGTTGCAGGGATATTTGTACGAGAATGACTGAAAGTTTTCCAAATGCCCTATAAGATTGTTGGGTCCAGTTACGGAGCATTAATGTATACGCTCGCTCGACCAGGTCCGCGTCAACGTTCAAGAAACAAGCTACTGTCTGCGTCAGACCTTATGACACTTGTTGGAACGTGGGTGCGGGGATTTGTTGGGGAGAGGTGACACAACTAAGTACGCGGTTCTGGCTTTGTAGCATCCGACCTGGACACATTCACGCATTTTAACTGCTGATTTCGATTTCAATAGATGTCCGTGAATGTTTAGGAATATATAAGAAGGCTATTTATAGAATTGAAAGGTAAGTAGTATAAAGTATGAGTAGGTGTTGTGACCACTAGGCTAAATAGGTATAAGTGTTAAGGCATGCCGATCAACAAAGCAGCTGATAAGGTTGCCAACTATTCTGGCATCAGTAACAGGTTTATCCAAAGGGTTAATGAAGGTTTGTTGTATAGTAGTCCATATATATGACCTTGTTTGATATCACGAGTGCTACATATGAATATGGCATATATAAGTTCACCATATTGAAAATTGTAGGCAACTGTGTCTACCAGAAGACATAAAGCATAATGGCCAAATCGCCTTGTTCGAGGACACAAGTTGCACCTAAATCATAAATTTGGCAACTATACCTTCAGTGGATTGAAAACGGCATACAACAATCCATACAAGAATTTTAGAGCTTGTTGGACCACATTGCCTTGATAGAAGTCAAAAGTTGTACATATGATAATTACATATTAAGTAGTCATAACATCAACTAATCCAAAATGGCAGCCAAAAATGCTTACAATGCTCATCAGAGGGCTTAGGATATAACGCATATTTTACCTACACCTGCTAAATTATAAATGGCGTTGAACATGTTAGAATAATGAAATATGATGTCAGTAGTCTGTAATGTATTATGCTTGCTGACTTTTGTGTATTTTCTCTAGTTTTTGTTTTCAAAGTCATTCAAGGTCATGGAGTTGAGGTCACTGTTACCTGCATCCAATATGACGAACAGGTGATGTCTATCAAGATGGCGGTCGCCTACCAAGATGGTGGCCACGTATCACGATGGTCGTCTTTTGTACCTTCCAAGATGGTGGAATGGGTATGGGCGAGGGAGGACCTCTGGAAAGTTCATTTTTAAATACTTTTTTAACGACTTTTTAAATATTTATTTCATAATTTAAAAAAACAATTATATATATTTTTGAATAAATTTTAATCAGTCATTTTCGAATTAGCTTTTAATGGATTTTAATAATTTATAATACATTTTTATTAATACATATTTTAACGATATTTAAATAATTTTTTAAGTTTTTTTAAATAAAATTTTAATACTTTTAGTAATATATCTTTAGAATTTTTTTAAATTTCGTTAATTGTTTTTTACTTTTCTGGATTTTTTGGGTCAACCCCGGGTCTCGAATAGCAGTCACCTGGGTCGATGATCCCTGACCCTCGGTCGTTGATCCAGCTCCCTGATATTACCCATGGTCACTGTTCCGCCTGAGAAATCAAGAATTTTTTGGGGGAAAAAAAGAAATTTTTAAGGAGAAAGGAAAAAATATAGGGACATTTAGTCGATTTTTAGGGAAGAAAGGGAAATTCTGAGGGCAAATGGACATAAGAGAAATTCCAACATGGCGGCGGGGGGTCACTCCGCTCCCCCTCCCTTTCAGACAAAGTCTTTTTATATACTACTCACAACATTACAAATTAAATTGTTATTGTGAATTTATTCCTTTTCTAACTTGCACAACTAAACATAACAAACGGAGAGTAGAGGTTTATAAAGTAGCACAAATTGTTCATAAATCAATAAATAATGCTAAACAATCACTGACAAATGACGCTTGAATGGATCAGAATGGACATCCCTGTACGACATTTCGGAATTCTGGCTCAGTATCATTTCATTTGACTGCATGTCATATCAATAATCTTTAAAACGTACCTCCACTCCCTCAACCCTTTACGTCAGTATAACGTCTACGGTTTTGGAAGTCAGATTTTGGTAGATGTGTTATAAAGAAAATTTAGTTCTCTATCTCTATTTGTGTATTTTTTACAGACACTGAATACAGTCTTCTTACGGTTAAACTTTCGTTTTTTGGTCAACCAATTTGGACTCAAACTTATAAAATGCTATACTTTATCCCGCAAGAAAGGTAATTCTTAGAATAAACATTTATTTATTGCGAATGTTTCGTGTGTAAGACAGTATAAGATAAAGTAAGTGTCATATTGGGATATAGTTTGCTTATTTTGTAGTTGTGGGATTGACAACGATAACTATATATATATATATAATGTTGACCAATCATGTTTCTAATCACAATGTGACATATTATTAAACAAATGGTAGTTGCGTACGCCACAGTGGCTGGCATTCGCATAACATGGTGTCAAACATTGAGAGACCAATTGCTAGAAAGCACACTTACACGTGTATTCACCAATCAGTTAGGGGACTGGTCACTGTGGTGTCGTCCAGCCACCAAAAGTTTCAAATTGGGTTTCTTAACATTACTAATACGAATCGCCAATGGAGGAAGTTGGGTGAGAAACCACATCATGAGACAATACGTCGAGTTGAACTGCCCAGCTTAGATGTAACGGCACTATAGGCTGTTCGCGCCAAAGTAAGCTCCTTACACTTTTGTAATGGTCTATGACACACACATGGCACATGCAAGCACTTTTATTTAACTTCAGTTCGTGCATAATTGATAATTAAAACTGAGTTACGACTTAATACATAATCTTTATTGACATTTGGGTGGATACATCCATATATTAAATGCAAGAGGCATCAAGAAGTGCTCACTTTAATGCAAAACATTTATTTAATGCAAATATTTTGCTTCGAAATATATCTAGTAGATCGCTGCATGTGTTATATTTATGTTATTACTTTATAAAAGTGACTATTTTGAATATTTTAAAATTATCGTAGAGCTTTCAAGAGACTCTAATCACTCCCGCAGATAATATCGTAGTAATTTCGTTATATAACACTTTTATGATCAATAACTGTTTCCTGTAATCCAAATTTGGTTAATACATGTCGAGTAATCATCACGATGTATGTAAATAGTCTTTTTCTTTATGACCGGAACAAAATTGTTTAACTTAACCGCATTATGATCACATGGAACAGGAAAACTGCGCGGATTATTTTGAGGACAAGCTAAAATTTACGCACTTATAGAAGTAATCCACCTTTGCATTGGATTACAGTTAACAAGGCTCACTCAGGAATGTGTGAAGCAAATACGAAACTTGCAATAAAATACTTTTGGGATCACGTGCTGTGTGATTTAGAGTAATATTTGCCACTTAGTGGAGACGCACGCAGTGAATATACAGTATTTGATAGTGCATTCATTGGACTGTGAAGTCTAGACTTCACACCGTTGTTTCCAACACATTTCATGGTCTTTAATTATTTTACATACGAAAACATTATTTTACAAATTTATAATTTAATGTTTTAAGTGATTATCACTTTATGTTTTCAAAGATCTCGTGTGTGTGTTGTGTGTGCGTGTGTGCGTGTGTGTTGGCAAGGGGACTTATAACGTAATACCTCATTTAAAATTTAAAATCATTCATGATTTGGAAGTAATTTCTTCCAGTGGTTCAATGTGTTCTGTTCAAATTTATCATTTACCGTTGTTTCTCTGATCTGATAAAGGCTATTTCATAATTCCGACGGTTTTCACCACTAATTTACTTTAACTGAATAACATATAATGTGTTGGTATATATTCGGACTAAACTGAGCTGAAAGAAATGTCATTCGTGTTTTGTATGCTTTTTCCTCCAAAGCCATTTTTGCTGCAGCAGTTAGCCACGCCCACTCCGCGGCACGAGCCTGTGACTTGGGAGGAGGCAGCCTGCCTAACATACCCGAAGTGGGACTTAGAAATATTTTCAGCTACACGAGCTCGCTCATTTTTTGTGACGAGAAGTGTGCACTCAAAACACTTGGAAAAGGCGGGTTCAAAGTTGAGAGAACTCCTACTTACAGCCAGCGCACAAGAACTTGTTTTCCGTGCAAAAAGTTAGTTTCTTACGCCGGATAACATTCCAAATCAGCAATAGCGGTTACGTGGATGTTTTAATGGCGATACATTCCTATCTAATAATTTCATTTTGCAAAACGCGACGCATATTCTAGAGTGTAAGTTTTGGCTTTTGAATTTCTGAAGCTCTTCTGCTTGATTTTCCATTCAGCCGAAAGCTATGTTTAAAGCCAATGAAAGTCGTTTTGAAACGTCTGCGAAAGGTGTTAGTAACTTATTAAGTATTTGGATAAGCATTTATCATTATTCCACCCCCTCCCCTCCCCCCTCGATCAGAACTCTCCGGATTTTTGCAAGTGGAAAACCTGCCGGACGATGCCGCTAGTCAGTGGGTTTTCTCGCAGATCTCCCATTTTCCCCGCCATGGTATTCCGGCGCTACTCCATTATCACCTCACTTCACCCTCATCGGCTCTCAAGACCTCGTTAATAGTCGCCCAACTCTCTCAATTCGACTCCAAAACCCCCCTCCCCCTTTTCCAACCTTCCACCATAAAAAGTCAACAGAAAATTTTTGAATTCAGAAAGGCTAACAAAAGTAACATAGTCTAATAATTTCAGTTTTAAAAAATTCCTAATATTGTTTACAGAATCATGTTTATCAATTATTTCCATTCAGTAACTTTTGCTTGCACGTTTATTAGAGAATTTATAAGGAATTTTATTCATTGTGATTTTTTTGTATATTTGCGTCTTCATTCTTTGAAAATGTACAGTATTTACCTATAAATTATTTTTGCTACCAAATTTAATCGGTTTCTCGTACCGAACGCGTTTCTTATAACTGATTTATTTCAGGGCTATTTTTAAACTGTTATTTTTAAATAATATAATTTTTTATCTTTTTTTGTTACTTCAAACTGTTTATATTAATTTCTTCCTTTCAACCGTACGCCTCTTTCTTTTATTTCACTGATATATACATTTTTTATGACATAGTGTCTAGGGGTAATGGAGTTTAAAGAAGACTACTGGGAACATAATATAGTAATTTCCCCATCAGTGAAGGTCTTCATATCAGTCGTAATTTTCCTCGCCTTTATATCTTGCCATCCTTAATAGGACAATCGTGATTGCCTGGAATTTTTTATTATATTTAAATCTGTCGGTCAGCGGTTAGAAAGGCTGCGTTCTATGGTGACATCGTTCTGAACAGTTCCTCCAATTATGCTTATTTTGGTGCCGCCACTAGAAGTTTTAAAGTTCACTGTTTTTATACCCTTAAGTAATTTATGTGAGTGTACATTGTATTTCCAACTGTATTGATTTTAACCAGATCGTTATAAAAACACGATAGCTGCTCATAAGTTGTTTTGAATGAAATTTAAAAAGAAAAAAAAACTAATAAACGAATGGTCGAATCAAATTCCCTCTGACTACTTGAAGGGTGTAACCCAGAAACCTGCAAAGTGCCATTATGTTAAAAAAATTGCGTATTTGTATCAGAACCTGTCTATGTGCTACTGCCAGTGTACCCAAGACAGCGCTATGTGCCACAGCCAAACATTTCGTTCATGCAGCTCTCACAAGATGGCACCGCTGGTGTGTCGTGAAATTGTGTACCTTAAAATCTGCTAAGTGCCAGTTACCTACGGCAGAAATGGAGGGAAGCATTTCGGACGCTGTACATTCATGCGTTGCAATGCAGGAAGAGCGACGAAAGAAAGGTTCTGGATATAAGTTAGATATGCAGAAACGACGCAGTAATAGTAAGAAAGGGTACGAAATATACTGGAATGAAGAGGAACCAGCGAAGAAACCGCCTGCAAAACAGGTACTATTTTTAATCTAGAATGTAATCATTGGCTATCTTTTTAAATATGTAATTATAAATCATAACATTGGTTCCAGAATACACACCTGTAGAGTGTGTTCTTCTGTCTTCATAAGTATCTTGCAAGTGTAGATACAAATGTAGTAAACTGTCATCTGAACTGGAAATATACATTTTTCACCTGGTTTTGTGCATATGATCATGCAACTCAAAACAACTACCTGATGGGGTTCAGGAAAGTTATACTAGGACGACGTGGGACATACAACACCAGAAGGCAGTCGACAGCAGGCTACAGTTGCGTACTGTGCTCCAGCTGGAGAAGGAAATAATGTTCAGGTGTGTCGGCGGACTTTCATTAACATTTTCGCTGTATCTAGGAGCACCCTCAAGAAAAAAGAAGGGCAAATTCATATTTGAAGAGAAGCGACGAAGATTCGCTAAACCAAAGAATTTTCCCAATGAGGTTAGGAACAGCATTAAAGACCGTATAAACAGTACATCACAAGCAGAGAGTCACTATTCGCAAGATGCATGGAAAAAATATCTGAGCCGTGATCTCAACGTGCACATATTGTTCAAAGCATTCAAAGATACTAATATTTCAACAGGTTCGTACAGAGATCATGGGAAAGTATTCAAAGAAGAGTTTCCTGATCTGTCATTCCAGCCTCCGCCTACAGACACTTAGCGAACATGTGACCGACTGCAATGTCAAATGAAATAATGCAAAACCTCTCAAGAGCGAAGAACTGTACAACCCAGATAGGATCAACATCACAGGAAATCTGAATAGGCTATGCAACACCTTGAATGTGTCTCTGTAACATCTCAGATGCCTGGCAGCAACGTAAGTGTAGCATGTATAGATATGCAGCAGGATTTGTTTGTCCTGACCCTACTGCACAGTGATATGTTTTACAAGAGGTAGTTATCTTGCTATAACTTCTTGGTTTATGTGTGCAACTTCAATAAGGCATTATGTGGCATGAGATTACGACAGGCCTATGGGGTAGCGAAACAGCGTCCTGTCTGCTTCATGTGTTGAACAGTATTGAAATAAAAGGATATATTTTAATATGGTGTGATAACTGTGCCGCTCAAAACAAAACAGGATGAGGGTCTTCCTTTTTGTTTACCTTGTGTCACTGGGTATGTTTCGTACCATTGAACAGGAGTTTCTTTGTGTATGTTCAGAACTAATTGCCTTGCGACAGGGACTTTGCTCTGATAGAGAATAGGAAGAGAGTGTGCAAGGCATTTTTACCCTATGCGTTGCATGATGTTGTCAGATCTGCTACACATGCCAATAAGTTTGAAGTCACGGAAATGACTACAGACAGATTTATCAATATTCTGGCTGCAGTTGATTCTCTTATAACAACAACGACGTTGAATATTCAGAAGTAACCATGTTATGCTACTCCACAGAGAATCCAGGAGTGGTAGCAGTGAAGCAAACTTTCAATGAAGCGGAAATATTGACGCATTTTCGTGTTCTAAACAAAGGATTGACAGTTCCTGACATTAGATATGCACTACTCTGCGGATATGCAAAGCAAAGAGTGCTTAGCAACGAGAAAAAGGGCAACTTGTTATCAATGACACCTTTTTTGGATCAAAAATTTAGTCAATTTTATGATCATTTGTGTTGTGGAAACGCAGAGTTAAGTTCCTATTTCTAACCAATTGCAATTGTAGAGAAAAACGATCGATTTTGGCACTTAGCTGATTCTTGGTTCAAAGTAACTGTATCTAGGGTAAACATATGTTGGCACTAAGATATGTACAGGTTTTTTGTGATTTTGTAACATTATTTTGCATACATGTAATATAACTACACTAATACAATAGCAAAAATACAGGTATCTTATTTACTTCTTGTGTACACACGGTTATAGATTAGGACCGTTTCACACGAGGCGATTATGCTGAGCGATTATCGCCGGCGACAGTAGCTCATAGGGCAACTCGCCGGCAACTCTCCGGCAACTGGAGTCGCCCATAAAACTGATACCAACATACATCCAGTTGTAAAATGGATTCATAAGAAGAGGTGTTGTTGATGCTAATTATTAGGAGGAGGAGAAAAGAAGGAAATATAAGCAAACTGTGCCCACAATACATGTGTGCCCTTATTTGAGTGAGAGGCTAGAGAAGGGATTTTTCTATACTAGCTATGAAGATTTGAGCTTGGACGATAACAAATTTTTTAGGTACTTTAAAATGTCGAAGTTGTCTTTTGACGAACTTCTAGTTTGTATACAAGATAAAATCCGCAAAGTTGACTCCACAATGCGAAAGGCTATACCACCAGAAGAAAAATTAGCTATCACACTGAGGTAATATTTTATAATTTATATTGTCACTACTTCTAATATAAAAGAGCTGTATTAATACACACATTAAATATGCACACATGTATCGTACCCAACAATGCAATATAATATGATATGATAAGATGCCATACTATGTAAAACATAATATAAAATACAGTGTAATAGGCATGTGATGTAATGTAATAAATTATTATAAATAAAGTATCAATGTTATCACATGTTATATTAATTTATATGCAGGCAACATCGCTTTACTTTAGGCTACATGCCACATGTCATTGAAAATTCTATGTTAGATTGGCGAGAAATTCATTAATGTGAATTATTGTCATTGTAGTACAAATACAACTGCATTGCTGTATCAATATTTGCAGACAAATTAAATCTGAAATGTTTAATTTACTGAAGTTATGAAAAAAAAAATTATAACCGATTTATTCTTTACTACTATTCTCATGTAGCATTCTGTTTGACTTTCATACAAACGTCCACCAAAAGAGTTACACGTAATACAAACATATGTAAAAAAATAATAAAAATAGCAAAACAGCTAAAATATTATAAAATGCTAAACCTACTTTACTACTCTGTAATAAATAATGAATCAACGTTGTAAACACATGCTGCTGGGCTGAAGTGTTCCTCTCCTTGGCCTTGTGGTTGATGTGCTGATTCTTGCCCATGTCTAGCTCTTGAGTGCAAGTGGTGAACTGATTGCTGATACTGTCGATCGACTGTCACTTGCCTCTCTTGGCTGGATCCCACCTGATGCCGTAACGACTCATGTCCTCCATAACAGTGAGTGCCATAAATTCGTGATGTTGTAGGGACGGACGGCTGCACAATACTAGGACCAGGGTTGGTAGTTGGTCTGGAGTGATATTGTTGGGCATCTATCAAAAGATTGATAATGGAATATTTCACCTCCAATCTGCGGTCTTGGGAACTTTCTTTAGTTCTGGTACAAGGGAAACGATGAACATGTAATCTCCGTCTTTTGGTCTTCTATTGATTGGCTCTTCTTGAGATACTGTTTTTTCATATGCTTCTAAAATGCAACTACATCCTCTTCATGATCACCTATTATTTTGCCACATTTGCTGCGAGCTAGTTTTTCCTTTCCTTTATAACTTCCCTGGTGATCATTGCTTGTCACTTGTACTCCTTGTGAATCTGAGTCATTTTCCTCCCATGGATCAATACTTGATTATGTTATTGTAATGTACGTTTCCAGAAAACTCAATTGCTGAAGATAAATGTATTCTTTTCCTTCCCGAGCTGAACCACTTGGCGTGTTTTTCTTCTTCGCTTTCGCCTTGGTGTAGCAGGTCCTTAGACTTTTCCAGCACTTCTGGAAAGTTTTACATTAAACAATAGAAAAATAAGTAAAGAAGTTGTGACAATTGTGTGTGAAGTAATTATATAAATGGGGGCTTAGTCAGGATTTATGTTTGGAGAAAAAATGGGAGGACAACCTGGGAATTTTATATAGAAACAGATTTCCCCACTAACGCTGGGGGTCCGGTGGTCCTCACCCTGGGATATTTTGAATTTAAAGGTGCAAAATAGTGCTATTTAATCACTTTTTGTATCTAAACATTGAATATACCGCTGGTAGAAATATTACGATTTTTTAATGATATTTTTTTAAGATGACGGGTTAAAAAATAACTGGGGTGGGGGTGGTTGTAACATCAATAAAACCCCCTTTTATCTCTGACTACGCCCCTACATGTAAGCGTAATTCATTATATGTAATAAAACTGCTCTTATTATTTCAGATACTTGGGGACAGGAACATCAATCAGTGACCTTCATTTCCAGTACCGGCTTGGCGTATCCACTATATCTGGTACTATACCGGAGGTATGCTCTGCTGTATGCGAAAGTACGAGAATTTTTTGTTTCCCTTCACTGACCGAAAGCATGTGGTGAGCTTCTGCCAGGGGTTTCTTTTCGAAAGCCAATTTACCACACTGTCTTTCAGCCATTGATGGAAAACATATTAGGATTATAAAGCCTACCCAAACAGGTTCACTGTATTATAATTACAAATCTTTCTTTTCTATTGTTCTGCTCGCATTATGTGATGCAAACTACAAATTCTTGTATATTGATGTTTGCGATTATGTAAAATCATCAGATTACAAAGTTTTTCGAAACTCTTTTTATACAAAAAATTAAAGATTCAACTCTGAACATCCCTGAACCTGAGAAACTGGAACCCAGTGATGAACATCTAACACCATGCGTTATTATTGGTGATAAGTAGAGGCACCTGTTTTTCGCGAAAATATTTCAGGACAAGTTGTGTTCCAAAGCACTTTAGTTCAGAACCACTTCCGTGATTGGATAATTTGAACTCGTACGCGTCTTATGTGTCTGCACGCGAATCACGAAAGGTCCCTATCGCAGAAACTTAATTCTGATTTTATCAGTCTTGTATCAGACTGTCTTCGCACAAAAACAAGCGGCCAATAGTCAAATGAAGACTCCAAGTGTGCACATATAATATTGAAGTCTAGCGTCTGCGTAATTCTTTTCGCAAAAAAAAAAAAAAAGGCCCTAGTGATAAGCATTTTGTCTTTCGGAAAATGTACTACGCCCTTACGGTGGTTCTTATTTACCACCTCTCAAAAAGTGTTCAACTACAGATTGTCACGTGCAAGGCGATATATTGAATGTTCCTTTGGCATTTTGGTAAACAAATGGCGAATTTTTCATCGACCTCTAGATGTGTCTGTAGAACTTGCAGAACTGATAGTGAAAACCTGCTGTGCACTGCATAACTTTGTAAGGGGTAGCGATGGTGTTCGGTTTGAATACACATTTACAATGAAGGACTTGCCAGATTGAATGATAACGATTACCATGCTAGGGTACCAGTTTATGAGATTAGATACAGATTCGCAAATTATTTTGTTTCCCGCAACGGAGCTTTGCCCTGGCAGTTTGAAAGTATTAGATAAATCGATATATGTTACATGTTATATCCCATGTATACATTACTTTACACGTACTATATGGCAATAATCCTGAATTGTTCTGTTTACATTTAAACCTGTCCATGGCTACGTCCTCCGAAAATGCAATGTTGCGAAAAATGGTTTTACTAGTAACAGTTCTTAGAGATAATTTAAATTTAAATGTCGAATATAAGTAGTACCGAAATGATTCTAGTGGACGATGATATTCCTAGAACTAAAATGTGCTGTACAGAAATCTTAGTAAATATATTATAGTAACTTTATGACCACAAATTTATTGCATTCAAATATTTGTAGTCCTCTGTTATTTACCTTTCATAGACATGTATTACAATTACGCACAACAATAAATATTTTAATGTGATAATGTGTATTTTAAATTTGCATCCATCCAAGTGGATATACATATTAACCATAAACATGCGATGGGTTACTTTGATTTTCATTCATTGTAATACACTAGGATTGGGTTGAACTACTGTAATACACATTTATCCACTCACATTATGCCATTTTGTGATTCTGCATTCAAATAAACATAGCTTCCAATATACTGCACGATACTTACATGTTATTTGCCGCATTTTGGCTTGCAGTGATCACCAATGCCATTCGAGTATTTTGGCCGCTTCTTTGATGGAAATGTAATAGGCGACAAATTTGGAAAAACTGTAACTAAAATAAACAATAATAATGGTACGGCAATGCAACAGTGGAAGAACTGCACGATTAAGAATTACATAACAACAAATCCAGTAAAGCAGATTAGTCACTTTATATTTTTACTCGCCTATTTTGTTTTTCTCGTCTTACAATTTCTCTTCAAAGTCCGTTATTAACCTTGAGATGGCATTCTCCCACGCTGCCCTTTTTAAAATCTTGTTCGAATATTCATCAATGGACATGTTCCATATTGCTAGTTGTTGTTCAATTACTTTAATAAAATCGTCAATATTCAATTCCTCACACAAATTCATTACTGCGCCGAGCAACACACACACTGTTATGTTTGCACGCCACACTCAACTGCAACGTTGGGGTTGGCTGAAATGACGATATAGACTGGTGATATTTGGCAAGTCTGAATACTCTAATGTAAAAGCATGCATTGCTGGCCCGGCGACAATCGCCCTGCCGGACAACTATCGCCGTCAGTCGCCAGTAGAGAGCAACTTCAGGGCGACTGGCAACCGTCCAGCAACCATAGTTGCTCTGTTTGAATGCTTCCATTTATGCTTATTAATAATAAACTAAGGGATTGTTGCCCTGCGATAGTCACTCGGCGATAATGGCCTCATGTGAAACGGCCCTAAATTGTTGAGTCAATCACCTGCAGTTACTTTTTCCTTCACAACACCTAAACGACTGTCTGGCACTTAGCAGGATTTAGGGTTACACCTTCCAATTGCCTACCAGAGCTTTTGAGACTTCCTAGGGCAAAAATGTTTTACTTTCCAGGATGTTAGACGCAGTACACAGTCCAGAATGAGTTTAGTACTGAAGGAAATGTTCAAAAAAGTTCACCGTTGACATCAACGCAGCTTTGCAAATGTCTTTCAGTGGATAATATTGCCCTACAAATTCATTATGCTTGGCTGAATGTGTTTTAAGAATACAAAATGCACTGGCGAAGGAAATCGATGCTGGCAACAGAAGTGCTGCAAACGAACGCTTTTACATGAGCTGAGAAATCGATGGAATTTACGTCATGCTATCTGGCGAGCTATGTAACTAAGCATGTGTGTGTGTTCTGTTGCTCAAATGAGCCAGTGTACCATCATGCAGAACAACGCTTCTCATCTGTAATTTAACAGGACGTACTTGAGCAGGATGGGTAAGTAATTTTCCGGAAAGTACCTGTAGGCCTGCCCCATTTAACTATTCGTGTAACACAGAAGGGATTATTTCGTGGTCTTCCAGACTGCGTCATTTCACCATGTTATCATGCCCACTCGTAGACACTGCGAAAATTAATACAGTCGTCCCTAAGGAACATCTCTCCAGATCACATGGTCTGAGAGTGTGCATCGTTATCACGTTGCTGCTGTAACCAGATGCAGAATTCCATCCTATGCAGATAGTCGACCTCGGTGAGCGTCTATCTGAACTCTCTGTACTTGGTACAGATAAAGCACTTTGCTGAGAATACTCTCTATGTTGGTATAGTGAGCAACCTCGGGTTTTGCTAAACCTCTGGTGCTGCGCTCACAGTGGTTTTATGTGTGATGCACAGTAGTTCGCGTTTCTACACATCGTTAGTTCTGGCACTTCGAGGGGTTCCGTTTACTACCATTTTTTCACCGAGCTTGTGTTTATTAATTTATTTTTTTTTCAAGGGAAATTGTCCGATTATTTACGGCAAAGCCTCTCCCACCTTGCTCCTAGTGCCATATATTGCTGACTTCCCCTCTTGAGCTGAATTTTTAGATGTAATTTGGTAGAATAACTGGCCTAAAATAAAAATCAATATTAAAGGGTTTTAAAAAAAAGAAAAAATAGCGTTATTCAAGACGGATAAATGTAATTATTGGTAGGCAATCTGTAATTAACACTCAAAAATTCGGTATTACTCGTATGCTTCGTGTCATGAAATGAAAAACGTGGCATATGCTTTGCCTTCAGAATTGGTTATGTATATTAATTTTTTTATGACTCCGAAATGTGAAGACATTTTATTGTAATTTTTAATTTGAATTTTGAGTTGTGGTTAAATCTTCATTAAATAATTATTTCGTGCAAACTGGCGTGGTATAATTCTCGGCTTGCTTTCGATACTATCAAGGCTGAGCGGACATGCTATATACATGCACAAGGGCTGCGGTGGCTAGGCTGCTTGCCTCCCACCAAGGCGAACAGGATTCAATCCCCGGCTAGGTTATTCACAGATTTTCGCAAGTGTGAATCGGGCCAGGCGATGCCGCTGGTCGGCAGGTTTTCTCGATCTCCTATTTACCCTGCCCTTTCATTCCGGCGCTGCTTCATTCTCACATCATTTCACCCTCATCAGCTTTCAAGACCTCGTTGTTAAGAGCCACCCAAATCTCTCAACTGAACTCGGTTCTTTCTTCGGTAAAGGTTTTCATCAAACAGTAAATACGTTAGAATTGCCATTCATCTAATGACTTCTAATATGTATTAATTTATCGAGGACCCAAAATTGTCTGAGTTGGTTATTCACGAATCTCAAATCCTGAGGCCCCCAGTTCGATTCCAGGCGCAGACGGGAGGGAAATTTTCTGAGAGGTGGGAGGGATGGTCGTTAATGTGCGGAGTGTGGCGGACATTGCGGTGATGTGGGGGTGTTTTCTCGGTGTTCTCCCGTTTCCTCCCCCGTTTTCATTCCTCTGCGTCTCCACCCGTATCTCGTCTCATCTCGTCCCATTCGTCGGGCAGGCCGGAGCGACAGGTCTGTCCCTCAGATAGGGCAGCCAGCACGCTTAGCGCCAGCCTCATCTCATCCGTCCTCGACCCTGCCTCAGGTGGGAACCACAAGGTGATTTTCATTTAATGATCGTCCGACCGCTTTCGGCAAGTCTAAACATTCACTCAAATTCCTGGCACTTTTCATTTACTTTTGTCGTTTCTAGTCTCCTACTGGCTTTAGTAAAGAAATTATGCAGCGATCTGCGTCCACGTATACGACATCCAGTCTCTGATGTGCCTACGAAGTTTGCGGTGGAAACTGACACAGTCACTGAATTTGGAGTTGTAATTGAATGCTATGTGGTTTCCAGTTGGTGGCCAAATATTCTCCATCACCTGACAAGTAACCTAATGTTCCCTTTATGACGCCATTGAGGAGTTCAAATATATGAAAAAAATATCTTTATCCCGGATGTCTTCAGTTCACCTCTATAAGGCTATGCCCATTTTTTTTTTTTTTTGGTAAGTAGTTTTTGACCGTCCTAAAACAATATAAGTCTTAGTGTTTGTTCAGAGGACCCGCGTTTAATCTCTAAGTATGAATCAGTGGAGATTTTCTGATTGCAGTTAACACTGCTCCATCCGGAATCAGTAGGAAAAATACCACTAATTAGTCAGTTTAAAAAAAAACCAGTAATTCAAACATCAGAAAATTAGTTATTTGTAGTTGTATAATAAATAAACTCCATGATAATAAAAAAAAAGTAGAGCATTTATATACCAGGTAAATTAAGTACGATTGATTTTGTCGTAAAACAAAAAATTTGTGCACCGAAAAATAATTTGTGGATGTGGTTGGGATCGAACCCCCGCCCAAAAAGTAGGCATACTATAGCTTTCGTGGTCAGCCATATTACCCATGCCCTAAATTACGTACGTGTAAAGAGCGCTTGTATTATGGGTATTAAATAAAAAATTACAATGGCAAATGGCTGTTTGTTTCATGATGTGAAAATACTTCATGCTGTCTAAATATATACATTTTTTGTACAAGTACGTCTCTTTGCAAATTTCGAATGTCAATCTAGGTTAAGTTTAGTTCAAATTTTGTGCCTTATAAGGTAACAATGGTGGTTTCAATTCATGAGGTTATCGATGTTCACTAGTGTCCGCCATTTAAAAATGCAATGAGACAATATAAATTTAAACTATTATTTTAGTGACAGATTATCAGTAATAATTTTACTACTTCGACATTGAGATGATTCAGAGAGATACCCGGATTTTCAGTGATAAAATTCTGGTTTTCTGCCAGTTTACTATTCAAATAATAAAAAAATGACAGATTTTATAATAACATCAATCGGTTCTGACATTCCACTGTCGAATTAGCACAGTTAATAGTAGTCCATCTGTAACATCAAAACAACAGTTTCATCATGTAAAATATCGTTGCGTTGTGAAATGGCGGGTATAAGAAAACAGCGACAAACTCGTTAATCGAAACGTTTATATGTTTTAAAGCACAGAAACTGTACTAAACTTAACTTAGATTGACTTACGAGCCTTGCAAAGACACGCACGTGCCCAGAATATGGGTATATTTCGACCGCATGAAGTACTTCCACATCGGTTTGCCATAGTATGTTAATGTACTATGCAAAACACAAGAATGTCTATTACAGTGGCGAAGTAGCGCAATTGGTAAAATGACGGAAATAAAGACTAGAATATCTGTAGCATTTTGGCCGGAGGTTTGAGACTAATCACATAAAAAATTTTTTGCAGGTAATAATTTTGATTTTCCGACAAAATAATTTTACTTAATTTATTTCACACCGTATTGCACTTTCGTTTACTCTTGCTGCTTATTAATTAAACAGCTATAATTACTGATTTTCTACTCTTTCAATTAGTGGATTTTTTCAACTGAAGAGATTAGTAGTTTTATTTTTCTACTGATTCCGTATTGAGCAGTTTCAACTGGCAATCCGTAGATATTCACTGATTCTGATTTAGAGTGTGAAGTTCATTTCATTTTATTAAATTGAAAAATATAATAATATGATATAATATACAGCCTTTATTTACGTAACTGAAGTTATTTATGGATGTTCTGACAGTTTGGTAACCACTTTTCTTTTATAAATAAATTATCTCAATCAGAAATTTCATTGAAGTGAAAACCGAGAATTTACTTTATATTTGGATATAGTAATACCAGAAGCTTTAATATTTATTTCTTTGTTAAAACGAATTACTTAATTGTTTTTCTTTCAAACAAAAATTTACCTCGGTGGTATGAGGAATCGGGCAAGGAAAGTTTGTTTAGGGCTCTGCCTTTTGTTGTGAGTGCAGCGTACGCAACCTCGGATCCACGTTGTTCTGCGCTCGCCGTCAACTGCAGGATGACGGATCAGCTCTACTATGATGAGCCGTTGTTGCGTTGAGGGAGTTTTCCTGCCACTTTGATGTTGCTGGATGTTGTTGTCTCGGGACGTCTTCCGGCAGTTTCCGGCGCGCCAACCAAAACATCCGGTTTCCTCCACACTCTCGTAAATAAGGTTGAAGTGTCTTCTCTTTCGGGCGTCCGCAATTCCGAACTGTCCCACGCGCATACGTCTTTCCGCCTCGCGATTTGAGTTAGGCCCATTTTTTCACACGAGCGGTCGAAACGCCGCGGTTTCGCCACTCTAGTCTATTTACGGCAAATTTAAACTTTTACGTGGCCCTGATGCAGTTCCACTTTCAACCAACTCCTCCGCCTCATGCGAATAATTCTTTAACAAGTCCAGAAAATTACACAAGTTATAGACTTTTCACGGTAAAGTGAGCACTTTCAAAGGCCCTGCTAAATTATCCTATTCAATTAGTTTCTACGTTTCCTCCATTTTTAAATATAAATATTGCAATATGACTCATAAACACAGTGTATACTTTTCATCACTCTCAAAAGTTAACGTCTGAGACTGCAATAAACCATATTTATTAGGGGTTAAACCCTTTTGGTAGGGCCTTAAAAAGGGCTCACTTTACCGTGAAGAGCATATAGACAGCGCACCGCATTCGTACGCACTTAGTGTGATAATATTTTGTTCGAGAAATGTTTATTCCTCGCCATTTCTAACAAACCTATATTCTCTCAGGTTTTATTCATATTAATTATGAAAAAAAAATTATGGGTGAAACTCAAGCAAAAGATCTATTCAGCCAAAAATTCGATACCATTTTTTAACAGACGAATAAAACTCTGGTGATAGGTAACAAATTTAGGAAACAAAATACGTCCTACAATAGGTGATTTATCATATTTTTGATCCGACAAGTGTTGAGATACCGCAAATAGACTATAGCCACCACTCTGTGAATTTGTAATCTAAATGTGGGAGATTTAAAACGCGACTGTTGAAGGGTTACTAACCGTACTTTACGTTAAAGGCTGTTTACGATAAAGTGATCACTTTTGAACTCAACCTTAGGAAAATGTCACTGCCCTTGCCTGCGTATATTTTTACGGGTGCACCGAGTGACATGCACCTAGGAAAGTTGGTAACGCTGGATAGAAAGTACTTCCATGTCTTAACGTCGAATAAACCGTGTTAGGTAACCATTTATGATTACATTAATTTTTTATTTTGCTTTCTGTTTTTTTTTAATACAACGAAGTCTAAAAATGGGTAGATTGGTAAAATATTAACTTTTCTAATAATTTTACAGTTGCAATTGACTGACCAATGAATAAAGTGATGAGGCCCATGGCAATGATAATTTTACACAAGGCGGAAGAAGACACAGAGTCCATACAAGTAGATCTCAAGCAGGGCTTTCAAAAATTCTCATTTTACCGTGAACAGCATGTACAAATGGGTATTGTACTAGTCAGATGTGCTTCGGAATTAATTTCGATGCGGGCAATTCATAAAATATTTCGTTTCAGTCGGAACAGATTTCTGATCTTCGTACATCGCAAGCTTGAGGGTGTTCAGCTCTTTGTGATAAATCCTCATTCAGAGTACAGTTTGTTCATTTAACCAAATACTTGTTTGTATAGGGCCAAAAATACATTTATTAAGAAAGCCCAACAATTTACGTAATTGAGTAAACCAAACTTTAAAAACAGCAAAGTTGATTTTGTTTATCTAACAAAATACACGCTTGAATAAACAAAACCTCTATATTGGGCCAAAAAATCTATGCTGTTAACAGAATATTTAGTTTAATCAATTTTACATATTTGCTTGGCCACGTACTTGAACGCCTTCGTTTGAAAAAACAGCTTGAGAATTTGTTTGGAAATTTTGTGACAGTTAGGATGGTGACAGTGTTCGTTAATGCATTTATTGATTGTCAATGATGGTATAAAAATCCCGATAAAACAAGTCAGACGGAAACTAAATATAAAGCGGTGAAACTAAACATATTTATTGATGTATGTTGCCCTGTGAGTGAAATGTATATAATTAAAAACATTGCTTTTTTGCTAGTGTTCTATTTAACTTACGTTGCTAGGGCGTAGGGTTTGGGTGCAGCTCCTCCAGTTTCAAAACTCGGTTGTTCCGTAACATTTTTAAAATAATAACAGAAAACATTAACTGTACATAGCCACACAAATATTTTGATCCGCCAATAATATCTTACCATTTTGGGGCAACCAAATAATAACAACAAAATAATTTAATTTCAACAACAAAATATTTCATTGCCCCTACAGAAACAGTTTATTTGATTGTGCCAAACAAACCTTGCTTTAATCAACAAAGCATTTTTCACAGTGCCCATGGAAAATAGTAGCAAAATAAGACAGTATGATTTTGTTAGAAGAAATAATTTCTGAGAAGCTCTTTATGAGTGCGGCAGACAAAAATTGATGCTATAAATGTTAACTGCATTGTACAAATTTATAGACGATAGTGTAGAAAAAGTAAGAAAAAACTATCCTAAATAACATTTTTTACTAAATTTGTGAACAACTATTTTAGCAGAGTCACGTATTTCTGCCGAGAGATTTCTTACGCCTCGAAATTTTTTATGCCTTTATGGCACAAGAAATTCTCCAAAAAGATTGCATTCATCTAGCAAATTATTTGCTCACCGAGTTGGCAACAATTGCTAAATGCTGTTCGAGGTAGGTTGAGCGTTTCGGAAAACCCTATGGAAGATCTACTTGTTTGCACATTTTGTTTTGTTTCCCCATATGGGAAAATTAAAACTGACATAGGTCTGATCACTTTATTCACATGCAGGCTAAGTTAAACTGTCAAATTATTAGAAAAGTAATTATTTTACAAATATGTTCATCTTTACATTTGTATGCATTAAGTAAACGAGAAAGCAAAATAAATTATTTTATTATTAACAAATGTTTTCCAAACACTTTTAATTCAATGTTAAGTTATGGAAATACTTTCCCTTCGTCGTTACCAACTTTACTGGGCGCATGCCAGTCAATTAAAGGGAGTGAAATTTTTTCACTGCCCATATTAAAAAACTGTGAAAAGCCAATGTACAGGATTGCCCTATTTAGTTATTTAGTATTGACTTCCATAAACACGTCGACCTCAGTTAACTTATCTGGCATTAACATATGCACCACATCCTCTTTATGTAGACCAGTCCCGTCAAACGCGCAGATGTACTGCAGTTCTGATATCATCACTGCTCTAAGAGCACGGTGATTCTGATTTTGAGGACTGGCCGTATAACGTGATGTCTGGTGTGAGTAGCAACAAGAATTAGCAGAATTGTGTGCTGTGTAGGTGGCTGCATTAAATGTAAAAATGAATGTGATTTGAGTAGTTAGGTCAGTGTTTCACATTGGGTCATGTATTTTTATTGTTATTGGAAATGTGTTTGCTATGTCAATAAGTTTGGAAACACTAATAATGCAATATGAAAAGTGATTTTGTGTCCCATTCATTTGTTTAATACATAATTATTAATGTAGTATGGTGATTGAATTCATCTAAGCCAACCTACACTGATTAAGGTTACTCAACCAAACACACCTAAAGTAATTTAACCTAAGGCAACCTAACCTAACATAAATTAACCTCACCTAACCTAACCTAACCGTTGCGTTGGAACCGCAATGTATGGTGCCAGCCTTAGCGCACCCATAGATTAGCATCAACTTCATATTTTCTACCCCCATGAATCTGTACGTGTTGCTGGCCCATTGATTTTTCCCAACGATTACAGTATGCGATAAAACGGGCAAACGAGTTGGCAGTACGGACATCCCGTTCGGCCCATGTCAGTAGGATGTATGAGCCCCTTGAGCCCTGGTGCATGCGCCGATACGGTTGGAAAGAGAACTCGTATAGACACTGTATCCTCTGCTGAGGAAGATAACCCACAGCTATTGTTTCTGGACTTCGATATCGTGAAGTTGGGCACCGGATTGGAATTGTCATCCGAGCTGATCCCGCACATGTTCTACTGGGGACAGAGATCAGAAATTTTGCTGGTCACAAGAAAACTTCAACATAACGCAGCCATGCACAGACACGTGTGCAGTGTTTATACGAGCGTTGTCTTGCTGAAATGCGAAACCAAGGATGATCTCAGGCGGTGTAACACTCAAGGACACAGGATGTAACTGACGTAACGTGATGTCTTCATGGTCCTCTGAATCAATACCGGTACTCACCTGAAGTCATACCCTATGGCTCCTTAAACTATGATGCCAGGAATGATGCTGGCGTGTGTCTCAGCAACATTGGTAGGATTTGCCCTCTCCCTCGGGCTCGGGTTGCTTTCCCACGACGATCATCCGGGTAATGCAGAGCCGAGATTTATTGCTGAACCTGATGTGAAGAATTTCATCGCCCCATGACTCCCGGTAATTGCACCATCCCAGACGTGGCTGTCTCTGTTCTGGCGTCAATTGCAGCCTGCCATGGGGTGGTGAACCCGTAGTCCGGCTGATTCCATTTGCCTGACAATTGTGCGCAATGACATGATGAGTTAATGAGGGGCCAGTAACATTGTTGGGGTCTGAGGTGGTGCAGGGGTTAGTCTACTCGCCTCCCACCAGGGCGAACCGGGCTCGATTCCCGGCGGAGTCACTCCCGAACTTTCGCATGTTGTAATCATGCCGGAATATGACGCTGTTCGGCGGGTTTTCTTGGGGATATCCCGTTTCCCTCGCTTTTGAATTCCGGCGCTGCTCCATACTCAGATAGTTTCACCCACGTCACCCAAATATCTCCACTCTATTCTCTATTCTCCAGCAACTGTGAACTTGGCGGCGTAACGTAGGCGCGCTTTATAGCGTTTCCCTCTTGATCCGATCTGTCTTGATCTATCGGAACCTTCACAACAGATGTGGTTACCCTCACAGACTCACTAGCTCTAACATTGGGCCACTGTGACATAGGAATGCATCACATGCCTGGCAATGAAGCAACACATCCACCAGGCCTCATATAAACAAAAAATGCGGTTCCTATTAAAATCCCTCAAGTCCTGGAAATGCTGCCCAACGCGTCCACGAGGAATACTCCGTTTTTGGTGAACTTCACTCAATGTATTAGCTAACTGTTCGATGCTCGGAACTCGCCTTATACGCGCTATCGCTATAAACGTGGTGTAACCACAAATGCACTCTGGTGGCCGCTCTAGAGATTGCAGTTATCTGCAGCTGGATTTATTTACATATCCAACGGTGTACCAAATTACGTGTAATTTGGACAATTCCTTATGGGTGCTTCACATTTTTGTCAATTCTCGAATAAATTACTTTAAACAAATATCGAGTAGCATACACCATAAAGAGAATGAAGGAGAATAGGTCATCTGGCCCTAGAATGGGGAGGAGACTTATGGCTTTTCGCAAGGAGAAATCTTTATCTTAAACCTATATGCTAAATTCCTAAGGGAAACAAACCAAATTAACGTAATAGGTGGTTATTTGCAAAAATAGTAGCGGTTTTCTCCCTGGCAAGCAAACTTTCTCTCAATAAAAAAGGGGCAAAGATATGTGGGACAGAATATATAAAAGAATACAGAGGCACAGAAGTCAGGTGTACAAAAAAATTGGAAAACTGATTTTAAAATTTAATAATTGTGCCATGTATTACATACAATAATAAAAATGATGTAATGTTAGATGAATGGTATGTGAAAAGTTAACATGCTGTACTTAAATTTAATAATTTTTCATGTCGTCTACAGCACTAATGGTAAGTGTGGTACAATTTTTATGGGAAACTCATATAAAATTTTGAGATACAATATATAACACACGATGTTTTGTTCAGAAACTTATAATGCTTACATGTTTCAGGATAAATGAGAAAAGCAAGGAGGCCGCTTTAAAAACAAATTTCTGATTCAACAGAATTGTATAAATATTACCAGTATTCGTATAAATCGTCAACGCCGAATTATTGGGAAATGCAGTTATTGATATAAAAAAGAGAATCTTCAGCTTTCAGGAGACGCTTTCACTGAAAATTAACTCTCTTTCACTATCTCTATCTCTTTCTATCCTCCTTTCTCTCTCTTTCTCTATATCTCTCTTTTTCTCTCTTACTTTCTCTCTATGTATGTACGTGTGTGTGTGTTAATTAGTTAAAAGCTTTCCTGGATTCAAATAATACACAAAAATTTGCTCAAGCTGGTATGATATTTGCAATTTATACATGTGTCCTTTAAATATTTGTGCTGACTCAATTTTGAATATGATTATCTAATTCATTGGGACGTTATAAATATCGCATAACTTCTGTAGGAATATTTCATTGCCATTTGCTAGAAACTGTGTATAAATTTCCTAAGATTTATTAGCTTGAATTTTGCATAACGTTATCTACAAGAATGGCGCACAATATAGTATTCTAATAATGGCATCAAATTTTCTCACAAGGAACTATCAGATAGCAAAATTTTGTCCAGATTGACCTAATGGTTTTGAACAACGGAAGGCAACCATTTGGAAAATAAGAGTCGCTAAGGTGCTGACTGTGAAATTGAGCTGTATTTAAAAAGGTCTAAATGGTACAGAATTTGGTGAATTTAGGTGATAATGTTTCGAAGTTTTCAGGAGGAGAACAGACGTACAAATAACCACACGATAGGATGACACATTTTACCAAGGAAAAATAGGTAAAAATTTTACTAATATATTTTATGCTCTAATAATGATCTTGGAGCATACCAATTAACGTTTTATTATTTTTATGTTCTTTTGGTGTGGCACAACACAATATACTTATTACAGTATTACAGCATTTAGAACAAAAAATTCTGATCAAATATCTTATAGTTAAAAAATTCGGAATTCTCCAATAACTGTACTTTTACATAAAATTTGGCATATTGGGTAGAATCGTTTTCGAGATTAGTATTAAGATTTGTTTATTTAAATTTCACATAACTTTGCATTGACAAATTATAGGATAAGACCTAATGCAATCGATATTAAAATGAACATTGGCAACTAATTAGATTCGGTTTTGATCAGTTCCGTAAATTCAGAAATATGACGTAGTATAAAGTTTTAGAAATTATGTTATATTATACATTAGTAGTGTATCAAATCTTGTGTTTTTCAGGGCAAGGATTTAAAAGTCATAAGGAAGAGGAACGCATGTATAAACACAGCTAAAATCGTAGGCACACATTGAGGTAACACATAAGCCATTATTTTAAATGGAAGGACTGTTGACTGTACAGTACACAAAATAAACAGATGAAATACTAGATGTATTCGAACACATGATAATAAACTTCAGAGTGGGGTAGATTAGCACAAATGGAGCTTATTTAATCAAGGAAGACATTGTCTATCGTCCACAGTTAACCCAGAATGACAGTGAAAATTTAAAGGGACTGGTATGTAACCACAAGAATTAGGCAACATGCAGTGCAATGAAAAAACACTTTATTTACACATTTGGGCAAAAGGCGAGGGGCTCACGGTGTATGTTCAAAGTGTCGGCAATTTTTGGCCATATAGACAGTGCGGCACTGAAGCATGTTGCGACGCTCATTAAGGTCTCCGGCGTGGCATTGATGGTATCGAACTGCTCTCCGTATCCGTGTAATGTGCTCATCCCTCGTGTCATGTGGTGTGGCATACACCATCGATTTGACGTTACCTCAGAGCCAGAAGATAGGTGGTGTGACGTCAGGTGAACGTGGTGGCCATGCTGTGGGGTCTCCCCTGCGTTCGTATCTACCGATTCATGGAGTGCATGTCGAGGTGCTAGCGAACAACAATGGACAAATGAGGTGGGGCACCCGTCCTGCTGCAACCACATCACCTCACGAGCACCTAAAGTATGTTCCAAGTATTCCAGTTAAAAGTTCTCTGGAACTGGAGATACGTAGCAACACTGAGACCATGTAGTATGAGGCTGTGCTATCAAGCGTGCAGCATTGCTCACGGGCTGCTTACAACGCCAAGTACACAAAGTGGCATATCCGCCCCTGCGCATTGCCACTGCTATTAGTAGGTTAACTATATACATTAGATAATTTGTTCCTTTAAATAACTATGTTCTATTTGTACTCATCTACCACACACTGGTATTTATTGTCATTAGTTCGAGTACATCCGGTATAGGCACTACAGCTGACAGAAATTGACTAACACCATCCCTCTTTATCGACCCGCTGTCTCTTTCTGTATTATGTTGGCAACCATATTTTATTTTACGCAAACTTTTAATCTTGGTAGTTGTTCCGGAGTTTCCAAATAAAAAATAGGATATTCATGACACTTGTCTTGGGAGTGGCAATATTTTGTTAAAATAAAATATTTATTATTCCTTCCACATTAAGATTTTACTTTTTTTTTAGTTTGCGACGTTACTCCATAGACCAACATTGAAATACCTGAAACTCGTACTCAAGTCTACTGCTCTTTGTAAACGACTTAACGCAGTTGTTGTGCTGTCCCTGTCTTCATGCCGCTCTCTCTTCTCTCTCTCTCTCTCTCTCTCTCTCTCTCTCTCTCTCTCTCTCTCTCTCTCTCTCTCTATATATATATATATATATATATATATATATCACATGAATTACTAACTTACTGTGTCATCTGTTGTTACACTTGTACTCATACAAAGAATTACTCGAATTACACTAAACCATTACATATTTTATGCTTATTATGGACTGATTATACTTAAATTCGCAATTTAAATAACATCTAATTTTGTTTGATTTTGTTTAAATTTGAGAAACAAATACTACTTGTGGTTTAAGATGGGCCTGGTCCTTATTTCTAAATGGCGGACTTGTAAAATGTTTAAAGTAATATACCATATTTCTGGAACTGCGACATTGGTTTTAACCAAAAATGCAACACTAATGTAAAATTTATACATTTTTAAATTTGTAGTTTAGCGCTACCCAAATTACAAAGTTATCATATGACATATTATTGGTTTCTCAAATGATTCCCTAGAAAAATAGCAAGGACGTTATTAGGCATTAACTAACGTTTCCAGATAAGTAAGTTAATAAAAAAATTCCAATATTTATATTCATAGAGCGTAGTACGTTTTACCACTGGAAATAAGACAGAGACTTTAATCGAATGTGATTTTTTAGCAGTACCTTACGCAAGCAGATATTTCGTTTCCACTCGTCATTTGGGGGGATATTTCATTCTGAATAAACAATATTTTATTCTACACTTAAGATTTACTCACACAGATTATAGTACCTTCTTGGAGAGATTCAAACATAATTAGACATTTGTAAACTAGGCATGTGTCTTCACTTCCGCTGAATGTCCTCCATCATACGCCATAAATATACGCAGTAACACAATATAATGACGGTTCAGGCCTCTGGGGACGAATTCTCTATGCACAATGCGCCCTGTCATCGAACTCTCTCCACAAGTGACTTTCTCGCCGGAAACAACCTGGTTTTACTTCCGCATCAATCCTACAGGTTGTTCATGATAAAGTGAGCACTTTTGAAATAAACCTTAGATAAAAGTCTCTGCTCCTACCTGCATATTTTTAAACGGGCACACTGACTTACATGCGCCCAGTAAAGTTGGTAACGATGGAGGGAAAGTAGTTCCATATCTTAACGTCTAGCAAACAGTGTTAGGTAACCATTTGTAACAACTTGAATTATTTATTTAGCTCTCTGTTTTTTTTTCGCATCGAAGTGTAAGAATGAGCAGAGTTGTAAAATATTACCTTTTCTAATAATTTCACAGTTTTATTCGACCGGCGCATGAATAAAGTGATGAGGATCATGCAATGTTTATTTTATATAAGGCGGAAGATTCCAAAGCGTGCATACAAGTATATATTATGCAGTGCTTTCAAAAGTGCTAATTTTACCTTGAGCAGTCTAAAGTCACCAGATTTAGTTCCTGAAGACCTCGCCCTTCTCCCGAAGATGGAGATGCAGCTCAAAGTCGCAATTTTGGCACCCACTGAGGAGATTTAGAGCGAATCGCAGAAGTTGATTGACACGCTTCGACAAGAACACTTTCAGAACAGATTCTAGAAGTGGCAGGAAACCTGCGAGCGCTGTATTGCTGTGAAAGGAATGGTTATTATGTGTAAACGTAGATAAATCAAGTATTTTCTTGTAAACAGAGGTAGTCTTGGAACTTTTTCATACAGCCTCGTTCTATAAGCCATGCTATAGATTCATTCAGATACGAATATTGTAGTTGGTTTTTGTTGCTGTTGCGTCTTGCGATGTTTAATTTATTTTCTTTTGTGCGCAGTCTCCTTGTGCCTTCTTTTTTGTGTTTCAAATAAGCCTTCTAACTTTTCAAGGACAAAGAATTTTTGAATAGAATGGCTGTAAATTTAATAAGTTTCATATAATCCCACAAATTAAAATTATAAGAACAAGTTTTTTTTTAACAAGTATCTCAGTGTTTATACGCAATTCGTAGGCACTGTAGAACGTTTCTCTGCAGTTTATAACAGGCTTCGATGTTGCAGATATTCCGTTAATTGTGTGTAAACGCCAGATTATAAATTTATATAATTATTTTAAAATTGATGTGCTCTATTATTGACAATCTTGTCTAATAAGATACATAGTTAAATATCATCTGTTCATTTATTTAATATTTTCACCCGATCCTCGCCCGGTTTGGAGCTTCTAGGACTTTCCAGTTTCCAGTCGAGTCCAGGAAGATGGGTGTTATTTGTATAACATTTTCTTTGTACCATCTTGCAAAGGGAATGGGGCTCGGTTATAATGGGCACACATACCTGTCGCTTGAAATGCGTTTCACATGGCTTCAATTTTTACTGAAGAATGCGCCTAACGTGCTTATCTACGAAAAAACAAACACTTCAGATAATGCTTTTCGATTACTTACAAGACATCGCGCACGTTAGAAGCACCTCTTCGGAAACACTCCGTCGCAGCCAGATTTACACTAAATTTCCTCGAGGAGTCTGTACTGAACATTTTTACAGTCACTTCATCAATAAAATGGTATGGTCAACATTTCAAATTCATTAGTACAACTCTAAGCAATTGTTTGCAAATATGCCACACCAGTGTATATGTATAGAGAGGAAGAGTGGATGGTGAAGATTTTTTCCCATACATCCATGGTAGTTGCTCCTATTGTCCGCGCGCCACCTCTGAAATCCTGGTAGGAATGCGACCTTGGAACGATAAGCCGGCCACGCTATACGACTGTACTATCGTACAAAGAAAACTTTCACTCACCTCAAGGCAGTGGGGTCGCTAATGGTGAACCCGGATTTTCTTGTTCACTGCTTGAACTGCACGCGCCTGATGCACTGGAGGAATCACTACTGCCGTCAAGACTTGCAACGATACTGTCAATTACATCTGACACAACACCGTCCTTTTCCCAGTATTCAGTCTCAAGCTTCTGTACGTGACCACAGTACTCTTCTCAGTCGATCTTGGTTACATTGTCTATCGCTTTAATACCAATCTCTCGGAGCTTCTGAAGAGATATCTCCAGTTACATTTCCTTCGCACATTACCCAGTTCATCTTCGCCCAAGCGATCTCAATTGCGTTTAGGTCGCACACGTATGGGGGAAGTCGGACCACGGTATGTCGCAAAGATGTCAGATGCGTGTTGAATTTGTGCACTTTCTCTTTAGGTTTCGGGTGTTCCACCAATTTGTAAAGCTCCTCTTTCCGCATCGACGTGTCACAAGCTATGCCTTTGTTCGTTAACCATGTTAACATATCTCCTTTCCCAGAGTACTTTTTAGGTGGCTTATCACTCTGTGAGCAGTGATACGGTACATCATCTAACACTACTACAGATGACTGCGGGAGGTTAGGAGCAAACTTCTCGGTAACCCACTTTATGAAATTCACGCTGTTCATTTGGCCGTGATAGTCGCCACTGGCAGTGCCGGCTTTATAGACAAGGAGACCATTTTCGAATAATCCGTTAATACCCCCAGCGTGTACTACAATTAATCGGTTATAGGCTGTTCACTGTAAAGTGAGCACTTTTGAGGCTCTACTTACTTTTTTCTTTCAGCCATGTTTCATCCTTTAAACACAATTCTAAATAAATATGCCAATGCAAGTAATAAACAGTGAATGTATATTCCACTGCACTCGGAAGTTTACGTCTAAGGCTAGAATAAAACACATTTTTTGACCAGTATTCCAATTGAGGGGGTTTTCAAAAGTGCTCACTTTACCGTGAACCGCCTCTATGCCAAACACTTCTTTATGTTGTCAACATTTACCAAATGTTAAATTACCATCTACCCATGTCTCTTCTTTGTAGATGATTTGTTTCCCTCCGTGTCTGTGCTGTTTCATTGCAACTAGATAGTCGTGGCTCCAAGGTACTATGTGAGGTCTCTCAATTAGTATCTTCCTGTGGCTTTGCGATTTTTTCCACCGAAAATCTAGTTGTTTTACCACCTTAGGCAACGAAGTATGCGATCACGGGAAGTCTATTTTCTCCTTTACTACGGGCAGTAATTTTGCGATGGTAGGGACACGTTTTTCCTGGATATAAAAATCTTCAATCGTCCGCCGAATTACACATAGGTCAAAGTCATCAATATTCACGACAGTATGTTCCGGCATAGTTTTCCGTCGTTTACCCGGCGTGTGCAAGTTACCGCCCTCCCCGCTGTTATCTAGTTCTTTCTGTTCATTCCGTATCTTTTTAACCAACGTCTACGACACTCCAGCGTAGTCCACAGCTCTTGCTGTCGCCTGGTTTTACTGTGAAAGCATAAAGTTTTCGTTTCGCCTCTTCATCAAATTTTGCAATTATATTACTTAGGATTCTCCGGCCCTCAGAATGCACGACGGTATTATTCTTCCGGGCAGACATAACACTCGCAGCGGCGATGTTCACGACACTTCGAAGCTAAATGTTTTACTACGGATAGTACATGCGTGACCACGCTTCCCACCCCCAGCTATCACTCACTGTCTTGCATTCCCCTTTCCTCTTAACAACGCGATTTCAGAGCTGGTGCGTGGACATTATATTTGCACATGAAGCAGTCAAATGCATAGGGAAGTTACCAAGTATTAATTTTAGCGGTGATAAACATTCGTATATTTGCAGAATGATGTATGGTACTATTGCCATGCAATGTATAGGTTAAAAAACTTAGGAAGTTTACTAGAAAATTCTTTGCAATATAGAGGTAGGCGACGAGAGCACTGTAGTTCTGCGCGTAGCGGCGATGGCGGTTTGATGCGCGTGCCAGTGAAGACTTTCCATGCTTTCTTTTTCGTTCTAAGTTAACTTTCTTGACCTCGTTGACCGATACATTTGTGGTTGGACATAGCGCGAGTGACGTCTGGTGTTTGACAGTGTGAATGTATTTCGCCGTGTGACGAGCTCAAGTAAAGGCTTTTCACAATAAAGCGAGCACTTTTGAAATCAACCTTTGAAAAATGTCACCGCTCCTACCTGAATATGTTTTAACTGGCGCACTCAGTGACATGCACCGAGTAAAGTTGGTAACGATGAATGTAAATTATCTTAACGTCATACAAAAAGTGTTAGAAAACCATTTGTGATAAATTTAAATTATTCCTTTCGCTTTATGTATTTTTTTGTGTAATGCATCAAAGTATAAAAATGACCAGATTATTAAAATATTTTCTTTCCCAATAATTCCAGTTTCACATGACCGACGCATGAATAAAGTGATGAGGCACATGAAAATGTTAATTTTACATAAGGCGGAAAAATACACAACTTTCGTACGAGTAGATCTTAAACAAGGCTTTCAAAAGTGCTCATTTTACCGTGGACAGCCTATAAAAATGTTTGATGACAAATTCACAGTACACGTGTGCGCGACACGTGAACCGGAAATCTGCCGCGGAGGAACCAGGCGCTGAACTCCCTACCTTCCGACTACAAGTCGGCCTCTCTATCCCTGAGCTATGAGGGTAGAGCAATTTCACTACCACGATTGTCAGTCTTAAGGCGGGTTTTCACCCGCTATCTTGAATTTATCGATTTTTTTGCCAAAGCTTCCATTTCAGAAGGTGCGTTGAAATTTCCCGCACCACATATCCTAAATAACAGCTTCCCAAATTTTATCAAACTGCAACAGCTTCGCTAAATTTATTAATATTTAGCTGGTAACTGTCGAGACAAACGCAGGATTATTTCTTGCGAACGATTACAAAGGCGACGATATCAACATATATCAAGAAATACTGACTTAAGACAATGCACTAGGCAGTGATCTGTGCTCTGCCGTTCCAAAAAAAAAAGTGACACAAAACCGTATTTCCAGAGTTTGGCAAACATTCCATATCTCCAAGATGGTGGGTCCTTCTCGGCCTTAAAGGCAGAAAATAGCGCCAGCTGGGCAGGCCCCTCAAGTAGTTTAAGATCTGCAGGTTTCCATTTATAGTATATTATTTCTAGCTTGGCGTATCAAAATGCCATTATTTCACGCCAGTTCATAGCGAAGACCTCAGGTAATGATAATGAAGAAACGGTGGGAGAATTTGGTTCTACAAACGCAACAAAATGATAATAGTAAGTTGGCCTTCGAAGGTGGAGACACTTGACGTAGATAGTTGTTCGCGTAGGAAGTAGAGCGGACAAGGGCGTATGTTATAGAAGAGCCTGTCGACCTCCGCAGCACAAAGTCGGAGACAGGCAAAGTTTCCGCGATCCAATAATCAGCAGTAGATTGCAGTCAGTTTTTCCCGTCCAACGTTCTATATTTATAAGCTGCGACAGTATTCTCCAGGCTTCGTGGAATTAATTTAAGACACGTTTGTGCACAACCAATTAGCACAAACTTCACATCGCTTATGTTGTCCAGTAATGTTATTGAGTTTCTCGGTGGCTCAGACAATAGAGCATTGTGACTTTAAAAAAATATATTGCAGTAAAATGTTTAGAAATTGTTAGATATTCATTATTAAAGTGTAAGTACTTGAAAAACAATACATGTGTCCAAAAACTGGACTTTCTGTGTATATCAGTAGTAGGGAAATGGGAAGTTGGGTACAAGGGCGTGGGGCGTTGGATCCGGATTCGGAGGAGCCGCCAACTTGTTACGTTACCTGACCGCCATCTTGGATGTCATTGAACTTTTACCCCTGATCCATGTGACCTTCAACCTTGACCCCGAAGACCTTTAACCTCAAAAACCAATTAAAAACCTTTAAAAATTTCGAATAAATATATTATTAAAAATTATGAAAAATTATTTAAAAAATTATTTTACTAATTATTAAAAGGATCCTTAGAAACGACCCATTTTTTTTTCTTCAGAAATGCTGACAGAGATTAGCGACTCCAAGCCAGGTGACCGGGATCAGAAAAATTTACCTGTGACTTTGACCTTTGAGCTTTGACCTTTGAAAACAAAAAATTCCAAATTTTTTTTACATCACAAAAAATTCAAAGAAATTTAAAACAGATGAAAAAAATTATTATTAAAAAAATTCATTTTAAAATCATTTAAAAATTTTAAAAAATCATTAAAAATTTATTTAAAAAAAATTTAGTTTTTAAAAATTTTAAATTAAAAAGTCTTTAACCCCGGCGGTCATTTTTTCCTTTTTCCCTAGGAATGTACCTTTTTTCCCTAAGAAAATGTTCCTTAAAAATTTATAAAATATTTAATTAAAAAACTTACATTTCCGATGATCCCCGAACACAATGCGCAGCAGACGACTGATCCCTCGCACCCACTCCCCTAACCTTTACTCATTCCGCCATCTTGATTTTTCGTTCGACATTTGTTTACATGCTACTGGAGGCAGCCATATTTGTTTATATGTTACTGGAGGCCACGATATTTGTTTTTCGTTTGACATTTGTTTATACATTACTGGAGGCCACCATCTCGGTAGGCGACCGCCACCTTGGTAGCTGACAGCAATTGCAATTTTCCATCCTATGTTTAAAAAAGACTTTTTTTTCGAATAAATGTTATAACTACATGCATAATGCATGACTGACTACATGCTTAATTTAATTAATATTTTTAATAAATATTGTTGTTATTAAAACATAAAGAACAACAGGACACGACACATGAATATTAAGAAAAACAAATAATTTTATAATAATTTATTATTATTTTGTAAACACATTTTCAGAAGAAAGCACTGCATCACATCATCATCTGATATAACCCCGATCCTTAAGTGCTCGTATGATCGAAACCACCTCTTTCATGGTCTAGAAATCCACACATTGTTGCCTATCAACCAAATATTTAAGTCTGTCTTCAAGTTTGTTTGGATTTTCAGTAAACATATCGTCAGTATACTTGATGTCTTCTGCCTTCTTCACATAACTTGTCGAAGGAAATTCGTTGGGGAAAGGTACAGGACCGTCGAGGGAATAATCGTCGTCTTCAACACTATCACTGTCGTCATAGTCATCATCAATGCTATCTTTATGATTGGCTACACTTCCTGCTGCATCCTCAATATCAAGTTTACTATTCTGTGTAGCAGGAGCTGTGTGTTAATCAGTATTTAGAGCTGATGACCATTAATTTTTAAGTTTTTCGACTTCACACGAACATCTTGCAAGTGTACCTTCCGCACAAACCGACTGTACTGCACTCATTCTGTCTTTAGTATTAACTGTGTTATTATAATTGTCTGCGGAAACGGTACCCATATATGCAACAGGAGGTATTGATGGCATCACTTGCTGGTTCCCAGTAGACAAACCCTCTCGACAGAAATCAATGAACTGATCGAACCCACGCCTGTACCTTCCCATTTGTAGAAGACAGTCCTTAAAGATTGTCAAAAATCCATATTTCTCTTTCCAGCACAAGGCACACATATCTTTGAAATTTGATAGAGTCATGTCCGTATTAAAAAGGTCATCGTAAATGGGGCGTAAATTTGTATCGTCCATGCGAAAGAGCACCGACATATTTGCGTTGTCTCGAAGCATCTGTTTGGGTATGCGCGAATAAGTCTGACCGAGGTACACACACACAACTCTCGTGTGTCGACCCATGCTAAAGTATTCTTGAATGCAAGTTTGTTTCTCACAGGCAATGTCGTCGAAGACAAATATCGAGTTTCGCAGTGTTTCGTTCGGAGGTACGACGGCTTCGTTATCACTGCATGGGAAATAACCAATGCCTTCCACGGCCTTCAGTACTCGTGTCAATCGCTGATATTTCGGTTGCTAGAGCAATTTCGAATAAACGTACACGTTCTCGAAACGAAGGCCATTCGGTTCTTCCAGCAGGCTCAGTAGGACGCACGTCTTGCCGCAACCCGATGTCCCCGCGATGAAACACCTCACTGTATTCGGAAATAAGGTTCCATGTCGCGATTCGTAGGAGATAGCTTCATCCTCAGCATGAATGCGTATGGATAAAATAACATCTTGCTTGATAATACATTTGTTACCACTACTATCTTGCAGTGAGTGCGATGCTGATTGTGACTGTGGAGCTCATTGTGATTTGCGGTGCTGTTTATGATTGCGGTGCTGATTGTGATTGCGGTGCTGATTGTGATTGCGGTGTTGATTGCGGTGCTGACTGTAGTTCCAGAGAACCAGTGCTACAAATTTGAGAATGTCTCTTCCAAATATCATTCAGTGTAAACTGTCTCTGGCAGAAATCGCACTGAAATGACATTCTTGAAGTTTTCATCTGGCAGGTCATTTTTTCATATCGACGCATGCTGCGCAGAGCTGTAAATGCTTTACAACAGAAGCGACAAAGCAGATGCAACATTGACATTTTTATGACCGTACTGTTCCAAGTCTGGAATGATACTGAAACGAAAATGTATAAAAGGATCGTATTTATCCCTTTCTCGCCTTCTCATACCGAAGTATATTTTGAACATAGGCTAAAACTCTATCGTAGAATCGTCACTGGCGACAACCAGTTAGTGATGATGTAGGCCCCATGGTCGTCGAGTTGAAAAGGCAGCGCTATGTTTTCACATTTCATTTTCGGTTTTTTATTACTACCTAAGAAATTAAGTATGGATAAGTAAAAAGTCTATTGTTTTTCAACAACTTTCAGGTCCTATAAACTCGTATGACTGCGAACGTTCACTGTCTTCACGTACCTCTTGGCTGCCACTGGGAGTTGGAAGGGTCTGTCAGAACACGACAGAATCAGCCTGTAATGGGTGTAATGTGTGGGCTCCCCAGTGATTTTTCCGGGAGGTAGGAGCGGATAACCTGCCTGTAATGGGTGTGAGACTTGGAGGTGCCATGTCGGTAGCTGGTACTGGACGGTGGACCAGCCTGTCCAGTGGTTGGTGAAAGTATGTCACTTGCTAAGATCTGGTTGGGATTAGGTTGACTACTGGAAGCCAATGTCTCGTCTGCTCCTTCCTCCGGATGGCCATCGGACGGGCTTAAGGCCTGGTGGGGTATGGTTGGCCGAAAGAGAAGCCTACTTACTTACTTACTCAGCTGGCGACCGAAGAGGTAAAAGAGGCGGCTGATCTGAGATATGTCGGAGCTATTGCTAGCTCTAATAACAGAGAGCAAGTCCATGTGTGAAATCGGAAATGTTTAGAGATGCGTCTCTTATAGCCTCTCCTAACTCAAGGGGACCACTAACCCTATTTCCCATGAGTGCAAGATACCGCTTATACCGCAGAAACGTCAAACCCCGGGCGCGCCCTATGCCAGGATTTTCTAAAAGGGATATCTGCCTCCCAGCTAAGATTGAATCATGGGCAATTCATGATGGTGGTGCCTGGTGGCAGGCCAGTTTACTCTTTTGCGTTTTGCGGTCAGTAGGGCCTTAAGTTGAGTTTCATTGCGATGAAATTCAGACTGGAGGTACCATTTTCAGGTTTGCCTGGTAGTGGAAAGCCCTAGATGGAAAGGAAGAAGGAGCACGGGTTGACCTCATTCCCCCCCCCCCCCCCCCCCCCCCCGTTGTTAGCCCAGAGATCAGAATGAGGAAGGACTCGTGCGGGTAGTGGGGAATGCCTGGACTATGTCCAGGTATCCGCTATGGTAGTGGAAGTTTCCCTAAATCAGGAAAAAAGGAAGGCCAGGTGACAGCTGGCAAAATAAGAGAATGTTGGTGTGTGGTGGGAGGGGAGGCCGGGTCTGAGGACGAGCCTTTCCCTTTCCCCTACGTCTAAGGGTCCTGCAACCCCGAACCCGTAAAATGGACTTATAATAAAGATACTCCAAAAACCCCGGTATGGCCTCAGGCTAAGAGGGGTGAAGACGTGAAAGTTTATATATATATATATATATATATATATATATATATTTATATTTATATATGTCTCCAGTGAGTGATTTAATTTATCTTCTAGGGCATTTGCTTCATGTCATTCTCAGTATTTTCCGGTAGTCTATATGAAAGGGAAGCACGGGGTGTTTATTGGGATGAAAAGCGAGTAGGTTTCTATTAGGTTGTGTGTGAGCGTATTTGTTAGTAAGGGGGAGAGAAGGAAGTATGTGATAACAACCGTCAAAGCAGATTGATACAGCAACTGGCCCCACTTGTTTTTTATTTTTGAGTTTCAAATATAAACCTTTTCCGTTTCTCATTAAATTTTATAACTGCCTGTTAGCCTCGACACTCAAAAACAAATCCTGAAAACCCATTAATAATTTTGTGACTAACGAGAAATGAAAGTACTTTCAAACAATGTTCTTAGAATGGTGCTACACTGTAAAAATAAAATTTGGCAAACTTCCTAAACTGTAATGTAAGTTTAGAACCTATACATTGTATGAAAATAATACTAGATGTCAGTATGAAAATATGGTAACATTTAGTATTGGTACTATGCAAAGTTGGGAACTTCCCTATGTAATTGACTGTTTCCTGAACAACTGTAGGAACGTTACCATCCATGCATTGGAAAATAATTTACCATTCACCCTTCGTGAATGTACGTATAGACTGATATGTTATACTTACAAATAATTATTAGAGTGTAGGATAAAGTTTCGGGAGTGCAGCTTGCAAATATCGAACAAATGACTCAGTTTAGTAAACATGATCATTCAAAACATTAAACTGATTACTAGGGACAAGTGTTTTTTTTTTTTTTGCGAAAATATTTCAAGACCAAATGCACTCCGAAACACTTTTGTTCATATGGAATTTCGTGGTTGGATGATTTTTAACGCCACGTGCCTCAAGACTCTCTCTGTGAATAATGGACGTTCGGTATCGGAGTACTTTATTACGATTGGCGTAGTCAAATAGGAACGTGTCCTCTCACGTAGTCAGGCGGTCAATAAACAAAAGAAGTTGTGGTTGTAGACATAGGATATTGAAGTCTAATATGGCCATAAATATTTTCGTGAAATACACCTGTCTATACTGACTACTTCCGAAGTTGAAGCTCTTAATCTGACCTCCGTGATGCATGTTAGATTATAATACGGCCATATTGAGAGTTGGTATTCATATTATGTTACTTCGGGAAACAACTGCTTATCAAAATTGATCAGATATCAAGACAAATGACGTACATGGAAAGCTTTATTTTCCTCCAGCAATCTCTGTCGTGTTACTAACTACCCAGGTCCATTTTATACGCATATATGCGAATTCGAAGACATATTTTCACGTACCAGTCGATTAGCACCACAATAGATGTAACGAATTTCCATAACTCACACAAGTGAGTTTAAACTATCTTTGTGTAGTAATAAACTGGCTAGATCCTTAAATAACGTCTACTAATTACAGTAATTGCCATAAAAATCGCCGCATCCAGAAGGAGATGTCAAAATGGAATGAAACTTGGCTAAAATATGGGACCGATGATACAAGTAACTAATTATACCACCAAAACAAATTAACCGTTCATTCAGGCAAATATTTTACAGATGAAATCTACTTTTACTACGTTATTTCATCACCCTTAGTGTGGAGACATGCTACGATACGAACAAGTATGAAATCAAAGAGAAGTCTAAAGCACTCATTTGTTTATGTTCATACTAAGTTATTACAACTGCCGCTCCAAATGCAGATACACTGATGTCCACAGCTGTCATCACAGCTGGTAGCATGTATTTTTAGGCGAGAAGCCTGGAGACCGGGTTGGAAATGGAAGAATTTCATCACGCGGGCAGTTCTGGGGAACCCATGTCGTACATGGAGAGTAACTTGTTAGTCAATTTCCCTTTGGAGTTGCACCATGCAGGGAAGCATATGAGGCTGTAGTAAAATGAGCATAGTCTACAAGGCTGATATAATTATTACAAAATAAGGACTGAATTAACTAAAGTGCAAATATCCGATGTTATAATAGTTAAATTAAATCAATGCATTTTAGAATTCTACCACTCTAGACCTAATGACATGAATATTTCTCTATGATTACTTTCAATGTGTTATTAGTATCGATGACGTCTAAGGCTCGGAGCAGGCCATGGCGGTGTGGACGTTTGCGGATAGGGTTTGTAACATTGACGGTGTGGCGATTACTGGGCCTATATTTTGAGTAGGCATTCGCGTCGGTGTAATGCACTTACTCCTTCTTCGATGCAGTAATAAACTTCTATATCCTGTACCACGGTGCCTAGCACAACGACTTCCGTTTAAGGTAGAAGCGACTTGCAATGGACCACTGCACCAGATTGTTCCACATGCAAAGTAGAAAAACGCTACCAAAATTACCAGAGATTTATGATTGGGGATATGAAAATTTTCGCGAATTCATTTCGGGACAAGAGAAGCGTCAAACACATATACTACTAAGTCACATTTGCAATTGGATCACCGTTTTTTAGACACGCCCTAGGCACCTCTGAGCTAATAGCATACTTGCAAGAAAACAAGTAGCGAATCCCATACTGCCAGGTGTGGGGCAACACTAGCTAATCTCTGGGGCAGCAGCCAATGAACCGACACCTAAGACTCCATTATACACAGAACTGTGGAATTTGGCCTTAAAAGTCATTGAACTCGCGAAATTTTCGTATCCTTAATTTTGATGTATACTGCATACACAATAACGTACATTTTCTATTATAATGTAACCTATTTTGCTATGTTCTACTTATGTAATAGTTAAATATTAATTAATAAGTATAAATATTTAATCAAAATGCAAGTGAATTTCTATTCTGGATGCTTCAAAAATCACATTTTGCAAGAAAACATCCGTCAATTAGGGCTATGACAATAATTTACATGGTTTTACGTGAGAAAATGTTGCTATTAATCTTTTAAAAACATGGTTGTAATGGATGTGAGTAAAACAAATTATTAAAAATATATCTAAACATTATTATTCATTGTCATTATACACAACCAGAGTAATCGTTATGATGGCGTTCCCTGGTGAGGTATTTTTGTGTGTACGGATGCATCCAGAACGTAAATAGGCTTAAATTATTATTGAAAATAAGTTTTAAGTAATTGATTTAAGAAAAATAAAGAAGTAAATTTTACAATATATTTTCCAGTATTACAAAACACACGCATTCCTAAATAATATGCAACATAAACCTTTCTTTTGTAAGTATTCTGGCTTTTTTTTTATTTTTGGAAAATTTTTTATGAGTTTTGTATGTTGTACAGTCACGCGCAAATATTCAATGGCAGTCCCACTTTTTCTATCTTAAGACTATCCGTGCTCGATTCCTGGCGGTGTTACACCCAATTTTCGTGTATGGGAAACTTGGGGAAAGTTACCAATCAAAGGCTGTTCACGATAAAGTGAGAACTTTTGAAATAAACCTTAGAAAAAAGTTACTGCCACCAACTACATATATTTTTAAAGGGTGTAATGAGTGACATGTGCCGAGTAAAGTTGGTAACGATGGAGGGAAAAGTAGTTCCATATATTAACGTCAAATAAAAAGTATTAGGTAACCATTTGTGACAACTTAAATTATTTCTATATATTGGTGTTTTTTATAATTCATCGAAGTGTAAAAATTAGCAAATTTGTACAATATTTACTTTTCTTATAATTTCACAGTTCCACTTGACCGACACATGAATAAAGTGATGAGGCCCATTTCAATGTTAACCTTGCATAAGACGGAAGAACACTCAACGTGCATACACGTAGATCTTAAGCAGGGCTTTCAAAAGTGTTCATCTTAACCTGAATAGCATTTATTAGAATGTTTCCTGTATGTATTACCGTATCCTCCACCGTTGTATTATATCGAGCTCCATCTATATTTAACTTCACCACTATGGACGGCTAGGAGTGAGTGAGCGAAGAGATTTTGGCAGCTCTCACCATCAAGGTCTTGAGATGAGATGAGGGTGAAGTCAGGTGAGTATCGAGCAGCGCCGGAAATGAAAGGGCGGTAAGATTCCCACATGCGAAAATCCGGGAGCGACCCCGCCGGATCGACTCCGATTCGCCTTGGTGGGAGGCGAGTAGTCTAACCTCTACACCATTGCAGCCCCCTTGGGCGGCTATGACCCAGTTATTAAGCGCCCATCAACTACGCCAAAAAAATAATAATTCATCTTACCTCATACGTTCTGACGGCTATCCCGGTATCCACGTTTGTCGACGGCTATCCTGGTATCCAGGTTTGTCTATCAGGTTGGGCAGCCAGCTCTGCTAAGCGGAAATATATTCTAATCCAAATGGGCGGAAAGGCACAGCGAAATGCTTCGAAGCAGCGTGTCGACACAACGACGCAGTTCTCGCACTAAAAAAACATAGGGAAAACAAGCACTTTCTAATGACGTGTGTTGACTCATCAACAAGGTCATTTAGTTACATTATTTTCACTGAACAAGCCATTATATATTCCCATTCCCTATAGTGAGCAATAATGTATAAATAAAAAATACTTCAAGAGACACGAACTATAGAATGAAGAGTTATAGACCATGATTATAGAAGTATAACAAGAAGTTGCCAATATAGTTAACAATCCTACTTTTCTCTACTTACGTATTTAATTAAATTTGAGGAAGTAGGTCCTACTCTAGGAATAAGGCAAACGGTGCACATTTGTTGAAACAGAAAATTTATACTGTCATCATTCTGAAAATAATCGTCTTGCCCATTCACAACATTCAGTTTACATGGCGTAGCGTAGTATTTCTTGTTTACCAAAGTTAGCAGGAAACGGTTGAATATTTTCCTAGCTACGATACCAAACCATTCAGTTCTTCATGTAGCGCTATCTTACAAAATGGTAGGCAAATGAGGCTATGTATGAGCATAAATAAAGCTTGTAGCTGATACATTTATCATACCAAGTTTGGTTGAAAATGGGAAAAAGAGTAAAGTACATGTAACATATTAACCTAGAATAGTTATATCGCCGCCATGATGGAAATAAGTACCTTACCCCCTTAATTATTGTAGGGTTATGTGACAAAACATTGTGTTTGTTACCTGCGGAATTTGGCGGGAATCTATTCGGTAGTTTCTATGATATGATATATAGGTTTTTTTTCATAAAGTGCTAGCGTCCAAAATGGAGGATAAGTAACAATATGCTTACCTTCATTAAACATCTGTACGATCCTACGATGATATGCAACAATGCGAAATGTTTTATCAATTTGTTCAGTGGTTACTATGATATGATGTGGTGCCCAAAATACCAAAATAATTACCATTTTAAAAATAATCAAACGTGTTGTAGAAAACTATAAAATTCGGATGTCCTTTCTAATTATTGCGGTCGTATAGAGTTTTGTGAAATTCCTTTAACGGGGTTAAAAATTTACTACGGAGGGACATACCCTAGACATACATTCGCATGATTGCATTAGCCTATCTTTCCACGGAAAGTAGGCTGAAAACAGCCGATGAACAATATGGTTATACTAGCAGGCAATGTCGTGGTGCTCAAATTTATTCACTACACTTTTAAAACAGTTTATCCAGTATAAGCCGCATGATAGTTAAAGTAAGAATTTCTAACCTACTGGCAGGGTGCATTGTGAATAGAGAATTTGTCGACAGTGGCAAGACGGTCAATAGTGTGTTCTAATCCCAGATTTTGAGGTGTCTGAGGGAGGACATTCGGCGAAAAGAGGCTGGATCTGTGGCACGAAAAAACTATATGCTCCACGACGACAATGTGCCCTGTCATCGAACTGTCCTCACACATAAGTTTCTAGTCAGATACAACATGGTATTGCTTCTGCACCCATTTTACTCACCAGATTTGGCTCCTGCGGACTTCGCCTTCTTCCCGAAGAGGAATATCCAGCTCAAAGTTCACCGTTATGACACCACCGTTGAGAGCTTTGATAGGAGAAGGTGCTTGACATGCTTCGACCAGAAAATTTACAGGACACATATCGGAAGTGGCAGGAACGCTGTGAGCACTGCATTACTGTGCAAAGGAAGGTATAAATAAAGTGCTTTATTTTAAACTCGAAATTTTTTGATAGCACCTAATAGTCCGATGCATCTCCCACTGTAAAGTGGAGCAAGGACTGGGTACTTACCTACTGTCACACATACCCAAAGTAAAATATGATCCGTTGGAATGACAGTACTTTGCCAGTTTGTAGCAATATACTTTACTTATGCTGACACTATTAAAATAATATGAGGATGTTGCGATGTTAATGTTAAACCACATAAAGGCTTTCGGGGAAGCAGGTTTACCTGTTCTAGGCATATGGGAATGCTCCTAGAAGAGATACGAAGATTTAATGAAGCTACTCCATGTCACTGGATAGTGCAAAAGGAAGCCATTGACTCTATTCATGCCATTCTGATAGTCAAACCGAGCTTCCTCTTAGATCTCTGTCCGGATCGTCCAGAATCAGTCTATTATGTATGGGTTCCTACTTACCCATCTCTACCAACCCAATTTTAAGTTCGAACGGCTTTCAATTCAGTGTGGTTCCCTATGACTCCGTACCTCTCGCAGCGCTATTATCGAGCATTTCTCTAGCTCACTTTGTTTTTACGTGTGTCTAGTATGTATTTTGACATGACTATCGTCATTTCGTCCTATCTCGCTAGTTATGTGTGTGTCATATAATATGTTGTTGTAAGAACTGCTTTCATGTGCTCATAAATTCAGAGTCATCATATGCCATAAGTGCAAACGAATCCCCGTGAAACTTAAAATACTTCCAAATAATTTACTTTTGTGTTTGTTTTCAAACTTTCATGTTACCAAACAATCATTACAGGATGCGCCAATTTTTATGACAATGCACGTAGCACCGAAAAGTAGTGGGTATTATTCTTGCCTATTGGTTTGAAGATCGTAGGTTGGATTCCAGCTGCATTCACCCAAAATATGATGTAAAATTACATATTTTTGTGAGCATTCTGAAGATAATTTTTCTCTGTGAAGGTCACGTTTTAAGCTTATATACACTTATAGTGAATTAACCTAATACGAAGATTTTTTTTTCGTTATTTCTTAGCCTAATATTATTCTACACTTTTGCTCGAATGCGTAATGACTAATGATTAATGTCTTCTTTTATAAACAACCCACAATTATACACTTTAACCTGTCTTAAAAATCCCAGTGTTGAATATAAAGCAACGTTCTGGTTTCATTAAATCTCTGGTGTGGTGAATAAGTTTTTATTTCTCCGACTTTTAAAATAAAAAACTAAGACATAAATTATTTTAGAGATATGAAAACTCTAGCAAATTACTTCGTCAATTTAAATCGTATCTAACTAGCCATACGATTATAGTTCTGACAACTTGTACACAATAAGTGTTTGCGGCAATAAGGTGTGATCCATAACATATGCATCAGTCCTTGCGACCTGATTGGCAAAACAAACGATGACACTTTAAATTAGTTAAATTACTCAAAGTAAAGTCATTAAAAATGCTGCAGTAAAAGAAAAAAGTTGAACGGCAATCTTCCCGTTACAAGATTGATACAGTGATATTATAATTTTAAGTGTTTATTACTTTCAGTCTCTTAACATTAATTTTATGTTTCATCTGCATTGCATTTTTATCAAAGTGTGTAAACATGAATACAAATAACGTAAACATTTAACAATAAACAAAGATCATTCAATTTGTGGCGTTCTCTATGTCCAGAGGACACAGCAAGGCAGCCGTCCAAAGGCCATAAGCTGCACTGGAATGAGTGGTGCGGAGAAATAACAAAGAGGCAGCAATTCAAAGCTGAACTATAGCAAAGAACCTGGATTATGATTGGAAATATTCAATAAGTGAATATTTTACAATAAATGACCTTACTTCAACTACTGAATTTGTAAGAAAAATATTTTCTTTTGAAATGTTTATCATTATGTTTATCTTGCAACTCCTTATAATTGGTTTTTCAAAAAGAAAATTCATACATATTATCTCAGAGTTCTAGTTCTGACTTCACCACAGCCTGAAAAGCCACTCTACCAGCACAATGTATCATGCTGTAAATATCAGTAATCATCAACAAGGTTACAATGAATTTATTTTCAGATTCTGCATACTGGCAACATCTTCAAATACAATAAACATGCCAATAAAGTATGTAAACTACCGAACACTAATTTATTTGTTATTGCCCATGGAAAAACCCTTCAATAAGGCTTTTCCTGCCTACGAAAAAAGACATTTAAAACTGTCAATACAACATTTATTCTTTTAGATTGTGAAAAGTTTTGTAAATGCCCTTGGTCATAGCCATATGCTCAAAAAAGCAAAAACCCAAATACCACTGTAATATAATATAGGTTTTCATTTGGTGAAAGATATAGGCTATATATATTATTATTTTTTATCAGAAACTTTATATTGGGCCATCAAACAAATACTATAATTATTGATTATACAAGCAATATTTTGAAAAATGTATTTTATTTACTTGACCATAGCCACAATGCTGAAGGCCCTTTCTAATTACATTAAATAGCATAGATTTAATCAACCAAATACTGTAATATGCTAATAATTGAGTATTATCCAAGCCATATTTTGATATGCTATTTTCTTTACTTGGCCATAGCCACAATGCTGAAGGCCAATTTTCACTCCAAATAATAATTAATCTTTAAATTTTCCCACAACAGGCTTTGATTATACACCTTTTTAAATTTTTTGTAAAAGGAGCATGTTTATATGACCTGTCACCTTATGCTCCATAACAGTATGACATTTATGGTGGCTTTAAAAATGAAAGATGGCAAAATATTACCTTTTCTGAAGGCAATCATTATAAAACTTCATAAACTTTGGAAATGTACCTACAAAAGGAATTTTAATATTTCTCCAAAACATCCTCTAAATTTTCCTAAGAATATGCTTTCCTAAAAATTTAAAACAAAGTTCTGAGATCAACAAAACTTCTACAAGGACCGCCCATCTGGTCCAACCTGATCCTCATGCCAGAAGGGCTTAAAGTTAAAATATTCAAAGAAAAGTTTTCAAAACACTTAACTCATGAAGCTGCCATCTGATCACCACGGAGTAGCCATCTTTCTCGAGTGGTTCTCCTGGGGTCATATTTATACAAAAAAGTCATCAAAATTTTATACACTGTGCTCAACCAATAATAAAAGTATCTTTCATACACGTCCAACAGCGACAACAGCACACACAATTTCCATGGTGGGGTGAATTCAGGGGGCGCTTCCAACGAACAGCAATTCCGCCCCACCACCACTCCTGGAATCTCGGTAGCGCGGCAAATAGGAGGACGCCTGAACGTTCGCAGCCCTCAGAGCACCGACGAGCCTTGCGCAGAAAGCTGGAAGACCCTGGTCAGTGCTCATGCGCTGGATCGCCTCGTGTGGTAGCCGACTTCCACCGCTCAGTCGGCCTTGGAGGCCTGCCGTCCGTTGAAACTGCATCGCTCCAAGCAACGACCTCGACAGCCGATCGTCCGGGCAACGAAGTCTCCAGTTGATCGTAACCACTTCGTTCATCGTGGGCACCTCACTAAATTCTTCCAGTTTATGCCAAAATGCAAGTAAGTGAGGAATTAATGGAAACTATTAGCGTAGTTAGAGATTCTTAGCAAAAAGAAATTATTCTTAGCCTGTGTTAACTCTATCCAAAAGGGGCAGCTGTATTTTATGAACATGCGACTACCTCAAAATTCTTTGAACATACTTCCCAAAGTGTGTAGTAGAATTTTCAACTGGAAAACATGTGTCGGGGCCACATTGTATGCAAGTACAAAAATTATTGCATGCTAATAACTTCGTTTCAGGCAGGTGAGAGGTTCATTTTTACTCATAACTACAGCAGAGCAAATAAAACTTTAAAATCATTACGTGTTTCAACAAGGAAGCATAATTTTCAAGTCACATTTAAAGCCAAAATTCATTTTGTTCATGTTGTTACCAAAGACCATAGACCATGAAACCATAGACCCGATACGACCGATGTGTGGTCAACTGTGCACTTTCAGCGGCACAGTACTACTGCTTGGGACGAACAAAATGATCTGAGGGCAGAAACTGATGCAAATTCCAGTGGCCAAGCCATTCACAGTAGACTTAGAGACACAGGGTTAAGGTCGCGTAGGCCTCATAAAGGCCTGAGGTTAGCGCCTCGTGACAAGATAGATCGACTGAAATTTACCCATGCACATCGGAATTGGCAACTCCGATAAAGACACAATTTGCTGTTCACAAATTAATCACACTTTCACCTAACTCAGTGTGATGGACGTGTGCGGGTGTATCTTTGCTGGGAAGAGCAGTAAACAGACGCAACAGTCCAGGAACGGGACATGTTTGGCGGTGGGTATGTCGTGTGTGGGGTGGCATCACTATCGACGGTCGAACGGACCGTGTAGTGATCCGATACGGGCTACTGCAGCCAAATACATAGAAGATATTGTGCTCGGTCATTTTATGCCCACTGTAGTGGGGATAAGGCCCCAGTTTGCGCTGAACGAAGACAACGCAAGAGTGCACACAGTAGCCGCCCCAAGAGCTGTGCTACAGAAATTCACAGTCAAACAATGGATTGCCTACTATAAGTACCAGCCTCAGCCCCATTGAACACTTATGTGACGAACTAGGCTAACGAGTCTGACGTCGTCATAGGGCCCCTCAGACAATTCAAGACCTTGCTGGTGCTTTTGTTGACGAATGGGAGAACATCCCGCAAGTGGCGTGCCTCGACTGCCCAGAAGTGTGCATCGAAAGTTTGAGGGATGATTCCACTTTGGTTTAGGTCACAGCGTTTAATGTCCGCTTACAGCATCCACGTACCTTGAAACATAAACAATATTTATGTGTACTACGGTTAGGTAAATGTATGGATGTTCTACTGACACCTAAAATAGCACCTTTTACACAACGTGTGTGATCCAAATCTTGTCCCTCTAATTGTTGTGAGAGTGTGCGGCATTGCTCCAACAAAATGTTATGGTTTTGTGCACATTTTTTAAGAGTAGTATGTTTTTCATTTCAGAAAGGCATTCACATAGTAATTTATAAACCTAAGATTCACTAACACGTTTTGACGTTGATAAGGATTTGGTAAAATATGTTATTGCATACATAACGTCAACCAATAAACGATATTCTCTCAAATTTTGTTGACAGTGCTATAAATAAATTTCGCGGTCTAACTAAATACAAAAAAAAGCGTTATGTTAGTCAGTACTTTTAACTTTATATTATAATATGAAAAAATTTTCTTGGTTGATGTTGTATTCAAGATCATACCCTTTAGAGTATACGCCCCGATGTCATATACGCAACACTACTGTGCGTCCTTATGGTATTTGAAGAAATAAGCACACGCCATGTACTACATTTCAATATACTGTATTACAATTATTAATTATTAAAATTAAATATTTTGTCACTGAATTTAAAACCGATCAATTACAACAGCATATTTTCTAACTAATAACCAATTCGCAGCGCACAATGTAGTTTATTTATAAGAATTATTGTGCTAGAAAAAACCTGAACCATCAAGCAGATTAAATGAATTATATATGTTTTCATTCCTGAAATAGTATTTTTTCTATGTTGACAATATTTGCAATCCAATGTTGTTCCAACTTAACATTAAGTACCCATCAGCAACTGTTATGTTCACATGAGAGGGAAAATTCAGTTTTTTTTTTTTAAATTTAAAACAATTATTTTCTCTTAGTGAAATTATGCTAGTTTTACAATTTTGGCACAAGAAAGTTTTACATAGCCAATACCAACAGTATGTTTTCCGACAAATAACCAACAGATCATCACATCACCAACAAAGTAAAAAAAAAAAGACATGTTTCGTGTGTTTAAACAAAGCTTTTAAATAAACATACAAAATTTTACTTGTTTAAATCATTTAATCCTGACTTAAAAGTCTGCATACAAGTTATTACTATTACACCTCTTTTATTGTGTGGCAACACTTGTAACTTCAACAAAAATAACAATTTTAAGGTTTTTTTTATTTTACACAACAAATTTTTACCAGCTCCTAAAGAGTTTTTCTATTATTTTGTGACTAAACGTATTTAAAAGAAGTTAAACTACAATAAAATGTGCATTAAATGTCATGTTGCATAATACATGGAAATTAATCAAACTTGTATGGCTTACTGCCAGATGGTTCCAATTTACATTTAATGCAAGACATTCCTAAAATAATTATTAATTAAAGCAGTTTACCCAATTCAGATAATATATTCCATTGAAAAATTCCTTCAAAGAGCTTTGCGCGATACAAATAGGTAATACAATTTAATGTGAATAGAGTAATGAAGATATATGAATTATGATTATAAATTAGACAATGTAAAATGTCCAATTGAAAAAAATACATTATAACAATAAATATTTACTCTCTCCTCTCGATGTTTCACCGAAAACAGCTGAAAAGGATTGATTTCAGGCTAGTATAGCCTCAATTTTCTCCAGTGACTTGCTTGTAAAATTATTGAGCGGCGCACCGCGTTAATTTTCCACAATTTCGCATCTGTCTTATTAGCTATTTTTAGCCGCAAGTCCTTGGGCTCATCCGGTGAGTTTTTAAGTTGTGTGCAAGAGCGACATCGGACACTCGCGATGACCGCCACGGACAAACACATTACCGTTAGCGCGCATACAAATCTAGGTAGACCCAGTAAGGGTCGGCATATGGATAGGCAGGAGGTGAAGGTCGCATCCACGAGGTACTCCATCCAGTCTCTGTCCCAAACTGGGGAACAAGGCAACAGCTGCCCTTTTGCTCTCGCTCCGTATTATTTAAGAAGACGCGTCACTGAGAGTAACAGTCATACTCTACAGCCTGCACGAGCCCTTAGAAGAAGAATAGAGATCTTGAGTTTCCAGAAGATAGGTATTCCAGCTAGCCGAGGATACACTGCAAGCAAAGAAGATAGGGCCATGCGAGATATTTATGAATATCTGTTATTTAAAATCACACGTTAGTAATGAAGATGATAATTTTGTAAAGCACGTTATATATTTGGGCGTTTTGTTTAACGATTTGCTTAGTAGTTTATAATATGTAACCCTTTTGGTGTACTGCTGGAGTTTTCTTATAAACATTAAGTAGGGTTGTATTTTTTAGCCCAACAAAATATTTTAATGAAATTATTTATTATTGGTTTAAAATAAATATATATACAATGAGATTCGCAGCGTCAGAAGTGTTCAATAATGTTTGAAATATGTGCGAATTTCTAGTAAAATATGCATTATATAAAATATGGATTCTACAGATATACACATGTTATCTCTCTCTATATATACATACATATATATGTATGTATATATGTATATATATATATATTGTTGAGAAATTTTTTCTTCCTGCTGTTTCCCTTGCCACAATTTATGAACTAAGATAAAAATAACAATGTGATCCCTTTAAATACGTGATAAAGGTGAGGTTTAGGTAGGCCCTATATAACTTGGGTCCACTTGAAATCAACAGCAATGTGATTTGAGAACCTTTGCATTCTGGTGGATATTTTTTAAAATCCCTGTTGTATTTTTCCCGAACACAAACATAGTAAAAACAATTGTTTAGTTTCTGTTGCAATATTCCAAAATGTAATCCGACATTATGAATACTGCTTATGGTATTAATGAGTTCACAAAACGTTTTTCTTCACTAAAATGTTTTTTTTTATGTTATAATATATAAAGACCAAACAATTAGATGCATCACTGGTCTTTTAGACAAATTCCTGTATTTGACAAACAATGATGTTAAGACAGATACGAATCCTTTTTATTGTCAGTTCCACAACCAACAACATTATAAACCCTCGCATTTAATATAGAAGCCCCCCCCCCTGGGAGTCATTCCCTCCCTTCTCCTATTCATTAGTCTGCAATAGCAAATGCACCACTTCCAAAAATTAATCGAATATCTATTTTGATTTTCTACACATCATGCCAATTTCCTCACACATAGTTGGTTCATGGAGTGGAGAGATTCTGGCCGCTCTTAACGGTGAGGTCCTGAGAGCCGATGGGGGTGAAGTGAGGTGATTACCTATGAAGCAGCGTTGAAATGCATCTGCGGGGAAAACAGGAGATCCCGAATAAACCCGCCGACCAGCGACATCGTCCGGTACGAGCCCCACATGCAAAAATCTGGGGCGCGACTCCGACAGCAATCGAACTCGATTTGCCTTTGTCGGAGGCAAGTAGTCTAACCCCTACGCTACCGTTGCCCATTGGTTCATGGACATGTCCAGTCCACCTTCTCCTTTACTCATTCTTCGACATATTTTCTCCATTGTTTCCCGCCTAGAAACACTTGCTCTACACTCTTCCTGCGCCATAGGTCTTAGTTTATAAATTAATTGATTTCCTCTATCCATAATAAAAAGAAATGTACATTTTAAACTCCAATGTCAATCCAATGCTCGTGTTAGTCGTTTAAACGCTTCAGTTTAAACATAATACGCCGAAGAGGAATGAGGAATCAATCAGCCAGGTGTTCAGTGTTCGCTCAATTCAATTGCATGCCATTCCAATTGGGTTTCGGGCATGCTGAGTATAGTGGTACCCACGTTGTATATTGTGACTTTGACCTTGATCTGCTGGTGATATTAAAAATTAAATTTAGGCTAAATATAAAAAAAATTTAAAATATTGAAAAATTGTAATGAAATGTTAGGTAATCTATTGGATAACTAAAATCTGTTTCGTGTGATGTTAGACAGGCCAATTTTATTCCTTAATTAGGCCTTCTGTGCAATTTACTATGACTATAGTAAAAATATGCATTTTATGACTCCAAAGTATTGTAACCGTTTGGGGGGGGGGGGGCTATGTAGTTGGGGACTCAGAAAATATTTTCTATTAAACCATTAAATAAATAGATAAAACCATACACGAATCCAACACTTGAAGCGAAACAGCTCCAGGACCTAATTCCTAGGAACTACCCCACTTGATGAGCAGTGTGAAATAGGAGGTGGTTATTGGGAAGGGGGGGGGGGGAATTAAAACTCGGGGAAATGAAACAAAGGAAAATTTATCAAGTTAAATTTAAAAACAAGAAGTGAATGATCAATTACCTCCACCATCAGGCTGTTTATAATAAAAACCAAAATGCACAATAAGGGGCCGCCCGGAAGCCCTTACCTTAAAAATAGTCTAAAATCACTTATAAGTCGTCCACTAACAGAGCATCTGAAACAGTCTCACAGCTACATTTTCAGTTCGCTGAAAACCTTAACTTAGTGTTCATGATAAAAAAAAAAAAACAAAGAAAGGTATAGAGAATGTTTTTTTTTGGGGGGGGAGGGCAGTAGGGGATGGCAATAGCTCAGCTGAAAAATTGGGAGAGTTTCCATGTTCTTTTTATGACTAACCTGACCTGGCTGCTAGGAAAATGGCATGAGGTTCGAATACTCCATTACCCAAAATATAGAAAAAATTAATATTACGCAGGTGCTTCAGTTCTAAATTTATAATCCCTGCCTGGGCGAGAGAGGGAGTTAGTGGTCTAACGAGAGACCTACTCTTTAAATAAATAAATAAATAAAATAGGTAAGTAATGTATCTTGTTATTTTTGTAAAAAGTTCAATGGCCAAAATTAAATATGAACCAGTTTTATGTCATCAGAAATAACAAATAACACTCACCGAGTCTACTTTTAGACAAGTATGAGTATTTATTTTAACAAATTTCAAAATATAAATCAGTAATATAAATAGACTTTAAAAAACATAACCAACAGATTAGATCTTGGAAAAAAATTATCAATTAAAATTAGAATGAAAAGATACAAAAATAAATAAGTAAAACAATGGCTAAACTAAACAAAATCTTAATCTTGCGAACTGTAAGTAACCAAAAATGAATCTTACATACAGTATTTCTTACAAAATCTAATATATATAATATCGGAACTGGATTGTCTAATTCAAGAGAAGACACAAAAATAGAAAAGATTAATTTATACAACCTTGACAAAATTAGAATGTGTATTTTTCGAAATGTGCATTTACAGAATCATCAGTGGTTCCAATACTCTTATAACACCAATGTAAATGAGAGAAATGTAAAGTAAATGTTATTCTCTAATTAATTTGTTTTGTTTTTGAAAGGAAGGAAACATGGTATGTTCCTCTACAAAAGGGGGTGTGAAAACAATAAACCATATATCTTGCATTAAAATTCTAAGCTGCTAAAAGGCAAATAGCTTTGATTAAGCAAAAAGTCACAGTAATTACCAAATTAACTTATTAATTATCGCAAAATGTAAATATAAATTAACCAGATGGCCTGCTAGTGCCCTTTTCACTGCACAACCCTTTTAAGTTAGCTATTTTTCTGGAGAGATCTATGTGGTAAAAAGTCAGAACAGCTCACGTGTAAACCTCGACGAGATCCAGACAAAAAATAAATAAATAAAATGACTAAATGTTATTATTTTATCCCTGAACAAAAATACTGAGCTTTAATCCAAGTCACGTTTCTTAAAACTAATTAACATAACCTAACTTAAAATTATTTACTAATGTGGGCTCTTTGATACCTAAAGGTTTGGCCAATAAGTAAATAAAATTAGCTATAGGCAAACCGACACGAAATAAACACTACAGTTAATAGGTTGGAAACATGATCTCTGAACACACCTGGACAACAAAAGATTACCGCTGGAGCGGACTACAAACAAAATCTTTCGTAGCAAAACACAAGTACCAACATACACTAATGTAAACACATCCACCTGAAAGCATTTACCTCCACTAGTCAACTCAAATTAACGTCTAAACAAGAGCTTAAATTGCTATAATGAAAAATTCACTTCAACCCCTTAAACACAAGAAACAATCTTACATTAAGACTGTATAAATCAGGAGCTACACACGGCTAACGACAATACTCTCTCTCTCTCTCTCTCTCTCTCTCTCTCTCTCTCTCTCTCTCTCTCTCTCTCTCTCTCTCTCTCTCTCTCTCTCTCTGACCACTTGACTCGTCTAGCGACAGGACTGAACTGCTGCCTTGTTATCTTTAAATCTACCCTTAATTACTACTATTTATTTGATTGACCGGGGCCATCCCTCCAGAAAATTCCGAAGGAATGTCCCGATCAATCAAAACAAGAGTCAAGTAAAACTACTTAGCTCATTATGTCGGGGTCGCGCCTTCCTCCGAGCCGATACAGCTGTCTGCCTCTGCCCACTAGCACCCCATCTTGAAGACTCCCCGAATAATCTTGCTGACCTCCTTTTTCTGCCTTGACGTGCCATTGGGCTAGAACAATAGAGTGCGCCAAGAATCCGCCTAGCAACAATGTGTTACCAGAAATTTCCCGATGTTGCTCAAGTGTTCCCTGCTGAGATCAGCAGGACGCCTGCCCCTTTGCCCTCTCACAGCCATTAAATTCCGCGGCTGCTTCCACGTAAACAAACATTGCTGGCGCCAGCTAAGAACCTGGCTACGAAAACACCTTAACCGCGGAGTCTCGAAGCTTCGGGACACTCCCCAAAGAAAACTGTTCATGCTGACCAGGAATTTGCTGCATATCACAGCACTACGATTTTTTTGGGCATCAGTCTGGAATGATCTGCCATTAGGCACTCGAAAAAAATTTGCAGCTACCAGTACACATCGTCTGGAGCTTTCTCCAATCTGCTAAATTCAGAACCAGAGAAGAAAAAAAGTGAAAATCAAAGTCGCGAGTGAAAACAGTTAACCTAAATTCTTTTATAGAAAAAATTGAATAAATTAAAAGTTATATAAAAAAACACAAACACAACAGCACTGACCTGAAGCCCTACCAAACACAACCGAACAAGACAATGTCTTTAAAAAAAGAAATAGAAAGTAATTTCTTATCATGATACAGGTATCTTAACAAAAATAACACTCAAGAAAAAGAAAAAAATTCCTATTATTTATAAAGGAGGAAATTATATGAGCGCGACAGTATAACAAAAGAAGATCAGTTTGTAGCACTTGGTTTAAGTGAGAAGACTGTTAGAGTTTGTATTTCATTTGTATTTTATATCTGTAGTGCAAAATTCAAACAACTGTTTTAGAATGAAATTAAAGCAAACATAAATTTGTGATTTTACGCATTTTTTTTTAGAAATTTAGCATAATTTTGTGCCAGTGTACCATTATTTTGAATACCCCATACCATGATAGAGCACTAATGGTTTTTCAAAGGTATATGTCACAGTTGAAGTGTGGCAAATGGTCGAACGTCTGATTTTTTAGCGGTGGGATGTTTGCGATTTAAGAGCACTTAAAAGTGTGTTTTATTGCAATTAATTCAGTTACTCCTGTTAGATCAAATATTTGTGCGAAAAAAACGAGCGTTCCTGTGCTAATATATACATTAGAAAAGTGAGATTATAATATTTGTGTGGTAATTTGAGTGTGTGTGTCAAATAGAATACACGTTGTGTTTTGCTTAATGATCTACGACGTACGAGCGACGATTGTTTGGGTTAGTAACGTGATTAATTTGGTGTTGTATTATTGAAATATATTTTATTGTATTGATTTTACCTGTGTAGTATTGTGTGTGAGTGTGTTAACTGTCGCGAGTAATGTCAAATGCAGAAGACCTAACCAAATTAAAGTGTATTTATTTTAACTGTGGAGTAATGCATGTGAGTGTGTTAATTGCCACGAGTAATGTCAAATGCAGAAGACCTAACCAAATTAAAGTTAACTTCACGATAGTATATATATATATATATATATATATATATATATATATATATATATATAATATATATATATATAGCCACAAGGTGCTTTAGACGAGAAATACACAAGTAGCTTTATTTAAGTATGTCACAAGCGTTTCGAATTAAATCCAATACAGAAATAAGTACGTACCACACTTTTTCTAATAATTCACTATAACTGTAAATGATAACAAATGCCATTGATGGTAAGAGTGGATGCACATTTTCAATTGCTAGCACTGATAGTGGGGTTGTGAATGTTTTCTGTGTTATACCAATATATATATATATATATATATATATATATATATATATATATATATATATATGTGTGTGTGTGTGTGTGTGTGTGTGTGTGTGTGTGTGTGTGTAATGCAAGTGTAGCTCCCTCGCAATTATAAATACTGCTCAAGCATAGCAAAACATTATACACCGAGTCAGAGCCCTCAACGCCAGCAGGGGAGTAAATCCCAAAAAAGTTATTCATCAAGGCACACCGGCTTTCTTCTTTAGGTAGTGACTGCAGAGCGGTCACTCATCAGCGAAGCTTGGAGTTTCCCCAGAAATGATTTTCAAGCGTAGCCTATTCGCACTGAAAAATTATGTGTATGTGTTTGTTTATTGGTAATGTTGTGAATTTTGATATTGTTTGGTTAGTTAGTTTTGCGATTTAATGCATTTTCTTGATATTTGTGAAATAATCGTAGTATTGTATCACAAAACACATTTAAATGCAAAAAGATCTAACCAAACAATACCGTAGGTCGGGGTCACTTTGTGACAAGTTGGGGTGGCTTAGCGACACAAAAAATCACATTTAAATGTCCACCTATTTCAGTGGGATATTTCAGATATTCAGTGGTTCCAATTGAACCACCGAACATTGCAAATAGTCTCTTTGAAAAGGAAAGAAATATAAATAACAGTGAATAGTTCTGTGTCACAAAGTCACCCCTATCCCCATGTCCAAAGCTACCACCACTTACGGTACCTAAATTGATAATATTAGCAATACAAGTTACAAATACGATAGTGGGGATGGCTATGAACTGGAGGGAAATCACGGGGTAAAATTTTATCACGAAAATGTACTTATCTTTCACTCGTTTTACCCCGCAATTACCCTGATGTTCATAGTCCTCCTCACCATCATATTTGTAACTCGTATTGGTGATATTGTCAATTTAGGTATTGTTGGGTTAGGTCTTTTTGCAATTTACCATATTTTCGTGATTAAATATTACAATTACGTACATATTCTTCACTCGTTTTACGCCGCAATTTCCCTATTCTTCATAGCCCTCCCCACTATCGTGTTTGTGGTTTCAATTGATAATATATTGATGCCCCTAGTAAATTCGTGTTCTGTATAATTAGTAGAGTGGAATTATACCACTATCCGTAATTTTTTTTGGAAAAGCCCCTCTACTTAACATTTACCTTTAAATTGGGTTTTCTATTGTCGGACAGCATTAACACATTGGACAGCATCCTTTTATGTATCAAGCTATATACCACAGAGTGTTTTCTTTACTTTCGGTATGAGGTCAACATCTAATGGAGAATGGACCAGAACTTGAGTAGCTACTGTACAAACCATGATGTGTGCTGTTTTGTCTTGTCATGGATATTAACTGCATTGTTCAAAATATCAGGCATTTTCCCCTTAATGACACAATGTACCTATCTTTGAAAGAAGTTGGTGTATAAGGCTGATGTCACTGTAGTGCTATGTGAAACAAAGTAACACACAAGCATTTCCCTGACATACGTGACAGTGACAATCAATTTCACAAGGGAAGGGTTTTGATGAATCTTTTGATGCCACAGTGATACTCATATCAGCACTCTTCTGATAAACATTTAAGCTGTTCATCATACGCCCGGCACAAAATTCATCAATGACGACGAATTTCGACAGGACGAAGCATCTAGTTCGATGTAACTTTATCCAGATGAAAATCGTTCTGTGAAGTATTGATCCTTTATTTCTCAATGCCTCTTTCCGCTTGTAACTAAAGTGATCGGTAATGGGCAGGACTACCTGTGATTCAAGCATTGCTTATCTTCTCTCGGTTTTCACAAGGTACTGTACATGACATGTCGGTCCAAACAGTAGCAGGTAATAGAGACCATTGTTGCTCCCTGTGGTATTCTCTGGTGTTTGTCCTTACTGAATTGCTATTTTGACATAAGAGAGATTTCCTAGTCAGGTGACATCAATTATGTACAGCAGTCGATTCACAACTACATTAAAATAACTCTCTGTGTGATAAATTACCATCACACTGCCGTCTAGTGATGCAATAACAAACTATTGATACTATTTAGTTCCAGGCTCGCCGGAGACATACATCTCATTATATGATCATGCAATATTGAACAAGTATATATGTCACGACTTATAACCCAAGACTTCTGTAGACATGTTAATTTACTCTTGAATGTTAAATTGACAATTAAAATAAAATGTAACTGAATTAAAAATATTTTCAAATTTCACATTTGAGAAATGTCGAATCGTAAATGACTTACTGTGACCTTCCTCTCTCTCCTGATCTGTATACATATGATATGCCTAGGTTTCTCGGAAGGGCATGTGGCATTTTAATCGAGGTTATAAACTGGCCTACTTGCAAGACAGGGTAAATTTTGAGATTCAATGTTTTGAATGCCACATTCGTAGTTTTTCCATATTATAGTTTCTTCGCCATCTTGATATTTTCGGCAGTGCTCGTGTGAGCAAGAAGAAAGGAAAAAATCATCCATTTAAAATTCTAGTCGTGCAGACATATCTCAACATCTCATTTGTTTCACCTTGGAACTGCTTACTAAATATGTAATGCAATCTATCAGGAGAATAATAAAATTGCTCCATACATTCGATATCGGGTTGGAGCAATTTACAGCCCCCCTCCTCCCAGAATCACAAGAAAACCGGCCATGGAAGATTACAAATATCTTTGTATTGTATCGCAAACCAGATTTACGATGGTAGTGTGTGCGGCCCAACCAGGTAAGTGTATAATTAGCGAAGATACATTTTCATCGTGCTATCTTCGAAGACTAACAATCCTTTGATTTTTATATGTTTATCCATGACGATCACAGGTTACTGTGTCACAGACTCCCAGGCAACTGGAGAGGAAGGAAAATGACAGCTTGAGATGTCGTGGAAGTGTCCTGCCTTAGTATCCAAGCCTGCTAAATTGTGTGTGACACTATGTGGGTGAAACTGAGTTCGGATTTTCTTTGGATATCCATTGCTGGTAATGGATATCCAATCAAAATCCGAATTCAGTTTCACAATACTGTTGCCAGTATACTTCAGAAATAACACTAGGTAGGTGCCTCACCAAGGCGACCCAAGCCTCGAGAGTGGTGCTTCGGCACCTGGCACCCCTGTGTTTAAGTAAATTGGGCTCATTCATGTACGTCCCTGACCACCCTGTACCTCACATATGGGTAAGGGGGGATCCAGCCTGATGGATGGACCGAATTTATGTACCTATGCTCGTCCACTAGCCAGGACATTGGTCTAATTAGTTCTCAGTGCTGGGAAACAGGGTCCAAAATCCTGAATTTCACTTGAAAAGCAATTGTTGGTAGTGGTAAAGTACACTATTGCCATGGAAATTTAAGATATTAACATGGGCTATCAAAATGGCCTCATCTGAGGTTATCTTGGGTTTCCGATCAATTGACATTGGATTTGTGGTGGAAGTGGTTGAAACTTCGCACACTGAAGAATGCTTGGAGAGTGTTGGCCACTGACAAGAGTAGACACACTGAGTGGTGCTACAGCTCCGGCACTGTCCTGGAGAGATAGCAGAGGTTTACCAGTGCCTAGGATGGACCACAGGCTGCTCTGGGTGTGAGGGTCCCAGATGGATGTGGGAAGGGAGCGAATAGCGCATCGCAGTATCAGTTTGGGTCTTGGAACTGGTCAACTCAGCTGTTAGCCGATTGCTTCTCCACGGTGATTAAATGTATCTCAATCCTAGTCCATGGAGGCTCACTGGAGTGTTTGTAGTACTCCTACGGAGGTCGGGCACGGCTTCCATGTTGATCGACCTTGAGGCCAAGACCGTGAATGAAAAACTTGTTCGCACAAGATAACACCTTTATGGCTCGCAGTATACTGGTAACCAATTGTAGCAATGCTTTGTTTTGTAGCTCGAGGTTGCCATAAATACTATCCCAATCATCTTAAGTGCAAGTGTAGGGTCATTTCTTTGTTAAGAAATTTCACCAACTCTCCTTGCTGGTCAACGATAAAGCAACTTCATGCACTCTCTTTGTAGCAACAGGAATGTAAATGATTTCTTCTAATTCTTTGAATATTTTGAAAAATGTTTTACCATCGAAACAAATCGTGCATAATATTTCTTGGCAACCCACTGAAACATGTGCAACTGGTCAAATTGATTTTCTTCATAGGATATTAAGAGGCAAGATGTTTAGTTGTTCAGATTTTTGGATTAGCCATCTTACAGACTCTGGTGCTCTTTGTTCGGCATTTAATATTTTCATTTATTTACATGTTCTTCGAACAAGGAAGCGGACAAACAAATGATTACATTTCTGTTTGCTTGTCACCAGTTCCATACCATACGTCAGAGATGTTCAGCGAATGTATCACCCCCAATTCGGGCAGAGGTTGGAAATCGCCGAAACTTTCATAGTCGTCTCCATGTTTTCTTTGTTTTATAAATGATAGCCAGTGAATCCTGGTACCTTCGACTGTGTTCAGGATTATTATTGCGCATTTCCCCATAATTGGGTTTAGCTGTTAGCTGATGAGTGGTTTTGTATAAAAACACCAGGGAAATTAAGTACTATCAGATTTCATATTTAGGTCCATGTCTGTAAGTGGTGTTAAGTATAGTAATTATATGACATTAACTGCTTTATTTGTCTAATGCATTTCCTTTTTAAGATCTAGTCTGCTCTGGATACGGCCACTAGTTCAGGCCTTACACTTTCTTCCTTGTTACAATAAGTTCCATATTGTAATTTTGCCTTTGGGCCTCAGCCAAGTGTTTCTGTCTGGTCGACATGTTGTTTACTGCCCAGATAATCCTGCAGGTGGCTGCTATTAGATTATCAAGGGTACAGAATAAGGACAGAATTTATTGCATACAACTGCCAGTAGACATGTTCTCATGGTATGTTTTCTTCATCACAGTCTTGTTTCACTTGCCCCTTTGTCCTGCCCATCGCCTCTACCCACACTTACAACTTAGCATTTGTTATGTTGGAAACATCCTAGGCAGCTGATTTTTCTCCGCCTCTCATAAATGGACAGTTGTATATCTCGTCAAACTTCTGCATAGGTATCATGTTAGGCAAATGCCTTGTTTTGAGATTCTTGTTCAATGAGTATGTAATATGATGTTCTTTGCGCACATCTTCCAATGCATCGATATCAATGTCTCTGTATACTCGCATTTCGCCTAACTTCGTCCCCAGTGTGCAGGAGTTGAATAAGGTAATATATACCTTAAATAATATATTGTTTATCAGCATATGCATGATGCAATGCTGGAACTTTATCTGGCCTCATTAAGACATTATGGTGAACTGGACCATAACATAACAAATCCTATACCTTTACACATTTCTGTGTCACTATCACGGAGATCGTCAAACAGGGTGTTCATCTTCTTGTGAAAATTACCGAGGAAGATCAAAATATGATCGCTACTCGTACAAAAGTGAACTGTTGCCCAAAACAGAGAGATGCATTACCTACAGAGCCATCCAATTTTGGCAAGATTTGCATGCTGCTGATTTTGTTGGTTAAATTGAATGGGTTTTGGTTTGAGAACATGTGACTATGCTAGAAATCGCCCCACAGCAGAAGTACCAGTTGTTGGTGCAGATTATGCAGGTGATGAATTGTGCAGGATATTTTCCGTGCATATATTGACAATGCTGAAATACAACTACTTCGCCTGCGAGAAATACAACTGCATACAGCTGTACTTTTACCTGCTATAGCAGGTTTACATGGGCTGTGTTTACCTAAGCAGGATTTATTCACAGAATTGTAAACAACTGCTTCTCAACAATGGAAATATTTTGGTGCTGTTCTGCATGGACAAAAGGAATTTTTGTCACGTGTACAGTCCCCACACTAATTAAGGAAAAAAATATGCGGAGTTCAAGAATCTACATTGTTTGTCGTAGAAAACCATGTAGGGGTATATTTTTCGTGATGGTAAAATATGGGGCCTATTTAATTGTAGGTATTGATGGATATTTGAAAAAAAAATCATAATCGAGCACACACACAATGAGCAATGATATATCGAAACTGAAAAAAAGTAGCCTGAAGCTGCATGTCGAAAAGTGGGTATGGGTGACTGATGTATCAAGGGCCGATGGAACCTGCAATGCCAGAATGTCGTAATGTTGGTGAACCCGAACGATTCCAGGATATAGTATGAAAACATTTCCTCCTTGTAACCAGCAATTGCCACATTATAAAATGTTATGTATTATATTATCAGAACATCGGATTTTTATGAAGTTCCTGTCATAGCTCAAGGTGAAGATGAAAAAAGTAAAATTCGAGATTGATAATGATTTAACAGCCATGGACGAACATCTAATGAGTGTGCAGTGGCAAGTTACATAGATTGTGTCGTCACACAATATGAAGGGAATCTGAAAAATTCCAAATATCCATAACATATCTATTCAATGGCTGATTTAACAGCTCGCTACAAAAATTATGTTCGATAACACTGCAGAAACATGCTGGATACATGCAGTATGGTCTAAACATGATCTAAATATATCTGTTCGAAACAATCAACTAAACTTTTAAAACAGAGTGTCATGACAACACCGTTAGTGACTTGCAAAATTTGGTACAGTTTGCTCATTCGAAGTACACTCATTTGCAAAAATAATTATTACACTGAAGGTGCCATCAAATGTACAAATAAGTGGATACAGGCAAAAGTCATGGTAGTATGTGTACATAAAACATCAAAATATATTCAAAACAAACATGTATTGCTGGGGACCAACACCTGCAGGATGTGCGTAAAATGTCGTCGGACCAACCATGACATGGAGACAGGTGGCGATATGGTCGGGCACGAAGGCATTCAGACTTTGGGTAGTCTCTTGAGGAAGATCCTGCCACAGCTGGTACAACTGATCTTCCAAATCTGCCATACATGCCGCTGGCCGAAGTTGTCATCCAGTCTGGTCCCAAACAATCTCGATGGGCGAGAATTCTGCGGATCTTGCTGGCCAAGGAATCATATTGACTTCACGAAGGCAGGCCAGAGAAACCCGTGCTGTATGAGACTGGATATTATCCTATTAGAAAATGAGATTGTAGAGCTGCACCAAAAAAGGGAGCGCACATGGTAGCAGAATTTACTGGACATATCTTCACACCATCAGGGTTACTTCAATCACCACCAGTAACACCCCACTCCATACCACTTCTTTCTGGGGTGGTCTGTCGCTCTACGACAAATCGTGGTTCACTGTGCTGGCCAGAACGTCTCCAGACTCTAATTCGGAAGTCGTCTGTATCCAGACCGACACCTACTTTGGATATGGCCAGCTGGACCACGGGATGTATGATTAGTCGCTGAACACCACTTGTCAATCCGCAAGCTGCCATGCTGCCGATTCCCCGCAGAAGATCACATGTGCTCGCTGATGTTTAGGTCGTAATCTAGTAGACATAGTAAGGGACGCCGCGACGAAATATCCCACTGTGCTAGCCGCCAGGATTATGCTACTGGTGGACACATGTTTATCCCCCGGTGCCGTGACATGTCCCTGGATGATGCGCAGCAACGCTTGTGGAATTCTTACAACCTGTCGCACGATGAAACGATCCCCCCTGCTGGTGGTCTGCCAGGGTCGACTCGAACCTTCTCAACGGGTGTGTGTACCCTCCTGTTCCCACTGCGTCCAAATTCAAAACACAGTGCAGGCAGAACTGTTCAAGTGGGGCAAGCAGTGCGCCGTAACTTCCAACCTGCCTCTCGAAGGCCGATGGTACAGCCTTTCTCAAACACATCTAGCTGGGTAAATGCTTATCGAATATGCCTTCAGAGCAAATTGCGTTTTCACTGGATTTGGATCTGGCAAACGCACTGCTCACAATTATACTAAGGTCTTATTCTGTGTCTTGTAGTTATGAATGCTGGAGAAACATGTATGCCCCCTAGTGGCCCCTCTGAGAGTCATTCCCTGCCTTCTCCTATTTTATGGATGCTCCAAGAGAATATGCTGAGCATCAGTAGACCAAGACTAAATATTTTACACTAATGAGTATTCTCTGAAATTACTTAGAACATACTGAGTGTATTTTACAAAAAATTATATAATTCAAAATACATTTTAACATGTCTGTCACACATAGTTGGTACATATTATACTGTAAACTAATTCTAAATTTCTATTTCTAATGTATTTTTAAAAATTGCTTCTGACCACATTTCAACAGGTTTGAGTATTACGAATTATAATATATAACAAATTCCACGGAAAATTGTAAATTTACTTTAAATTCCATTTAATTCTATTCGCCTCATAATACAATACATTGTACTGTTCTGAACACCAGGCAAAAAAAAAAAAGAATGATACTTACTGCAATCTAAGAAAGAAAACATAATACTATATATGACCAACTGAAGTTTTAAAATTGATTTGTTAAAAAATATTTAGTCACTACTTGTCTTAAAACAACATGTTTATGCACAGAATTGTAACTTATCGAACAGAAAAGTGATTTCTGTATTTATTTTGTTGGTCCTATAGTCACTTTCGTCATTAAAAATCGAGTAAGGTTGCATAGTTTATATGCAAAAAAATTGCACAATCTTAAAATTTTAGCTTTTTCTCTTGAGAACCGTTGGCCTATGGATGTTAAGCCAGGCAACCTATAATGCTTATTCAATTTCATAATTTATATCTATCATACAGACTTTAATCTCATCCCAACGTATCAAGTATTGTATGACGATAACATGACGTCCACTATTATCTTAGGAAAGCAGGTAGACATTACCCAACAATCTTCCACAGATAAGAAATATTCATTCAAGAAAAACCATTTAATATTTTGTTGTGTCATTGCAAGTACTACAGTCATTTGGATGTCTCGATTTTAAAGGAATAGACATCTCTTGATATTTATTTTGGGCCTCAGAATAAGAAATCATCTTGTGTTTTTTTATTTAGGGTTCAGAATAACTCTGTATTGTGTAAGTAAAAATAAAAACATGCCAGCAGTAATTGCACTCAGACTTACTAGATTTGAAGTACGAGAGACATACCGAATTTAAAGCTCTGCTTTAAAATATTGCCATTGCAGCTCTGTAGCCACGACGATGCGCATGTGTCGGGAGATTTTAGCCAACTTTCCTTGGAACAATAGTCTTATGAAATCACACGGATGTCAATCTGGATGTGTGTCCTCCATTCCTCCGCTCATAACTTTTGAACCCGTTCACCGAATTTCACCAAACTTGGAACACATATAGTACATAGTAAGCACATCCGACATTTGCCGTTTTTTTCCATTCCGTATGTTTATTTTGAAAATGGCGGGCATTTAAATATTGAGGTTACTATTACTTATTTCAGTAACTATTCAACCAATAAAAGCCAAATTTCGTTTTTGGACAGCTCAACATGAAAATGTGTAGTTAAGAAAGGTATATTGTTATTGACCAGCCATTTCGGAAGACATTTCTTTAAGAAATATAAAGCTTTTACATTATGTCTCGGAATTCAGTCCAAAAATTATAATTCAAAAGCCCGTCGAAATTTATGACTTAACGAGTTGATCACATATTTTAAAAATAACAGTCAAGTTAATATTTTAGGTTAGTGTACCATATATCCCAAACTATTTCAAAAAAACTTTATATGCGGACAATATCCGTGATAAACATCAAATGTGCAAATACCCGACATTTTCGTTTGTAATTTATTAATATAGCATTGAAGGAGACAGCGGCAATTTTGTACCTTATCTTGGGGACCAATCAACTGATTTCCACCAAATTTTTCACGTAATTAGCGCCACAGTACAACATGTTACCTTTCATAATTTATGTGGCTCAGATACTTATTTTCAAAATTGTACCCGTGTAAATATTTCAGATTAGTGGGCCTTATTTACCAAAACATTTGACTGATTTCAACCAAAGTTTATGTTCCTAATGCAACCTTTATTATGCAGTTGGTTGCGTGCCATCTTACGGTACGCAGTTTCAGGCTCTGATTCCTGAGTAATGTACGTGTTGTAATGAATGGACCTTAACAGTAGGCCTACATCCAACTCTGAAACCGGCCTCACACCTTCAAAGTAAAAAGAGGATGCCAGCGATTGCGTCAAAGCATTGCGACAATGATAATTCCCTCCACTAACCAAGAAAAGAGGCCAGCTACGTCAAAACGTTAATCAACGCACCGATATAGGCCGACGCGAATCTTTGCACGACCAGCCCGACAACAGGGAATAGCGCAGACATAGGTGTGTTCGCCATCCGGCGCAATCCATACAGCTAGAAACATCATCCGGCATCAGGATTCAGGTGGGAACTGACTAACTTAGATATGAAGAGATATGGCGGGAATAAAGAATAACTTAATAACATTTAAAGTAGCTCCCCGTTACAGTAACTCTTTCAATAATGTATTTTCTGTGCCTCACATCATGAATAAATCCCATTGTTTACAGTTAAGCTCTACCATCTATATTTACGACCCCAAAACCCCCTAGTTTATGAATAAAATTACATTGTCCATATGTTATTTATAACAGTGTGTATTTGTAATTATTTCATTAGTGTTGCACGTGCTTTTTGATTCATCTTAAATGATATTACTGACAGTGAGACGTCAATGCCTCTTAGGCTAAGGCCACACGTGCGTGTTATCACGCTGCGAGGATCTGCGACAATGTGCGCCTTGTAGTGTGTGCTAGCAACATCATCGATGTGCGGCTCGTTAATTATAAACAGAGCATCATTAAAAATGCAGTTGTATTATGTGCAGCGTTTGTTATTCATAGGCGGCGTCGTCGTCGACACCAGAGTAAATACTGGGTACATCCCATATTAAGTGAGACGTCAGCAAAGGAGAACTGTGTGCTCCTAGATACAAAACTAAAAGAAAATCCAGAGAAGTTTTTCGAATAGTACAGAATGCCCATCGGCTCATGTTTAATACTATTGTGTATTGTGAAGGACGTGATATAAAAAACAACACAGCAATGAGGGAATGTGTTAGTGCAAAACAAAAACTCGCAGAAATATTAAGGTTGTGTCGTACCGCGAAATAGTTTGCAATGAATTATTTTAATAGAGAGGATACATCTTTATTTTAAAAACTGTTCAAGGTCATATTTTATATTTTAGAAAAGTTATTTAAATGGTTTTATTTGATCTTACACAGATTTATTGGCATATATGCTCAAAGTTGGCATCGGCGTCCCCTTCCATAAGATACCGCAAGTTTTTCAATACGATTACGCAATAAATAATAACAAATAATTAAATATATATTATATTAATCTTCAATCTTGCCCATTTTTTCAGGTTACGTCGCTGGTGTGGTTTCCTAGGATTCTGATTGACTGGAATTGTCTTTTGCTAGATCAATCATAAACTGCAATAGTATTTTCCGTGTACTTAACGAGCGATAAGTCCAATTTTTAATTCTTCAGTATTTAATCGAAACACGCCCTTATGCACGAATTGCAATGAGCGATTCAAAAGATGGGAACTGATTGAGGCAATTTAATGAAGGACGCAAAATGGGTATGATGATCCACAGAGCAGCCCACGTTTTATTGTTGATTACGTTTCGGTGCGTGAAGTTGAGGAGAGGCTAAAGAACAAAAGGTGTACATTTAGACATTTTCCCTGCATTGAAAAGTGTTCACGACCACCTGTGAACACATGGTTTGCAACTCAGGGAACACAATTTTACGACAAAAAGGTACAAAACTTTGTACCTCGCTACAAGCGATTCTGCGTTGTTGGAAACTATGTGGCTTATGCTTCAGATAAGTGGATTTGTAAAACAACGTTTTAAAAATCATATCGTGGCGTCCTTTTAAAGGATATCATTCATAAAAACGTTCCTACATCTGAAGCACCAAGTAACCTAAAATAAAGTTTTCCTTAGTCACTGACACAAATGAAAGAAGGTTTATCAGTTTAGCATTTGAATTATATTTTTAAAATATACTGTTACCTTAATTTTTTTGTGGCGAGACTCACGGAATGTAAAATCCTGGTAGGGAATCTTTCTTATCTAAAACATTTACCAGGGATAAACATGTATTTGAGTGTGCGGACCACTTGTTTGCATTGTTTCGAATGTAGATATCATTGTTGGCAAGAAAATTGTTTCACCATGAATAAGAAAGAAATGGAAATGCAGACAATTGCCAAGAGTTTTGACCGGCGTTCTAAAATGTCAAAGAACGTATAATCGGTAACTTGAAAAACCTGAGGCGTCCACGTAGTGCGGCGAAGGCCTAGTCGAACATACAGTACGTGTAAGTGTGGACGGCCTCCGAAAATCAATGAGAGAGTGAAGTTTACCGATGATAGAGACGCATTTATTAATACTTCATGTAACTTTGACGACGCAATACATATTGTTCGTGTCACGTGTGGGCTTTGAAGGTGTACAAGTTATCGAACCATAAAAACGTTGACATTTCAATATTCTTAGAGTATGAGTGGTAAAATGCGAGTAGAAAATCGCCTTGACTTTTAAGTTATTTATAAGCGATTATTTATGCGCCTGTTTAGTGCCTAGAAGAATATAATTGGAACGCCCGTTTCACCGACTTGGAGACTGACTGGCCAACTTGCTTCACCTGACCGTTGCGCGAGGGCAGTGGATAATTCCTGATACGAAGAGGAATGACACCCACGCCTGACCACTTCCTTTGAGTTGGCATGTGAGAGAGGTCTGGGCCTTTAAGCCTGCACTACAAGATATAGTCTGATCACATCTTTAATTATTTTCTATATATGCCATGTAGCACAAGCGTTTTACAACTATGTTAACATATATGTACATTATTTTTCGTTAAAAAAGAAGTTTTACGATATATTTTATTTACTACTCTTAATATTTTTTTATAATAGATACGAATAAAAACAGTGAGAAACGTGTGTGTTGGTAGCACCTTGAAAGAAAGAGTTCTCATGCAATATCTTATTACAACTGATTGCGCACGAATTCAGTGCGATGCCCTTTGGTGTAATTTTCTAGACTCTGTTAAGTTTCGGTTTTATGAGGCGGAGGAATATCCTGGAAGTAGAACTTTTGCAGGATTTTAGAAAAGTGTGAAGTAACCGTACATGAATTATACCTGATTTCGGCTACTTTCTGTTAACCCATTGGCATAACGGGAGACATAAAAGTTTCTATAGCAGAAGAGAATAAAGAATGCATCAGTTCATAACAAAACCGTTTCTTAAAATGTTAACAGAAAATTGCAAATGGCAGGCAAACACAAATCATAAATGGGGGACAGCCGGCAATTGGCATAGGTACAAATGCAATTAAATCTTATCTGTGGGCCATTTGTGGTACATATAAAAATTCCGAAAATTGTTTCTTCTAAAGACTGCATTTATTTCAGTTTCTGAATAAGAATGATATTAATGCATGCAAAATGATCTGAGCAACGGCACTGCTTATGTGTGAAAATCAAGGTATTCACTTCTTCTGTACGATGGACGTTATTCCACTAATCAAAACATTAGCAAATTATTTAAATACTTTTCTCTAACCGTCATAATAATATCGTGCTTTGCGGAAGTATTTTAAAAAAGTGGATTTGGTTAGCAAACAATCACATACACTCAACTGTACTATTCAGTTACTTTTGTATAATTGGTTTTAGACAAAAGGATTCTATAAGTAAAGTTTTTCTTTGAAGACCGTACATTACAAAGAGCACTAATATATCATATAAAACAACTAAAAATATTTTGTTGTTCAACAGGCTTTTGAACAGCGAAACCTAAAACTTAACATATTGGGCCGCAGGGCAACCCTCTAACCTACACACATAGTTCGATGATAATATTTTAATAAAGTAGATACGAACATAGACCTACAGTTACCACTTTGTAAATTTGCTAGAAACGATGTCACGCTCCTCACTGACTGTGAGCCCCTAGCACACGGCCTTGAAAGTGCAATGTTTCCTGCTGCTACAGTCAGAAAGGCAAAACAAATACCAGGTCACGTCTTGCAGACATGGGTAAGTGTCTGTGGCGTATGGGCGTGCGTAACGGGCTAGAGGAAAGTTTCCGTTTTTTCCGTCACGGAAAGCAGGGCAACAAAATGGAACGAGGCTGCCGTCGTATCGGGCCACTTTGACGGACAGATTTGTGTCTGGGGTTGATCAGGAGGCGGGAATTTTATGTGGTGAAGAATTGCAAGGAAAAGTAATTATTCCGAGGAAACCTTTCACGCTATCAGAGCGTCTACTAAGAGTTCAGCCTGATTCTTTCGCTCGTACCCTGTTCCTGATCAAGTTGCCTCTTTCAAGGAAGGTCAGCAGACTCAGTAAAATTTTACCTCCTATCCTACAGGGTTGTCTACGTGTCTTGTCACCCCTGTAAATGTCTTGTAACCCATTACATGCATACATAACCAGTAATAACGCAATATAATCCAATACATTATAAGTTATTCCAATAAGCAGACAGATTATCAGGGGGTGACAAGACATGTAGACCACTCTATGCCTGTAGATGCCTCAAAATTTATTCACTGCTCACATGTTTGCAGCTTCAGCGCAATAGGTATAATGAAGAGAAACATCAACAGTGATAAAGTGCTTTATTTAGTGACACAGTTTCATGCCATGCCGTCGATATATTGAACTAATAAAGAAAAAGGTAACAATTATTTTTATATATCCCTTGAGATTACCTTCTCGGAAACTTTAAATGTTCAAGAATGCTTAATAACTTGCTGAGTATTATATTTGAAAGTAAGCGACACTAATATCACACCCTCTTAGTTGACATAATGCAGCAAAATGTCCAGAACTTTCTTTTAGCAGAAATGAATGTATGACAAACGCATATAATAGTCAAGACTGCCGGAAAGTTTCTCATTGTTAAAAATGACATGAGATCGTAAGACAGCAATATTGAACAATCTCGAAATGATAAACATCTACGTGAAATTAGAACAGTGACATTAGGAGTTTTTGCGTATTTGTGTGCATAACATCAGGATAATGTCAGGTAAAATGCTTCCAAAAAGTTATCTTTTATTTCATTTGGTTTAGAAGTATCGCCAAACTTTCAAAAGCAAATTTATCACAATTTTTGTAGTGTAGGTGTGCCAAGGTGTAGGAACACAGACACACGCAGATACATGTGTGGGACCGTACAGTTAGAAGTATTGTTTGTATATTTTGTTAGCTAGACAAATTGTTCATTGTTTTATCATAATCTCCAAGAAAACAGTGAAGATATGAAACACATAAGTTTTATGAAGTGTAAACGTTTCTGTGATTTATATAAACGCCTCATATATATCGACGTAGTGCAAATAAATGATTAAGTACTCAAAACTTTATAAAATTCGATTTAAATATAAACCAAATATGTAACAAGAGTTAAATTACTTCTGATGGGAGGAACATACTTGTATAAAAAATATTACTTTCACACACAACTGGACAAATGTGCACACACGAAGAAAAATTTACCTTAATTTTTGAACTGAGGGCAAACAAAAAATACACCTTTGAAATATTGCCCTATCAGCACTGTGAAAAATGCTATTGTGATAGTCCTGTTTTTTTTAATACGAGCTCTGGATTTATTTAAAGACTGCTGCATAAAAAATTATGCTTAAAGTAAACTTAATGAAAATTTATATTGGATTGTTTCTTAACTGGTGATTTTAAATGGTTTTAAAATAACTTTAATTTAAATACTCCTACCACACAATTTTTGCACTTAATATTTTATAATATATTTATCACTGGGAAGTACTTCAAATGTATAAAACTGGTACCAAGTAGCTGTTTCACTTCCCAGTATGGTTTATTCAGAAATTCGAAGCATTGTATAAAAAATATTACTTTCACACACAACTGGACAAATGTGCACACACGAAGAAAAATTTACCTTAATTTTTGAACTGAGGGCAAACAAAAAATACACCTTTGAAATATTGCCCTATCAGCACTGTGAAAAATGCTATTGTGATAGTCCTGTTTTTTTTAATACGAGCTCTGGATTTATTTAAAGACTGCTGCATAAAAAATTATGCTTAAAGTAAACTTAATGAAAATTTATATTGGATTGTTTCTTAACTGGTGATTTTAAATGGTTTTAAAATAACTTTAATTTAAATACTCCTACCACACAATTTTTGCACTTAATATTTTATAATATATTTATCACTGGGAAGTACTTCAAATGTATAAAACTGGTACCAAGTAGCTGTTTCACTTCCCAGTATGGTTTATTCAGAAATTCGAAGTATTATTTTGGTTATTTGATAACATCGCAAAAATTATGAGGAATGCAATGCTCTACATGTATCCTATTTGCTGTTCACATTAAATGGGAACACACGATGACCACGTTATCCGGTTTTGCCGGAAGGCATGTGCGACGTCGAGCTGGCTTCATCTTTTTGCTGTAGTAAAAGGGATTGTTATGACATCGTCGGCTCAAGGGTCGCAAAGATTTTGCCTCGGCGTGACACCCGTAAACTTGGTGAACTCAAGATGTTCGACACTTGTCAACTCAACATCATACTACGCGCAACATTTTTGACGTGAATGCGTCTTTATATTTGTAACCATTGTGGTAGGCAATCCAGAAAATCCGATGATAACAAAATCGGGGGATACAGTTTGGAATTGCAGCTCCAAATCTATCGTCTATATTCAAAATTCAATTACACCATTCGGTTACGATTACCAAAGGGTCACATAATATGTTACGTTGAGAGAGGACTGCGAACCATCGCGCATACCGGGAGCGGAGGAAGAGCCCCAATTTTCAGTTCGTTTCGCCGCGTCTCATTACTTCCGCGTAGTATAACTTTTGACTAGAAAAATCTACAACCCTCGTTTAAGTTTCAATCGACAGCTCTCGTCAAAGTCAATCGATTGCGTGTATAAAAACATTTATGTGGCATGGTTATGGTGAAATTGTATGCCTTTAACATAAAAAATTAATAAAACTATAATCGTCAAAAAGCCAAGTCGAAATACATGAATCATATACTGTTGGAAACATCATCTCAAATGCAATCCAGTGATACCCATAAAACCCCATATGATCGAGTGAAGCGATGCTGGGAACGTGAAATAAACATCAAGGTGTCCGAGCGCGTCAACGTAGACGTATTCACGCAAAACAAACGGCCGTATCCCCAACACAACCAAACCCAATTTTTGAGGTGACTTGCCCTTAGTGAGGCGAAATCGCTTCTAGGGAGAGCTGCTTGACTTGTCTTTTTGACGTCGTCGTGCTTGCAAAAGCCAGTTATATTTCACGGTATTTCTCGATACACCCACGTAATTGCGCAACTGGCGAACACGCAAACTTTAGGAAGTGTGATTGCCAAGCACTTATGTACCCAGAAGCCGCGTGATTGTCGGTTTGCTCACACGAATCTCGCGTCATACCTGAAAACTCCTGGTTCGGCGACAGTAAGACTGCTCCAGATATCTAACTGCTGCCAACCTAACGTTCCGCGTTTCATGTTTTCGCCAGGCATACAAACCTGTTCTTCTCCGCGCCTCCGTGCAGCGAACAAACGATGCGGTATTTCATTTATTTCAATTTTCATTCTGAGTGCCGACTTGGAAATATATTGTTGAAACATGAACAAAAATAATGGCGTAACGTTTCCCAGGGATATTACGAAATTATGTTTGATCATGAAAAAAGAGACTACCACAACAATGAATCGTCGATTATGTAACTGAAGGTCACAATTATATCACTTTTTGTATGACGTAGCCAGGAAACTTTTTTATTTCCGTAGCTCGCAGTTTTCAGTTTGTCATAATAATGGAAGATGACTAGTGACATTTAACGCCTCGGCTGATGTACTCCGATGAAAATTACTACAAAACCAGCAATTAGCCTAAGATTGTGCCTCCAATATTTTATTTCCAAATTCTTTAAATCAAGAAATCCAAGAAACGTTACCTTGCTTTTAGAGTTTAATGAAATTAATCGACATGAAAAAGAAGACTTCATTTTTTAAATTAATATATAATTAACATGAATATTAATACATTTTTTAATAGAAGTCGTGCAATTTGTGCTTGTTAATCATTTCAAATCAACCTTATATTTAAGATTTTAGGATATGTATTGTAACACATCTTTTATGGAGCAGAATACAAGCTGAACTGCAAACCAGAAATTACTGATATAACTAATGAATTTACTTTTCTCCACATGTGTGTAAATAATTTTAAATTAAGTTCTTATTATGTTAGATAGTAGGTAGGCCTTGACGTATTTTGACAGAAATACCATTAAAGATTAAACCAGAAACATATGCAACAGTAGTGATACAATTACAGAAAACCTTGTACCATAAGCAAGAATGCAATCAACTGCATAAAGGAGGTAGATTCAGAGCATTAAATTCCTATGTAATCGGTATAATGTTTTGAATGATGGGGGTTACTAACCTGAAATATTTACAGGGCCGTCATTTTGAAAATAAGTGTTTGAGCCTTTTAAAACACGCACGTTTACTTGACATGCCATGGTGATACTTGTGGGAAGAATCTGGTGGAAATCAGTTGATTGGTCCCTGAGATACAGCATTAAATATTATTTTCTTATTTGGTGCTATCATACAAAATTGCTTAAATAAGAGGTTCTGTATAGGGGCCTACGATGCCCACCGTGTTTGTACTCTCTATATGTTGGGGTCCCTTACGATACCGTGGAGGATACACGGATCCTGGCCGCTCACGTTTGTGATCTACATAACTAATGTTCTGAGTGTGTATACACATCTTGTCTAGTCCCGCAAAGTTACTGGGTTTCTCCAGGAAAACCAATCGTGTACGCTCATTAGGAGTGAGGCCCTCTAAAATTTTATCAACCACTTCATTGTCAGGTAGACCAATCCTGAGATGCACAAATGTTTCTTTGATGCTGTTTACATACACAACCAGTGGCTCGTCATGACCTTGCAGGCGACTGAAATCTCTCAATCTAATTTCAGTGAGTAGCCTAGCTGGCACAAAGAAATGTAAAATATCACTCTGGTGGGCATCAAAATAGCTGACTGAGTAATGGCTATCTGAGATCTTTCACTCAGGGGGCCTTGAGTAAATGGAAATTTAATTTTAAAAGTTGGGGTTCAGGGATAATATTGCTCTGATGGAGCCTAACAATTAATTCAATAAAGTCAAGAAATTTAGAAATATTTAACCCTTATACTATTAGGAATTCTTTAAGAATGCGTTCTAGAGGGTGGGGAACCTTTGCAAAAAAAATGGGAGATATAGTTTGATAAGAGCTATGGCACATTAGGGTAGACATGTTCACTCTGGGCACAAACAGTGGAGTGATTTGAGATGGATTTGTACTGGTGGACGGTAAGTTTGGACTGCCAAAAGTATGACAGATGGTTGACACTAAAGGAGTTTTAATACAGGTGGTAATGCGGGGAACCGAGGAACCAACAACATTTAGGCTCGTAAGGTGATCTGACAATTGAGAAACACTCGCTTCGCATTCTGAAGCAACAACACCTTATCCTTCAATTCTCATCACTTTATCTGACCGGACTTTAATCTGTTCTGTCACATTCTGTAAGGATTTCATTTTTCTTCACCAAGTCTATCCTTTGCCATCATTAACAAATTACCTGCACGCCTACCAAGGTGTGCAAGTCTGTGTTTTGCTCTAGGGATAGATTGTTCAACTTCAATATCTTCTACAAGTACCATGAGACTAAACAATTTTATCACGCAACAATCATATTCGTTGTCCACATCAATCCCCCCTAATTTTTCAGTGTCGGGCACCGTGTTTGACTGGAGTGCCCCACGCAATAAATTGTGCATATCAGCAACAGTATTCTCTACAAGTCATACATGTATTGCCAATGTACCAAGTCTCCATTAAATATGGGAAGTTTTATCGCTGACATTTTTAGCGCAGACGCCCTTCGCTTTCAGCACTAAGGCTAGGATACAAATTTATTTCCAGTCTGTTTTTTATAGAGTCCATTTCAAAATAAACCGCGTCAAATTTATTCCAAAATGATGTATATTCGACTGGTTTGGGGGGTTCATAACCGCAACAAAATACCTCCCAGTCTGAAAAATCATCTTCAAATTTGTCTTTTATTATTTACATTTCCTTGCAAGTCGACCGAAAGAAGGCACACATTTTACTGTCTTCACGGTTCGCTAGCACTTTTATTCCCCTTCCAAAATTAATTCCAACCTTTGTTGGTGTGATTGCAGTTTTGTTTTTAAAACACATTCTTCTTACATGATTTACGTTATGTTTCTTTAATTATATCTTGGCGAGGTGTACAAAGGATTTGACAAGAATAACCTGTTGAAATTTTAGCGAGAATATTCTTTGTTTATGCGTTCACTTAACACCACTTAGCAATTTTTACTCATAATGAATAAAGTTTCCCCAGAGGACGTGAAAATTTACACACATGAACACCATCATTTACTCAAGGAGAAAATAACTGACGTTGCGGACATAATCCATTACACGAATATTGCGTAACTGTGCGCGCCCACCCGTCACGGGTGTACTTCACCATTTTTTACCTGAATCACATACAACGGAACGAAAACTTGGTTGTAGTTCGCATAATCCGGCCTGATATTGACTATGTTGAGTTTACTGACTTCTGAATAACCTGGAGGACCATTAAACGAAACATTCTGCTCAAGTTATTCTTGGAATAATTAATGACCAACCACCATCTTGTAAAAACATTGATCTTTGCTTGAGCCAGACTTGCCAACTGTTGCAGCACACAATTTTAGTGATGAAGTAACATAGTACTTTTTACAACACAAACACAAGTGTTTAAAACACAAACAACTAAGATAACGAGAGTTCTGAATATTGTTGTAATAAAATTAAAATAAACCTACTTTAATCTTTAGTCAAATGAATTTCACATACTTGAGAAAAATTATGAAATTTTTCTTTAAATACGCAATAATATTTCTCCAAAATATGTGCGGTTTGGTTAGTGCAAGCTAATATGGTGGAACATTTTATTTTGTTCCATCAACACTTTGATTCGTCGTCTACAAACTTACGATTTGTTTGGCCGAAACGAAGTTTGTTTCCCTCTAATATTTTTTTTCCATGCAGGGCTACAAGGATGATAGGAATCTAAATTTAAAAACTGCCGCTGCGATGTAGACAACCCAACTTAGCAACAGGTGATGTCTGACGTCAACTGATGCCACATGTCGTCTATTTACAATCTGACATGCTACATCGACCGTCACTCGACTTGCTATTTAGCAATTGATGAATGTGGTACAGTACAGGATGGCCGAATACACGGCTGCTGAGAACACCGACATGTTGTTAATCTACTGCGAAGATCAATGTAATGGTATAACAGCTCGACGACTCTATCAAGGGGGGGGGGGGGGGGGTCCGCTTCACGTAACTATATAAGATACTATTTTTGCCATTTTTGAACAACGTTTACGAGCCAACTGTGGTGCTCCGCGGATACGCCACACCATTGAACTCGAAGGGGGGTACTTCATCGAGTTGAAGGGAAACACTCGACAAGTACTCGAGCCACTACACATGTCATGAAAGTGTCACACTGAAGTTTTTGGCACATTCTGCATGAACAGCAGCTACACCTTTTACACTCCCAGAGGGTACACTCACTGGGCTCAGCCGATTATGCACCATATGCGAATTTCTATTTGTGGTTCCTACACCGTTGTACGGCCGTATTCGAGTTCCCATGGTGCATTTTTCAACAGATGAAGCTCACTTCACCATGGAAGCTGTTTTCAGTTGTCGAAGCAGCCACATTTGAGCTCAATAAAACTTTCGTATCACACATACCCACATATTTTAGCAATGGTCCAGCATCAATGTATGACCAGATATCATCGATTGGTCGTGTAATTGGTCCATACATTCTTCCGTACCGAGAAAAGGCTCCCCACACTCCACATTCCTCAAAGTAGTACTAGTGAAGTTCTTGGAAGATGTGCCACTGAATATTCGTGAGCAAATGTGGTTGCAAAATGATAGCGCACCAGCAAACTTTTCACGTGCTGTCCGACAACATATCGACTGAGCCTTCGGGGTAAGGTGGATAGGTCAGAGTAAACCTATTGTTCGGCCGCCACATTCTCAGGATTTAATTCCTTTCAACTTTTTTGTGTGGGGCCATTTTAAAAGCGTTCTTTACGAGACTGTTGTGCCGTAGTAGGAAGATATGCTTGCACGAAATGTGGCTGCGGCAGAAGAGATTCAGCACACACCAGGTATCATTGAGCGTGTATATATTGGGAAAATGCTTTGCAGATACAATGTGGGCAACGAACGTCATGGTCGCTACATCGAGCAGCTCTTGTAGTGCACGCAGACAAGTGCTCGTTGACCTAAGTGGGGCGGGAGATTTGACTTCCTGATTCGTGTCATCCATGTATCATCGAAATGGTACATTCTCAGACATGCCTTCCTCATCATAACTTTGTCTACTATTTCCATTCCTCAACCTCTACCATGTCACAATAGGAATTGTGAAACTTTCTGTATATTTCCTTTGGCGTTACAACTGAGCGTGGGCCACTGCAACAGCACACATATTGGTGTGTGTGGCTAGACGTCTCGTCAACACTGGAGTAATTATAGACGGAAATAGTTGTTGAAAGATATAAGGAGGAATGAAAAATATAGCCATAGCTTGCAGGAATAAATTGTTTTGGTATTTTTCTGGAGAGATTTCGGAAACCCCACGAAAAATAGAAACCTGAGTGGCCGGAATGGGAATCTAACCTCTGTCTACTATGTTACGACATGGAAAACGTCCTTTGCCATATGTTAACTGTCGTGTCAAGAAAGAAAATATAGTGTTTCCTTAACATCCAAAATCCATAGCAAACATTCTTCAAGTGGCTCGAATAAACTGGCATTTCTTCATACTTTCAAGACATTTCCTATCATGATTTACTGCTATAGGGCCTATTAGTACAACACCCTGTCCACCTTATCTGAAATCACAGTAATCAATTGGCTTTTCGTAATTTTAAAAAGCGGGTGGCGGTTTCCTTTTACAGTGGACTGACACTTTAGAACCTTACTCGTATGCAGAACTTTTCTTTAATCTCGGACAAATACTGGTTACCCATTACGGATATAACAACTGCAACGTATCATATTATAACTGAAGGCCGTTTCCTTTTACAGTTTATTGTTACCACGCAGTGTCACAACATTATTCATGTACATAACTTTTTTTTAACTTGAAAAAATATTTGTTTTTCATTTCGGGTAGAATAACGGTAGTGTATCATGTCTTACCTGTTTAAACCACCGCCTGCTTGTTAAAATTGTTTTTTTTGCTTATTTTATAATAAACACTAAAGTTGAGCTCATTAACAGTGTACTGCTAAATTAACATAATTACTGTGTTTCGACGCCGAATATGCATTAATTTATCCAGTATCAGAGATGTTCGTCAAAGATGAAAGCTTGTGCTGAGGTAAACTGTTTTTTTTTGTACAGATATGCACTGTAGTCGAGTGTGCGCTTTCATCACCTTATTCTCTAAATTTTTAAGTTGATCTTGAAGTGATCTTTTCATCTGCCTTCAAAATGAAACCAGCTACTCAAAATACTTGTAACTATAGATACAATATACTGCCTTCACAGGAATGGTATTTCAAAAGGATGGCTTGGCGCGACTAAGAAAGCTACCCTTATTGTGCCATGGTACCATTTATGTTTTCAACAGAATAATTGAATGGTGAAACTATCGGAACGGCTAACAGTAGACGTCATGTGACTGTTCCTTATAGCAGTAAGAACGTATCGTATCTGATTCTTTAGAAATTATATCAAATAAGACACCTTCTTTACTATGAATACAAAATAGATTAGATCATTCAACTTTAATAGTATCTGTGTTTTATCGGTTTCTATGTAGGTTTACTCATAACGAACATCGCCCACACAAATCAGCATCAATAAAAATTATTTATTAATATAGAAATATAGTTACATAAACCAAATTTCTAACTTAAAAATAAATAAATTAAAACATAGATTCTTTTGATTGTAAATTATAAGTTTTATGCTAATGTCTACGAACTATTTGTACTTTATTTTCATTCGTGTCATAGTTAAGTATTTCTATAAAGAAAATATGGCTACCATTAAGCAACTGGCATATTATCACTCATAGATATGCATCACATTGTAAATACTCTATCGAAAGACTTTAAAAAAAATTTCTTGAGAAAATGTATAACGTTCGCTATTATTAAAATGTATTGAAAACTCGACGCTTGTCACTACGATTTTCAAAATAATTGTACGATTCTGAAAAAAAGGGTTACCGTCCGTACCATAGCTGAAGTGAACTTTTACAACCTTAAGTAATAGCCAATTAATTTAATAAGGTATGCCTTCCAACGTGATTTCTCTTAAAATATTGGCAATTGTTCATGCTTCATGCATGGAAAAGTATTAATGAGGAGAGGTTAGCAATTTTCTTTAATGAACATCCTGGGAACTTCAGGAGCTTAAAAGAAAAGTACTTCTATGTCCACAGAACTTAGAAGTTTGTCGCCATTCATAATTTCATCATTTTCGAAAGAATGTTAACTTTTGAAAGTCCAATTTGTAATGCTAATTGCGACTACATCCTGTATAACACCAAAGACTGTTCTGATACTAAGACTGAAATTTATGACTCAAAACATGCTTTTTGTAAATTAACTTCAGAGATAACTCTAAGATCATTCGGGGCCACGGTGGCTGAGCGATTCGCACGCTCGCTTCCCACCAAGACAAACCGGGTTCAATCCCCGGCCGGGTCACCGGATTGTCGTAAGTGGGGATCGTGCCGGACGATGCCGTTGGTCGGCGGGTTTTCTCGGGGATCTCCCGCTTCCCCCGCTCCCTCATTCCGGCGGCGCTCCATATTCACTTCAATCACCTCGTTGTTAAGAGCCGCCCAAATCTCTTCACTCACTCACTCATTCTATGATCATTCTAACTATGGGCCTTATTCGTGGTCGTTTTTTGTCCGGACTAAGGAAAGATCATCCTCCGACCAAAATGTTTCGTATTCAGAGAGCATTTTTATTGCTAGTCCGTCCGAGGATCATCTTGTTGTAGTACGGCCTAACTTTTAGTCCTGACTGAGGGTAGGATTAACGAAGTATTAAGGTCAAAAAGAAACATGGCGAACATAAAATACGAAATTTTCGTTAGTATTACATGCCAGTGAAAGCTAGATAAAGTTTACGAAACATAAAAATCACGTTTAAGGCCGATTCTATCAATCTGTACATAAAGATATGCTGACCTAATGGATGAAAAGTTCCGTGAATAATAATTCAAAGAAAATATACCTTATACGCTTAATAATGCTTCAGGTCTTAACTATAGCAATGCCTTTCTATTTCTGTGTCAATTAAATGCCTTCTCTGAAAACAGATTATTAGGAGACGTGATTTAATACACTCAAAGAGAATTTTAATACAAATCTTACTTTGAACAAATATATATGAATGTATACATTTACAACATAAGTGTATTGATACCTCAATGGTTACATCGTGAGCTGATGTGCAGAAGATTACAAGTTCGGATATCATCTGGGAGATACAATTTTAATCAGTTTATATTGTATTTTTGTAATATATTTATCATTACAATACACATTTAACATAATTATATAGACAATATAGGCGTCATAAAATAAAACTATCCCATTTTAACAGTGAATGGGTGTGTTCTATGAAAAAAATTAATCAATATGGAATAATAAGATATTAATATTTTAATTTTATCGTTATCCATTATTCAGTATTACCATACATGATAGAGTCACAGAACAAGGTTAAAACGAATAAAGTGCCGTTAATGTAATGAATAATGTGATTTTTTACACGAGCAAGCAGAAAATAACACAGCACATTGTCGAGAGCTTTACTTTTGAATGGAAATAATCAAAACCAGATATAGGGCAATATATGTTATATATCTAGACTTTCAATTCCAAAGTTGCTGTGTAATATATATTTATATTTACAAAACTTCCACTTTTATTTTCAATTCGACACACACTATAATAGATTATATTATGTTTATTATTACGTACATTAACGCTTATTTTAATTACTATTAAATTTGAAAAGGAAACTTTTTTTTGTAAATCAGTTATATTGTGTTTAGCGCTTTCTAGAGGCGTAAATCTGCAATGCACATGCGCAGTAAACCTGACAACAGCGAACGTCGATGATCCTTCGACTAAAGTCAGTCTCACTCTGGTCGGGGTTTATGAATACGATATAGTTATCCACCCTTAGTCCGGACTAACCTCAGACCAACTTCGGGGTAGATCATCTCTGGATCATACTTGGATGAAACTCTGGCTATGAATAAAGCCCTATATGACTTGCGAGGGCAATATTTACGGTTATTGGTATTTACGTTAGATATTGAGTTTCACTCAGCTCCACAGATGCAGTGAACTGTTCAGACCTGCTTTTTAGTTTCACAGTCAAAAATCGAAATAGTTTTTACTACTCCAAATCAGCGAATTCGGCTGCAGATCTGTTGAAACTGCTCCATTTGAAACAGTGGCATTCTACTGAGAAATTAATTTGCAGGTATTCACTGATGAAACTGTGAATTATATTGATTCCTGGTGAAATTCACTGGTCTGGCAGTAAAAACTCAGTGCACAACACTGATTTGCCAGAATAAAACAGCTCAGTAACTAAAAATCCAGTAAAAATATTTCTACTTATTGAAATCATCGATTCAGATTTAGAGTACACTACATTCTCAAGTGCCTTCATTTTGTCGGGTTTCCCTTTAGGTTCCATTATTAGAAGCTAAAAATAACTCAGATTATTTAATTTCTCATTTTAAGCTAATAATTTACAGAATACCGAACGCTAGCTAAAGACACTGGGTGGTTAATTCAAGATCAATAACTCGAAAAGACTACCTTGAAAGGGTGAGACCTCGAACACTTGGACACTGATGTGACATGTGACTCGGAGTGAAAAATAAAATCACAAAATCGATAACAACCAACTAACTTAAACTGCATTTCCTTCACTCAGGGTTACCCCAAGTGCAAAAATTATTTCTGTAGTGTGTCCAATATCCCCATTGCACTCACCCGCCGTTCGGCCGCATGCAATTCTACACTGCAGAGGTTACCCCGACATTGAAAATATAGTTGCGTAAGCAGCTCTTACCCGCTCGTGTTTATGTAACATCGGTTTGGGTGATGTAACACACATCTTCGTGCCATTTTCCCATAGCAAACCTGTCCACCAGCGCTCAAACAGCCAGCCCTAGGTGGGAAGACGTGTTTAAATGCAATTTTTCTCTGTACGGATGACTAGCCACTTTAAGAATTTTGAAGAAGCTCGTTTCGGGAACGTACGAGGCGTCTTCGCTAAGATGTACACGAACACTCGCTCCCTTGACTAGCCATTACTTTCTCCAATGTTGTGATTTGTCATGGTGCGAGGACTGGAAATTGTTGATAGCAATTACGTTCCATAAACCATTTGTGTGTGACGTGCTTTTATAAAGAAGTGCTATAACTGTGTAAGCACACACAAATCTGTACTCGTGTGAGTGTTTATATATATATAGGCTGTTCACGGTAAAATTAGCACTTTTGAAAGCCCTGTTTAAGATCTACTTGTATACACGTTGTGTATTCCTCCGCCTTATGTAAAATCAACATTGCCATGGGCCTCATCACTTTATTCGTGCGTCGGTCACGCGAAACTGTGAAATTATTAAGAAAGTAAATACTTTACAAATTTGCTTATTTTTACACTTCGATGCGTTGAAAAACCAGTAAGAGAAAGAAATAATTTTAACTTATCACAAATGGTTACCTAACCCTTTTTAATCGATGTTAAAATATGGATCTACATTCCAGCTATCATTACCAACTTTACTGGGCGAATATCACTCAGTGCGCCCGTCAAAATATGTGTAGGCAGGGGTAGTGAATTTTTTCTAAGGTTCATTTCTAAAGTGCTCACTTTATCGTGAACAGCCTTTACCTACATTTGACGCATACTGTACACGCAAAATGTCTATAGTTATTACGATTTCCAGAATATAAACTTATTTTGTAACACCGTTATATTATATCTCCTGTGAAGAATATAACTATATTTGAAATTATTACACTGGACTTATTTTTCTAAATTGTCCTGTAAGAATTAATAAACAAAATCATTAAAAAATTTATTAATATTTTGATTTACAGTATTAGCCGTTTGACTCTAGAGGTAATAAAAAATGTGTGAGTAGAATGAAAACTAAACTTTCAAGTGACATATACGATTAACATTAGAGTTACACTTGTTTCTAATTAAAACCAAAGATTCAAATTTAGAAAGCTGTATTTGATAGATAATGCTTTATATTAACATAATGCGAGCTGGCGTGTCAGTATAAACAATGAGATCACATAAGTATTCTGAAAGTAACACCAATTTGTTCTGAAGTTCATCGTGCAGGAATCGAATAATGATTTTGACTCCGTAACTATACTAGTGCAACACAAATGGAAATATTTCCAAAACATAATTTAATCTCGCCGTTATTCGTACACGAGCGAATAACAGGTAACTGCGGACTCATTTCGCTGCTTAATACAGTGTTCTATAGTGCAAATGATACAGAAATGTTAACAGATTTTAACGATGCGTTGCAGTTGTAAGTTTTAGTGTACGCTCTCTTCATTATTATCACACGGATATTGTGAACGCGATCCACAAGCACAATACAAATATTCCAGCAGTCATACTGTTAACCAAATAATTGCCGCTAGGGTTACTTGCACTGCATGCTCGACGACAGAAACTATGTTTAATCATCTTCCATGATACGCATATGAAGCGGTGGTCTCAACCATTCAAAGCAGGACGAGACAGGTCCTACAGCTGACCTACATATGACCTCGATTTCGACTTTCCCCGCTACCCTTTCTCCACTTTCAGGCTTCGCCTATTCCTCCAGTGAAATCTTGTCCGTTCTCCCCTGTACCCTCATTTATCACACCATTGCAAAACCAACCCCTCCCTAACCACCAGAGGAGTAATAATATTTATTATTTTGCAGTCTCTAAATCTACATACTACATTAAAAGTAAGCTACTAGTTTTCAAATATCTTTGAGGAGGTAAAAGATAAGAAAAACATTTAAATATTAACAAACAGGAATAATTATAATTGATCCTTCATTTGTTATTTCAATGATTAGCCCTTTTACAATCGAGGGATGGAGGGAGGAGTAATCAAACCTACTAAGTCAGTTTTTTAATAATACTAATAATTTTTTTAAAATCATGGATTCTACATTTATTTTTTTATATTTCACTCAATACACAAGTCCCGGAACAAGTTCTTCTCAGTTATCAACAATGAATACAATTCTCAATGCGAGGTAGATAAATGCCCCTCCTGGTAAAAATCGAAGTTTAAAACATGTTTCTGAATAGTTACAAGCTGTATAAAATGATTCCTCATGAAAAATGAGACAAAGAAAATAATAAACCTGACAGCCTAAAGTGTGTTTCACTAAAGTGATCCTATTTGTTAATGTGTACATGCTGAGTTCAAGCATCAAACCAGGAGGAAACTTTTGGTTAGAATGTATTATTTGTGAACATAATATGGTAGCCTCAAATTAATTGATGAAGAGGAATGATTTCAGGAACTATATTTTCTTTGGTTTAATATTTTGTATCATAATATCATCCACTAATTTGTTGTTTAATTTCTTGTAGAAGGTGATATATTTAAATAGAGTGAAAACAAAATTTCTTGTTTTAGGAGTGCATACACCTATTAGTGGTCACTTAAGCCTATGAGCTTTAGTAACAGTCTGTCTCATTTTTATTAGAAATCGCCTTACAAAATTGTAACATACTTTCAGCGACACTTTTTGTATTGCCAATACTTAATAGGAAATATATATAGATTTCTAGTTTTTCTAGCAATTTTTTTTTTTAAATTCAGTTTAACAAATTTTCCAGAAAGTGCTAATATATAAAGAGGCAATTAAAGAAATTGTTATAAATGATTCATCTGAACAAAAGTAATTGTATGTTCGATAGTCAAAGCATTGCACCACTGTATGTTTTCTCTACCCAGATTGTTTTCCTGATATGATTCTTGCTCCTCGTGCATGGCTGGTATTAGTTAGCTAAGGATTTTAATGAGAACAGCCCATTTTTATATTTTCGGGGAAAAAGTAAAATAGTTCGACTTCTTCTTACTTAAGTCTCTGGTTTCGTTTCCAGTCAGGTAGGTGCTAACATGATACAGAAATTATAGAAACACAAATTTCAGATAATATACTACTGGTAATATCGGTACGAAAAATTATGAAAAGTAATTGTGATAGTATATTATATATCAAAGAATATCAGCAAACGTAATTGTAGGCCTAAGTGTGTTTTTGGGATACTCAGTTGTCTAGAAGACTCAGAACTGATAAGATGCATCAAATAAAAGCTTCAGATCTATTAGCTAAAGAGTGAAAGAATTTTAATATCTTCAATGTCAACGAAGACGAAGATATCGGGTAAGAAGGAAGTGAGTTTGATGACGTGAGTACTAAAGACGACGCATAGGATGATAAAACTAATAAAACATAATTTAAAACATAAATAACTGTAGTGATTTTGTCTTTAATTCCTCCATGTCAATCTAATTTGCAAGCTCATAACGTCATGCAATGTAATAAACTGACACTAGTAGAAGGAAAAGAGACGTCTGGACCAAACTCGGAGCAGACCGGCGTCATGTTGGAATTTCCATTTTCCCCTCAAAGTTTCTTTATTTTTTCTCTCAAAATCAACTCAATTTCCCTAAAAATGTCCCCTTTTACTTAAAAATTTCCCTTTTTTCATAAAAAATGTCTCGTATTTCTCAGAGCAGGATACCAGGATTTGTGACTCCATGCCAGGAGAGCAGGACTCAGGAGACCGGGATTTATAACTCCGAGCCAGGAGAGCAGGATTTTGACCTCTGGCCCCAAAAATCCATAAAATCCAAAAAAAATTTAAATGCCAAAAAAAATATTTTTTTTATTCCCAAAAATGTATTAATTAAAATTATAAAAACTTTATTATTAAAAAATATTTAAAAATGATCAAAAAACTATTTTTTAAAATTCTAGTCGATGATCATTTTCCCAAACAATTTCCTTTTTTCCATAAAAATATACTTTTTCCCTTCAAATGTTTCTTTTTCCCATAAAATTCCTCGTTTTCCCTTAAAATTATCACTTTTGCCTAAAAAATTCCAAAAAATCCCAAACAATTCATAAAGTCAACAAGCATATTGCATTACTGACTACTATCATCATATTGGATTCAGGTAACCTTGACCTTGGCCCCATGACCTCGAATGACCTTGAAAAAGTGGAGAAGAATTCATAAAATTCAACAAACATATTATGTTTCTGGCCACTACCGCCATATTGGATGCAGGTGACATTAACCATGGCGCATAACCTTGAAAACAAAAACTCGAGAAAAAATACATATAAGTCAGCAAGCATAATACATCATTGACTACTACCACCATATTGAAAGCCGGTGTTTTTGACCCTGGCCCTGTGACCTTCAATGATATTGAAAACAAAAACTCGATTTAAAAATTCATAAAAGTCAGCAAGCATATAACATTACTGACCACTACCGTCATATTGGGTGTAGGCGGCCTTGGCCTTAACCCTGGTGACTTTTGACAATTAATCCAAAACTTCATCAGAAATCCCAAAAATGTTATAAGAAGTTACACAAAAATTAATAAACGTTATTATTAGAAAAAATTGTTAAAAATAATTTTTAAAATATTACATTTCCGGAGAGCCCTCAAACCACCACGTCCAGCAGACGATTGATCTCCCTCCAACCAATCACATTATGTTAACATGTCATGTTCCCCTCCCCTTTCCAATGTTTCTCATTGACTAATTAGTCGGCAGGCCTCCACCCCCTCTCCTTTTCTTATTCTGTCGAATGGACTCTACCTGCCATATTGGTCTTTTCATTTGTCATTTGTTTACATTTTCAACGCCTAGGTGGCATTGACGATTCCGACCGCAATGTTATATCTGGGTGACCTTCACCTTGACTCACATATGTGACCTTGATCTCACATCTGTGACCTTGACCCCTTGCCCATGACCTTGTATAATATTGAACACAAAAAGAATTACTAAAAATTTATATAAATCCCAAAAATTTCTAAACAAATTATAGCCCTGTGACGAACTTAATACAGTTATACTCTTACTTACTGTGACAGACTACAGTGAACCATATCATCTGTTTGGAGCTTCTTAGTGACAATACACCCTTGCAGTGTGTTGTGGTTGTATTTCATTTTTTTTTTTTTTGTTTTCAGATACTCACAAAACGAAGTGGCACTTAGCACATTTGTATCGCCCGCACCAACAATCCAGTAATTGTGATTCAAGGAGAACTGTGATTCACCGATAACAAACGCGAAGCGGTGGTGTTAGGTTAGGAGAGCACAGAAACGAACTTGCAAGAACTAGTTATTCCCAAACAGGGTATTATAATATTTTAAGTGCTAATTGCAATGTATCTAAAGATTATGATACGTTTTGTAGGAAGGCATTAAATGCTGAAGATAGTTATATATCCCTGTCCTTAATGTTTCGATTTGGAGTTCAAGGTATGACAGCTAAAGCTGGTAGTGGTATGTCGGAGTTTTGTTTTTATTTTCCCTCGCAAACCTAATATGCCTAATCCATCATTTACTGATTTTTCTGCACTTGTCCTCATGACATTATATGTTGGAAGACTGTTCTTGTCCATGAGGTTGTTGTTAACCAAACGGATTTTTATAAGTCTTTATTATAGTCCTGTAATATAGACATGCAAGAAAATGAAGTTAAAATTGGGAGACGAAATTTGGTTTTAAAGGAAACTTGTATGTATGACAGGGACTTGTGTGTACAGGGACTTGTGTGTTAAAAACATTATTATACTATATACAATCTCAACACGACCAAGTACGTACAAGTTTCCTGTCGTACCTACAAGTTTCCTGTCCTATACAAGCAAATTTCGTCTCGTAATTCTAATTTAATTTTTATTTGTGTATACAACACAGGAATACAATAAAGACTAATAACAGAAGTTTGGTTTACAACAGCTTTGTGAACAGGAACAGTCTTCCAACACATCATATCCTGAGGATCAAGTGCAGACAAGTCAGCAAAAGATGGCTTTGGCATATCATGTTTGCGGAAGAAACAAAACTCCAACACACCACTACCTTATTTATCGGTCATACATTGAAGTTCAAATCGGAACATTAAGGACAACAAAACACAACTCTCTTCCACAATTAAAGCTTTCCTACAAAACTTATAATCCTCTTTCGCTACATCATAATTAGCACTCACAATATTACGATACACCCTGTTAGGGTAATACTACTTCTTGCAAGTTTATTTCTGTACATTCTGGTTTATGTGTTCTCCTAATCTAACAACACCGCTTCGGGTCCGTAATCAGTGAATCACAGTTATGTTTGAATAACTGTTATGCCTAAGTCACTGATACATGATAATTCCTTCTTGGAGCAAAACAGTTCTATGTCTCTTCTCTTGTACATAAGCCTGAAAACAAATAAGTAAATTACAACCATAACACACCACAAGGGTCTATTGCTCCGTAAGTCCACCTAACAGGTGAAGACCTTGGCTGTTGTCTGTCACAATAAGTGCACGAACAAGTATATTTAAGTGTGTCACAAGGCTACGCTATGAAGCAGAGTGGCGCTCGGTCATGCTCGCTTCGCTCGCAAGACTCTCCCCAGTCACAGTTCTAAGTGAAATCCGAGGTATGACAGCTTAAGCTGATATATGTATGTTGGAGTTTTGCTTTTTCCGCAAATATCATAAAATGCCTAAACCATCAGTTACTGATTTGTCGGTACTTAATCCTCGTGACATTATATGTTGGAAGACTGTTCCTGTTCATGAGGCTGTTGTTAACCAAATGGATCTAATAAGTTTTTATTCTAGGCATGTATTGTATACATGTAAGAAAATGAGGTTAGAATTTGGAGATGGAATTTTGTTGTATAGGAAACTTGCAGTTTAGACAGGGGACTTGTGTGTACTTGGGTATGTTACGAATGCATATATGGCTTAATGAAAAATAAAGGGTCTCAGCTTGGTTCCTGATTTTCATTTATATATCTGTCCCGGAGCACTGCTTGGCAGCGGCCCTAATGCTACGGTATGACCACCAATCCATATCAAATCCACTTAAATCCACATAACTCCACACACCAATCCACAGCAATCCACTCACCAATCCACACACTAATCCCCACCAATCCTTCAATCAATTCCAGTCCTTCGATCAATCCTAATCCTTTGATTAATCCCAATCCTTCGATCAATCCCAATCCTTCGATCAATCCCAGTCATTCGATCAATCCCAATCCTTCCATCAATCCCAGGCCTTCGATTAATCCCAATTATTCGGTCAATCCCAATCCTTCGATCAATCCCAATCCTTCGATTAATCCCATTCCTTCGATCGATCGTTCAATCAATCCTTTGGTTTGCTCCCACCAATAAGTGTAGAAATTACATTCGTTCGTCAAATGTCTCCAAAGTATCTACATTACATTAGAATAAATGTTTTGTATGCAGTCAACTACCCGTGCATTTCTATACTAAAGTCTTAATACCATTTTATATGCAGATCTTTATGTTTATAGGTCAGTGCTCCTAGCTTGATACATGTTGCGGCTCCAGGTTACTTGAGGTCAAAGGCAAGCCTTCGTATTTGCGATTCATCTTCGTGGTATGATGAGAGAGCGCTTCCAAATCGACACAGTCAGAACATAAACTGTAATTTTTCTATATAAATGCAGTTATATAATTTTTATAATTAAGATCTTCTCTTGTGTTTGCAAAAGAACTTCCACAATAAAATACATATTAAAAAATATGGGAGCACTCTGAGAAAACCCACATACTCGTTCGCCCAAGAAGAAAACATCTCGTTACATGCCATGAATTACCACTTAAATTCGAAGTGTTGCCAACTGTATACACTTAAGCAACTTACATTGAATATAACTGCATATATTTAAAACCTATGTAACGTGTAGGATTATTGCGACTTCTGTTTTTTTCTGGATATTTTATCCCCAAAGAATATACTGTTACATGCAGTTGCTCTGCTCCCTCCCCCTTGACCCATACTCATCTGGGAAGTGAAGCGGAGTGGTCAAGGCATCGCCGGTAACCGAAGAATAGTGTGGCGGATTACAAATATGGTCACCGTGCCTCTCAAACGAATGCCACAATAAGCCTATCGGGACTCGAACCGCTTCTGTCCTTGGAGTATTTAATGTATTGGGTTATCGTTTCAGAATGCCATCGCCCTTGCCCTTTCTTGGTGCGACTCGAGGTGCGGAAAACCTTCTGGACCGTGTAAGCTGATCTATATAAGCCGCGGCGTGCGGCACGAAGCGGCGCGACGAGTGGCGACGACAGCGACCACCGTGAATGTAGTCTGCAAGCATCGGTACATCAGAGAGTGAGACTGATTGGCGGGACTGTGAAACTGGATGCTTGAGTGACAGGCATTTGGAATTATGGCAATAGAAGGTTTGATTGAATATTCGTAAATAATAAGTGCGGATTAAGTCACTTTAACATTTCTAGAGGTGGAGATAAGCATTCAATATTGTACTCACTGCGAATTATAAGTGTTAGCAGTATAGATATTTCAGTAAGTTGTGTCAATAATTGCTGCATTTATTTATAAACATTATAAAAATTAATTTCATTTGTTTGTTTATTTTTAGTACGTCCTCGATCTTTCACAAACTCGGATACCTCCCAGGCACATCATAACTACATTAATAATATTCCAAGTTAAGTATACGTGAATAGTAGGGAAAAGTATGTTCTGGCGCAAGGGCATCGGGCATCTGATTTGGATTCGGGGGAACCACCATCTTGTTACATCACCGGCAGCCATCTTGGACGTCATTAACATTTTTACCCCTGGCCCATGAAACCTTTGACCTTGACTTTAACCCCGAGGAAAGTTGACGCCGAAAAACACTAAAAAAACCTTTAATTTTTTATCTATAAAAAATTTAAAAAATTCTAAAGACTTCCGAAAAAAAAAAATTTTTAATTAATAAAAATTATTAAAAATTATCAACAATTATTAAAAAGTTATTAAAAGGATCCTCAGAAAAGAGCCAATTTTTTCCAGAAAAGTTGACAGGGATCAGCGACTCTGGTGACTGGAATCAGTGACTCCGAGCCAGAAGAAAATGGCCTATGACCTTTGACCTTGACCTAGATCATTTACGTTAAATTTGAAAATTCTAAAAAAAATTATAAAAAGTTTTGCAAACAATTCCAAAAAAATCCAAAAAAATAACAAAAAAATTGATTAATAGCTATTAAAAATTATTTAAATCTGATAACATTTTAAATAAACTCATATTTCCGAAGGTACCCCATCACCACCAATTACTCACCTCTGTTCGACTCCAGCAGACGACCGGCACCCTCACTCCCTTCACCTATACTCATTCTGCCATCTTGATTTTTTCGTTCGCCATTTGATTACATGCTACTGGAGACAGCCATCTTCATTTATATTTTACTGGAGGCCACCATATTTTGTAGGCGATCACCATCTTGGTAGGCATCCCCCATCTGCCATACTGGATGCAGACTACCTTTACCTCAGCCTCCTGACATTGAAAACAAAAACTCGCGAAAAATGCATAGAAGTCAGCAAGCATAATACATTACAGACTACCACCATCACATTGGATGCATACTACATTTACCTTGGCTCCACGACCCTGAATGACTTTGAAAGCAAAAGCTCGAGAATAAATTTTTAAAAGTAAGCATGCTGGAAGCCAAGCGAGCTGTCGGCCCTTATATTTATAGGCATAAAAAGGCTTGAAAATTTCCACCCTATTTAAAACAGATGTTTCTAGTCAGCAGTATACCTACAAGCATAACGCGAGACTTTGCTGTAGTGCATAATTTATTAAATATATTGGGTACATTTAAAATTTAAAGATATTAAATTTTAAAATCTATCTTATTTAATTATGTAATTGTACATATAGTGCAATAATTTTTAATAAAATTTATTTTATTTCTTTACATTTTAATATTTAATTATATTCCGACAAAGTAGGAAAACATAAAAGATAACACAATTTTGTTCGCGGGCATTTCTTAATTCAATTCAATTAATACATTATTCTTTAATATGTCTAAGTCAACGCTTGCTAAGGCTGATTGCTTACCGCACGTGTCACACAAATATGACAAGCAACAAAGGTATTTAGTTCAATTGGAGTGCTCGTGTCGCCGAGAATTGTTGTTGCGCGTGAATGTCTTTTCACAGAAGCCACACTTATAATGTCGGAATGGTTCAACAGATGTGGTTGACCATACAGGTGCTGTCAGAAAAGAGGCCGATAGTCAAGTTGGCGAGGCCAATGGAGCTGCCATAGGTAGCCCTCTCATAGAAGTCGATGGCACTGTCGACGTCATGCTTGAAGACGTCGATGGCTGAACTGCTGTAAGTGACCCATCTGAAGTAGACAGTGCTGCCAGCACCATGCCTGAAGAAGTCGATGGTACTTCACTGGTGGAAGTTTAATGTGGCTAGTGATGTAGACAATGTAGCTGAAGAAGTCGGTGGTGAGAAACCATTGGTGGGCAATATCCACTCAACTTTAACGTAACTAGCCGTGGATGACCTTGCATTTATGCTAGCCGAGACGATCCAACTTTCACGACAGCCGCTGTCAAACTGTACATCTCAGTTACCTCCCTTCCACTTATATATTAGTATGCAAGCCGTATGTCGTCATATCGACTTTGAACGAATCATATTACACAATTAATACATTGTGCGGACACCGACCAGCCAATCACAGTGTTATCACATGATTGCAACTGATCAATCACGTGCAGGCTTTGAGACATCACACACACAGGCCGGTATGCAGACTATAGATGCTAGTTCCTTAATTACATTACCATGAAGTTATATGTTCCACAGTTTTTTTCCAGACAAGTTCTTTGCTCACCTATAAATCATGGTCACACTTAAAGTGTGTGCATCTGTATGGGTTATAAGATTGATGGAAAGATTAGAATTGCGACTGATGGAAAGACTGACTCCAGCAGATTGAACACACAAAAAGGACTCTTTGTACAGACCATTATCTCATGCCAGCATACATTCCTTGAACATAAGTGAAAACTCGTTCGCAGAATATTAACTAGCAACAACCAGTTAGCGATGATGCCATCGAGGTTGATGGCAGCCCTTCATAATCGCAATTAATCTTAGTGGTATGAGAGCACTCTGAGAAAACATTAATACATTCACCCCAGAAGAAAACACACTGGTAATATTCAATACTCTATATATAATAGGAATATAACAGAGTTATGATTATAGAAACATGTAAGCATAGAATTATTTTTAATTTATTTTATTCTTAATTATATATAGGTATAAGGAAGTATCTATGTATAACTATAGGCATATAAGTATGCAAATAAAAAATTATTTTCAATTTAATTTATATAATGGTATAAGTATATAAGTATGTTAATATATAGATATTTTCAGTTTAATTTCTATATATTTATGTACATATAAGTAAGGAAATATAAATTTATTTTAATTTAATTTATATATAATTATGTACATATAGGTATGAACACATAGGTATATTAAATTTAAATTATTTTCTATTTAATTTATATGTCTAGGTATATAACTATGTAAATATCAAGTTCTTTTCAATTTTAATTTTTATGTATTGTTATAGGTGTATAAGTATGTATTTGTAAATTTATATCTGAATTTATCTAATACATATTTATTTACATATAAATATGGAAATATTAAATTGATTTTAATGTCAACATATAAGTATGTACATATAAATATGGGAATATAAAACTATTTCAATTTGATTTATATATAGTTATGTAAATATTAAATTATTATCAATTTTATTTATATGTCTAAGTAAAGGTATATAACTTTATAAATATAAAATTATTTTCAACTTATTATGTATGTATATATTATATATATAGGTATATGCATATAAATATATATTTATTTTCAATTTTATTTATATACATAGTTATTTACATATAACTATGTTAATATAAAATGTAATTAAATATTTACATATATGTATATACATAAATTATGGAAAAATAAAATTAATTAAAATATCTATGTGTAAGTATGTACATATAAATATTGGCATATAAAAATATTTGAATGTCTATATACAAGTATACATATATGAGTATGGAAATATATAATAAATTTAAATTTCTATATATAAGTACATATGTACATAAAAATTTGCGAATATAAATTATTTCAATTTCATTTATGCAGAGTTATGTACATATAGTTATCTCAATAAAAATTATTTTCAATTTAATTTGTATGAATAGGTAGAGGTATATAACTATGTAAATATAAAATTATTTTCAATTTATTTACATATAGGTAGGCCTATATGTAAATAAGTTTATACACATAAATTTATTTTCAATTTAATTTATATATACAGTTGTGTCCATATAAATATGCATCTATAAAATTTAAAAAATATCTACATATATATATAAAATATGGGAATATGAGATTAATTAGAATATCTATACATAATTGTGTACATATAAATATGGGAATATAAAAATAATTTTAATGTCTAGTTTGATAGTACCTGCATTATTTCTTCCAGGGTGAACGGGTATTTGGGTTTTCTCAGAGTGCTCCCATACTATGAAGATGAATTGTGAATATGTAGGGCTGTCTTTGACCTCGATGCCCACAGAGCATCGCTATCTGGTTGTTGATAGTTAACATTCTGCGATCGAGTTTTCACCTATGTTCAAGAATTGCATGCTGTCATGAGAGAATAGTTTGTAAAAAGAGTCCTTTTCATGCGTTCAGTCTGCCGAGTCAGTGTTTCCATCAGTCGCAATCGCAATCATTCCATCAATTTAACAACACATACAGATGCACATCATGCACACCAATCCCAATCTCAATCCCAATCCCAATTCTTCGATCAATCTTCAGCAATCATCACCACCACCACCACTGCCACTACTGCTGCAATCAGGGGTCATTAGGAGTTATTAGGGGTCATTTAGGAGTCGTTTAGGAGTCATTTAGGGGGTAATTTTGGGGTCTTTTGGAGTCATTAGGGTTCCTTTTGGGGTCATTAGGGGTCATTTTGTGGTCAGTAGGGATCACCACCACAATCAGGGGTCATAAAGGTCAATGCATCATGGGTCACAGGTCAATGGGTCATGGGTAATAGCTTAATGGGTCTTAGGTCAATGGGTCATGGGTCAATGGGTAATGAGTCGTGAGTCAATGGGTCAATGGGTGAGTCTTGTAAGGGTTCGGTCTGACAACAGAAGTCTGTTGTCGACTTTAAGTGTGACCATGATTTATTGGTGAGCGAAGAACTAGTCTAGAATAAACTCTTGAAGATATAACTGCATGGTAATGTGATTAAGGAACTAGCATCTGAAGCCTGCCTACCTGCCTGTGTGTGTGATGTCTCATTGCATGCATGTGATTGGCCAGGTGCAATAATGTGGTAGCATGGTGATTGGCTGGTCGGTGTCTGCAAAGATGAAACTATATCATGGGGCTTGCATACTCGTATATATTTGATAGGGAGGTCGGCTGAGAGGTGCAGTTTGACAGCAGCTGTCGTGAAAGGTGGATCGTCTCTGTTAGCTTATATGCCAGGTCATCCATGGCTGGTTACGTTAAAGTTGGGTGGATATTGCCTACCAATGGTTACTCACCACCGACTTCTTCAGCTGCATTGTCTACATCGCTAGCAGCATCTACTTCCACCAGTGCAGAACCAGCGACTTCTTCGGGCATGGTGCTGACAGCACCGTCGACTTCTTTGGGTGGGTCACCTACAGCAGTTCGGCCATCGATGTCTTCAGGCATGACATCGACAGTGCTATCGACCTCTATGAACGGGCTACCTACGGCAGCGCCATTGGCATCGCCAACTGGACTATCGGCCTCTTTTTCAGCAGCCTCTGTATGGTCAACCACATCTGTTGAACCATTCCAACATTATAAGTGTCGCTTCTCTGAAAAGGCCTTCACTCGCAGCAGCAATGCTCGGCGGCATGAGCGCTCTAATTGTGCTAAAAAATCTCTATTGCTTGTCATATTTGTGTGACAGATGTGGAAAGTTGATTAGCTGTAGCGACAGTTTACTTAAACATACTAAAGAATACTGTAATTTTTCAAAAGGGTGTTAGCAAATGTAATAATTTAATTTAATAATGAAATGTCTGTGAATAAAATTGTGTTTTATTTCATGTTTTCCTTCTTTGTTGGAATATAATTAAATATTAAAAAGGGAGCGAAATGAAATTGATTTTACTAAAAATTATTGTACTATATCTACAATTATATCATAAAATCAAACAGTTTTTAAAATTAACTAACTTTAAACTTTAAATACCAAATATATTTAATAAATTATGCATTTCAGTAAAGTCTCGCATTATGCTTGTAGGTATATTGATGATTGGCAACATCTTTTTATATAGGGCGGAAATTTCCAAGTCTTGTTATGCCTATGTATATATGAACTGAGAGCTCACTTGACTTCCAGCATGCTTACTTTTAAAAATTTATTCTCGAGCTTTTGCTTTCAAGGTCATTCAGAGTCGTGGAGCCAAGGTAAATGTAGTCTGCATCCAATGTGGAGGTTAATTATATCTTTTTTTAGAGCCGCATATACTTTATATATATATATATTCTTATAGTCAACATGGTGTGATTTATTCTGGTGTAATTTCTTTTGGTGTTGTTTTTTTACGTGTGATTTATTTTCTGTAATTTTTTTATTAAAATTATGTTTATTTCGGTTTTATTTGTTTGGATATTTATTGGAGGTTTTTTCACCTTTCGTATTTCTATTTCAGCTTACTTAACTTAAATTTTTGCAAAAGTTTATCAAACTTTTAAAATCCTTTTATAAATTTAAACTTCTTTTTTTTACCTTATTTATGATGTGTTGACATATCATTAAGGTTTAAGGTTTAATTTGTCATTATTTTTTCTTCTAAATTATTAGATGTTGTTGTTGCATCTTAATGTTTACTAAATTAAGTTTTGGCACTGGAAAAACCGGATCTGTAAAGTATTATGCTTGCTGACTTTTATGCATTTTTTCACGAGTTTTTGTTTTCAATGTCAGGAGGCTGAGGTAAAGGTAGTCTGCTTTCAGTATGGAAGATGGGTGATGCCTGCCAAGATATTTGCCTCCAGTAATGTATAAACAAATGACGAACGAAAAAAAAAACAAATATAGCGGCCTCCAGTAAAATACAAACGAAGATGGCTGCCTCCAGTAGCATGTAAACAAATGGCGAACGAAAAAATCAAGATGGCTGAATGAGTATTGGTGAGGGGAGTGAGGGTGCCAGCCATCTTCTAAGGGTCGAACAGAGGTGAGTAATTGGTGGTGCTGGAGGACCTTCGGAAATATAAGTTTTTTTTTATTTTATCAGTTTTTAAATAATTTTAATGATAAATTTTTGGTATTTTTTAAAAAATTTTGGAATTTTTTTCCGAAATTTTTAATAATTTTTTTGGAGTTTTCATTTTCAAGATCAAAGATCTAGGTCAAGGTTATATGTCATAGGTCATGCTCTTCTGGCCCGGAGTCATTGATTCCGGTCACCAGAGTCGCTGATCCCTGTTAGCTTTTCTTGGAAATAACAGGTCATTTCTGAGGATCCTTTTAATAATTTTAAAATAATTTTTTAACAATTAATATTAATTTTTATTAATGGATCTCTTCGGAATGTTCTTACAAATTTTATTTTTATATTTAGAATTTTTTTAGGAATTTTTTGAAATTTTTAAAAGTTTTTTTGGTGTTTATGGGGTCGAAGGTCCTCGTGGTCAAGGTCAAGGTTAGGTCAAAGGTTACATGGGTCAGCGGTAAAAGGACAATGACATCCAAAATGGTGGCCGGTGCCGTAACATTATGGCGGTTTCCCACGAACCCGAACACGATGCCCGATGGCGTTGCCCCAGAACATGCTTTCCCTTACTACTTAAGTGATCATAAAAATTAACAAATATCGTAATATAAAATATTTTCCGGAAGACAAAGAGAATATCTGCTTATTAGTGTGCAGTAAGATGACGTGATAGTAAATATAAATGTGGCGGCGGTTAACAACTGAGAGTTATTTAGCACTGGTGGGGTTAAACAAAGTGAAAATAGAGCAACATTTGTGTGGGAGATGGAAGTAACCGGAGAATACCCACCGTAAACGGCAAAGTCTGCCATGTTATATACTTACGAAAATGTGGAAATCGATCCCGGTTCGTCGTGGTGCGAGACGACGGACCTGGACTACAGCACAAATATGGTCTTTGCAAATGTCACACTTATGTAAACTCACATCATTTTCTGTATGTTAAATCCCACCACATTTTGAACGCATCGTTAACTTAACCAGCGATATAACTGAGAAACACAAAACGAGAAACTCAACTGCCATCCTGAGAATTGAAACGGGAAATAACACTATCGAAATGCAGTTTGTTTAGAGAATGCTTGCCTCACACACGAAAAAATTCAAGAATCACTGTCGGTGAAAGTCGACGATTGCCATTCTTGAAATTTCATAATCGAGGTGTCAGAAATGCACATGAATTAAAATAGGAATTTTCTTTTCCTAGTAGGCCTACATACTATTTTCTGTTTCACTGACTTTTCAGTCTTTGGATTTGCTGGGGCAAGTTTCTTTTATTAAATTCATAAATCAATTACATTCCGTCCTACAGCATATGTTTAGTGATGATGACGCCGTCTTCTGTTAGTGACGTCAAGAACGGTTTTATTTAATGTTTCTGGGGTTACTTTGTTTATCAACTATACTACATAATAGCGTTTATTTCAAACTCGAGGCGTTCAGAAGAAATATTTTTTTTGTATAAGCTGGCCACTGTAAACTGAGAACTTTTGAAAGTTTGCATTAGACCTACTTGTATGCCCGACGTTTATTCATCCGCTACCTGAAAAAAAAATAAGGTTACCATGGGCATAATCCTTTTATTCATGGTGGGTCGGTAAAATAAAAGAGGAAAATAAAAAAAAAGTAAATATTCTTCAAATTGGTTCATTCAAACATTTACGTGCATTAAAAAAAGGAGAAAAAAACAATTTCAGTATTCACAAATGATTAGCTAATAATAGTAAATTAAACGCTTAAACATGGAAGTACATTCTCTCCGTGATCACCAACATTACTGTACCAATGGTGGCATTTTTCAAATGTTGATTTCCAAACTGCTTACTTAACCGTAAACAACGTATACTTAAGGGTATCTATTTTATGGTCTATTAGCGGTTTCTTTACACTATTTTAACATAACCTTAGAAAAATCATCCTATGTATGAAACTCTTGGATTGTTTCTTAAATATGCCATGTACCACGAGCGTTTTATACTTTTGTCGGCATGAAACTACCGTATTTTTGGTCAAATTCATTTATATTTATATTTCAGTTATAAATATAATATTTAATTTATGATTAATATGAACAAAAACAGCGACAAAACGGTGTGCTGGTAGTGCCTGTTAAAGGATGTTCACGATAAAGTGAGCACTTTTGAAATCAACCTTAGAAAAAAGTCACTGTCCCTACCTGCACATATTTTAACGGGCGGACTAGGGACATGCGCCCAGTAAAGTTGGTTATGAGGAATGGGAAAGAGTTCCATATCTTAACGTCAAATAAATAGTGTCAAATAACCATTTGTGCAAAATAAACTAATTTCTAATTTACTTTTCTAATAATTCCAGAGTTTCACTTGACCGACGCCTGAACAAAGTTATGATTCCGATGGCAATGCTAATTTTACATGGAGTAAGATGAGGAAAACAGCCGCACTTAAGGTTTAAATTCATAAATTGGCTCTTGAAACAGTAGGAGGATGTTTTTGCACTGCATGTCTGAAATACCCACACATTAATGTAAATCTCTTAGCTTCGGTATTGTATAAAAAACAAGTGCATTTTTTCATAAATACGAATATTTGCAGAAATGCAAACATGGCTCTTTGCCCCACTAGTGGGGCAAAGATCCTAATTGGATGGGGGAAATATCCGCAACCTACATATTCTGAAATAATAGCTATGAACACTATTTGTCGCCAGTCTAAAAAGATATTCATTTAAATCTGTTTATTGTAAAATGTAAGCACTCTGGAAGTTGAAAAAAAAATTGCAAAATCACAAATACCAAGTCCATAAATCTTCAGAAACAATACTAGTTTCCAATTAAAAATTTAAAAACAATAGAATATTATTGTTGATGTTAAATATAAAAAAAATTCTAACATATTTCAGCTGTAGATAAAATAAAATTAAAAGTTCAAAACATGCGCCTGCTTGACCTACAAATTTGAAGTCAAACAAAATTGTACAGTAACATAAACACAATTACAACAATGATAATAGCTAGTAAAAAGTAACTTAATTTACCCATGCCATGATATAATGAAAAGAACACAAAACACTTGTCTATTGTTGGAGTGTCGACACAAATCTCATACAATGTTTAGTGTGTCCTCGTAAATGCTACAGTTTTCATGCCACCATGCTTCACATGAAGTAGGCTAAACTGGATCCAGTCCTCATTAGGTGGGTCAACATACATCTCCTCACAGCTTGGGCATTGTATTTGGTGTGACTGCTTGGTTGATTTTTATTGGTTTCAATCGCCTTTCTTCAAACCAAGGCGCTTCTTACTTCGCTCTTTTTAGCTGTAATTTTTTCCTCCTTTTCTTTGAGATCTTGAAGCAGTCGATTTTGTATGGTGAACAGGATATTATTTCTGAATGTTTGCTTCTTTTATTCCGTTTCGTTGGCTCAGACCTCTTTGGTAATGGAATGATCTCTCTTGGTGAAACAGGAGTTGTAATACCTGAGCAACCTGACTTGTTTATGTCAAAGTCACTTGATGTTTCACGTGTCAGAGGAGAAGCCATGGAACCAGACTGGGCCACATTATAAACTGAGCTATAAATATCTTGAGTTGCAAGACATGTTGTCTCTCTTGAGTCAATTTCAAAATCCACTTTTGAAGATTCTGCTCTGACATCCCCACGTTCTTCAGTAGGTCTACAACATTCTCTATATTGCAGAAAATCAGTGACACTAGAAAGAAGATAGTCTTCGTCTGTGAATACGTCACAATTGATAGGCCAGATTCCACATGCTCCAAAAGCATTTACCACTTTCTCTAATGTAGCACACCTTTCATAAGCTTACCCGAACAATTCACGAAACTGGTATGGGGTTATATTTCTTTCAGGATGTGTTACTAACCATTTGTTACACTAATCAGCATAGAAAGCTTTCAATGGGCCGAAAAATCTTCTGCCAAGTGGTTGCATTTTGTGGCTGCTATGGGGTGGAAGTGTCAGTAAATGTATGCTATGGTCACGGCAGAAGTTTATTGTTTCTAATTATAGATGTGATGAATGGTTATCCAGCAGAAGCAACATAGGAAGATCACTGTCAGCTCGTACTTTTTCCTGAAAGTGATGAATCCATTGCAAGAACAGGCCAGAATTAACATAACCTGAGTCAGAGCCTATTGCAATGGTTTCTGGAGGAGCTCCATCTAGAAGTTCATTTCTCATTCTCTTGAATGTAAATATTATCGCAGGTGGGACAAAAATAACACTGGCGCTCATAAAACACACAACTGTGATATTATCACCCCTTTCACCAGATGAGACGTTGCCAACTAGCTTCCTCCCCTTGCTTGTGATTACTTTTGGAATCTTGTTTGGAACTATTGAGAAACCACTTTCATCCATATTAAAAATTGCGCTTGACAGAAATTTGTACTTTTCGTACAACAGAGACAAATTTTCAAAGATCAACTTAACTTAGTTCTTGTTAAACCCCATAATTCGAAACAGACTCATTTTCTGTGGTGTTCCGAGTGCCTAATTGTGTGTTTGGATAAATCGATAGGCCCAATCCTTTCCGGCCATTTGTGTTGCTTTGTCAAAAGTATGAATGATTCCATTCGATTCTGCTTACTCAAAGTCTAATTTACGCAATGTCTGCAAAGTGAGCTCATAATATCGAGCATCCAAATCTCTACAGTGGATTTGCTAATTCGGCTTCTTGTCAACTGTAAAACCAGGTTTGTATCGACCTAGAGATGTGACACCAATGCCAGCTTTTAAACGCTTGCGCTATGTAGACTCGTCGATACCTAGCTTAGCTGCAACTTTTCTTTTGGAATATCCCTCTGCAAGCTTCTGCTCTGCCACTGCTAGCATTTCCGTTGTACAAACCTTGGCTTTGGATTTTCTCTTGTAGTTACTGTAAAATATGTATGAATTATGGATTATATTCCATGTCTAATATTTACAGACAGAAATTCGACTTGGCATTATATGAATATATATATATATATATATATACATATATATATATATATATATATATATATATATATATATATATATATATAAATTCAGTGCAGTAAGTCAACTGGAGGGTCTTAAAATTATTATAAAAACCTTATGAAATAAATTATAAATATTCATTGCTACTGCTGGAAAGGCTAGTGCACCTGAAATCATCGTTTTTCCTTTTCAGCATCCTTCGATAAGCCAATATAGGAGCGAAACACTTGTGTACAAATTGGGTGCAGGTTGTCTAACTTCGAACTACGTTAAAAGAGGAATTTTAGAGGGCTTAAAATTAAAGATAAGGTAAGTTATTTCCCATGAAACACAAACGAAAGCAATGACCAATTATACAAATTACATTGCCAAAACGTTTTATTCCAAATGCCTAAGTCCACTGCAAAGTTTTGAACATTATAAAGGCTAAGGCTTAAAACGAAATACTGATTTTAAACATTTTTAGATGTGTATGTTCGAAACCCACAGGCGCGGGGCAAAAGTACGCATGATACACGTAGCGCGGGCCCACGCAGACCTTTGTTCCCTATTGATTGCGGATGCTTGCCGCAAATCACAGTTTGGCTTGTACGAGAGTTGTGCTGCTATCTGTATCGGGCAATTCCAACTACAACCAGAGTACCGTAACCATAAAGAAACGTTATTTTTCGCTGTGGTTACATAAATTATTTTCACTCGTTGTTACTAGCGGCACACACACTATTTTGTATAGTTGTAAAATTACATCAGAATATAAGAAATTTCTTCTTACCTCATTATATTTGCTAGATATTACACACTGGCGTGACACATACGGCAATAACTATTACAGCACCCACACTTTTATTAACTGTATCAGTGTTGCTAATAGTTTTCATTTCCACAAAATATTCCTAGGCAGGACCTTTCCCCCACGCGGATCTTTGCCCCATCTTACTTAAGGCTGAAGAGTACACAACGTGCATACAAGTAGATCTGAAGCAGGGCTTTCTAAAGTGCTCATTTTACCTTGAACAGCCTATAGTCGTCAGGAGCGAACGCTGTCACGACACAGAGTTTGATGCCGATGGTACCAGTATGGAGAATGTTAATGTATGTAATCTTTAACCGGTGACGCAATGGAACATGAAACTCACGTTTGCAGACCGAAACTAACGGTTCGTTGGAAGCTCTGGAAGGCCAACGTGAATAGGAAATGTGGGAAACGTTACAGCATTCTCTTTCCGCAATTTGTTAACGAGAATTACCTAACGATCTGCCATAAATAGAAAGCCGCCGGGTACGAGACGTATATATTGGTCGCGATATAACGTTCTATTAAAGTAGTTTTTTTTTTCGCGTGTTGTCATCGCTGAGCTTTATACTTTCGAGCGAAATGTGATGTACTTACCCATTTCGAAATGAAGTATTTAAAATAGGTAATTTGTGGACAGGTCTGTCAAACATTGGTGCTATCGGGAAGTATACGAGAAGAAACTTTCTTTTTAAATTTTTTTATTACATTTTCATGGCTGGGTGCATTTGAGGGGTGGTGGGAGATGGTGTGATTTCTCGACGTTTTATGCTAACAAGTCCTAAGACGACGGGATTGTGTGGATGACTCTAGTTGACTGAATACCCAGTGATTATAAATTGTGGTATAACATTACGTTATGTTGAAAAGGGCATATGAAAAAATACAACCATTGTTTGTGATAAACTTTAAATACAAGCGAGAAGATTAAAACCAAAATGCTTTTACGTTTATTTTATGCGTACCAGTGCAGAAAACTCTGTAGGACCTTACTATACATTGACTAAAGATGAAGTAGATAAATTTCCGTATACTGTGTATGTCTAAACACCGGTTCGCCCAATGGCAACAACTGTCAAAGTCACGTAGTCAACAATGAAAAAGTTTTAGGTTTATGTTTGAATTTTCAACAGAAACATACTTTTATATTTACACACCCCCTACGTCCTGTGGGCTGGAGACATTGGAAACACTCCGAGTAAACCCCATTAGCATAATACAGAAAGGTGATAATTTCATATTGGTATGCATCATGTTGTCTCACAATGGTGCCGTGATTTTTTTTTCTGAAACCTTTCAAACTTTGTTATATGCGTTGTGTCAGCTGGAAAAATTTTATGGGAAATTACAAAAGATATCACAATTACAAAACTTGAAATATTTTGCTCGAATCTTTTTATATAACTTAATTTATATCAAATGTTTAATAAAATAGTTCATAATATTTTACAAAAAGCGAATTTAAAATATTCAGATAGAATATTTAGTTTCAAAGCTATCAAAATTAATACAAAAAGTTTATAATGATATCTACGATCTCACAGAAATGCATTTTATGGTATATTTTAAAAGTATCATCTTTAAAATATACATGGTTTTAAGTTATTTTTCGTTTTTTCCCAAAATTCGACTTTAAAACATTTAAAAAAATTCTGGGCAAAGCCTAACAGTTAAAATTGTCCTACATTTAAAACTGTTTAAACCCCAAATATAATAATACTTATCTCCATGGCAAACGCCTCTAGATTCTGAGAACCAAGTACACCAGCTCTAAGAATGCAAGCCTACTTATTAAAAAACCCTTTCCTCACATTTCGCCACAACTTTACATTAAATGGATTTGGGAACGGGTATTCAGCATTTAATTCGGTAGATTTAATTTTAACCAGTACGGAAAATGTATTTCGAAATAGAGGGCTTCTCAGAACTACACGGCGACAGTTCTTATTATGTCCTGAGCATTTTTTCTCTTCAACCTGCAACTCTTGGCAACACCGCTGATGTCACCAAGGCGTAGATAATAGTAGTGAGGCACGTCAGTCTTTCTTCTGGCCGAGTTGGAAACACGGGCGGTTTTGGGTAGTTGGATTTATGACGCTGAGGCGGCCACTATGCTGGTTGACTCGCTGCTGCTTCGAAGGCCCACTTGTTTGTTTTATTGCGTCCGTAAGATATTTTTTCAATACATAGTTGTACAAAGATGCTGGATAAGTCAAACTACAGTATACAAAGTTTATACACTGGACATAGTAGACACGCGCATATGTCAGTTTGCTCGTACACGCATATCTTTTCTTCACAATTTGACTCACCTTCTTCCAACATGTTGTGGGGCGACGTCGTTTTACTGAAACAGAAGAAATAGGGAACGAGAACCGGAAAAAGAATGTGTACAATGACATGTTATAGAGTAATTTATTATTTTTTTATTTTAGATATTCAACAAAAAATTCTTACATCTGTGTTTTAAATAATTTTTGGTTAGAGAAGCAAATTTCTTGAAGGTGTTGTGGTAATTTATTGAACATTTGGCTGCCAAGGTAGGATAGCCTTTTCTGGAAAAGTTTTAAGTTAACTAAAGCCATGTGAGGGTGTTTTTTTATTCTGTTGTCATGCTTATGAAATGACTCATTTTTCTGATATAAATAACTGTTTTCGGACACGAAAATAAGTACTGAAAACATGTACTCGCATGCATATGTTATAATATCTGAGCTCTTGAAAAGCGGTCTACATGATTCTAACTTTCTTTTACATTGATTATTCTTACAGCTCTCTTTTGCATGTGAAACACGTTTTTGCTGTCAGTGGAATTACCCAAAAGAAATTATACCATAACACATGATGGAATGAAAATATGCAAAATATACCTCTTCTGTTGTATTTTTGTTCAAGACCTCTGCAACACCTCGCAGAGCGAAACAGACTGAAATTAGTTTAGGTAAAATATACGCAATGTGATATTTCCAGTTAAGTGTCTACTTTTAAGCCAAGAAACTTAATCACTGCAGTTTCATTTATTTTGTCCCTGTTGCTGCTAACATATGTATTAGTGTTTTTTCTGTTCTTTGTGAGGAAATTCATAAGATATGTTTATATAAGTTGAGATGTAATTTGTTTGCAGTGAACCATGCATTTAGCTCTGTAAATGTGACGTTTTTTTTTGTGTAAGATAATTTACTGAGTCTTCAGAGACTGAACTGCTAGTATCATCTGTAAATAAAATTCGAGTAGTTTCTGGGGTAAAGGCACATCCAAAGGTCATTTATATAAACTAGGAAGAGTATAGGGCCTAATATTTATCCTTGTGCTTGATTTTTCTTGCTTCAGAGTAGAATGAAGTAGTTTTTCCTTTGATCTGCACTTGTTATCTGTTTGAAAGGTATGCGCTTATTGGTTTATTATGTGTAACTGAGACACCATAAAACTTCAATTTTTCTATAAGTATGTTGTGCTTTACACAGTCAAATGCTTTAGTGGGGTTGCAAAACATTTCCTTAGATGGCATCTTTTTATCAAGTGCATTAAAAATGCCATTTGTTAGTTTGAAAGTTGCATCATTTGTTAAAGTATTGTTCCTAAAGCCAAACTGGAAATTTCATAATATGTTGTGATTCTCAAAATTTTGCAGCAATCTCATGCAAATTAGTTTTTAAATTACCTTTGAAGAGGAAGTAAGAAGTGAGGCAGGTCAATAATTGGTTACCTAGGTCTTGTCACTTTTCTTGAACAATGGTGTTACCACAGCCCATTTGAGTCTGTCTGCAAACAATTCTGTATTGAAGATAGTATCACAAATATGGCTTAATGTAACACTGAATTCAAAAGCACATTGCTTTAATAAATTACAGCTAATGCCATTATAGCCTCTTTATAATTTTGGTTGCCAAGAATTGATTGTTTTCTCCACGTCTTTTGAAGTTGTGTTTGTAAAAGATATAGCAAGGTATTCTGTACCCTGTAGTATAGGAATATGGCTTATATCTTGTTTAGTATTTTTGTTAATCATGCTTTCTACGACATTTAAGTAGTTTGAATTAAATGTATTTGCGACTAATATACGGTCTGAGGATATGCAGTTGTTTTCTTTAAATTTACAACTGTACATTGCTCTGTTGTTCTTCCTGTTGTGTTTTTTTTAACAATATTCCATGTAGTTTTAATTTTGTATTGAGAATTCTGAATGAGCTTACAGAAAAAAATCCTTTTTTTTTACATATTTTATTACCTTACTCGAAATTTTGCAGTATTTCCTGTAGTGACTCATTGTGTCAGGGTTGCTGCTGGTTCTGGCATTTTTATTGCTTGTACATTTTTATTTTGTTTTCGCAGGAAATTTTTATTCCTTTGGTGAGCCATACATTTTTCTTTGGATTTGTATTACTGTGGGCCAGTCTGGATGGGAATTTTTTTTCTCTCAAAACAATGGAGTACTTGGTTAAGAAAGAGTTGAATGTTTTAATTTACTTCGGTACAAGTAGGTATACAAAGTTGACCATTGCTTTCCGCTAAGCTCTCTTTTGTATAGTAAAACATTTTCTACAGAGAATTTTTGTATTTTCTTATAAGAAATGTTTTTGCAGGGTATTTGTATGGAAGGCAACTAATATTTGTGCATCATGATCTGATAAGCCATTTATTATTGGAAGACAGCGGCACTCTGCAATTGCGTTATTATAAATCAAAAGGTTATCAATTGCGGTCTGACGGGTTCGTTCTATTCTGGTAGCAAAGTTTATTACGGAATTAAGGTTGAAGGTACTGGGTAGTCTATAGAATTAAGTTCTTTTGTTGCTTTCCTTTAAATAATCAATGTTAAAGTCTCCACAGAGAATGATTTCTAGATTGGTTCTGCAAATGGCTTTAATATTTGCTTCAATAAATGTTAAGAAGTTGCTGAAGTTGGCAGAAGGGGGTCTATATATATATACAGGATGTATATATATATATATATATATATATATATATATATATACAGGATGTATATATATATATATATATATATATATATATATATATATATATATATATATATATATATATATATATACAGGATGTATATATACAGGATATGTATATATATATAATCCTGTTTATATATATTAATTAATATATTAATATTAATTCGAATAGAACCAGGAAGACCGGGATCTATTATTGGTAATGATCAAATTTATAATACGTTTGTAACAGCTCACGCTTTTGTAATAATTTTTTTATTGTTATACCCATCATAATTGGTGGGTTTGGTAATTGATTATTACCAATCATAATTGGAGCTCCTGATATAGCATTTCCGCGTATAAACAACATAAGATTTTGATTATTACCCCCTTCATTAACATTATTAATTATATATATATATATATACAGGATGTAAACGGTAAGTGTTTGCAACTGTACACAGCAGTGTACAGGGCTCCTAGACGAGCAACTTGACGTAGGACACTTGTGGTCAATAGTGTTGTGGGCACAAGTGAGAGGAGAGCTGTCCACGAGGTTGACGCCTGCCCCTGGTCGAGGGCGAAGCCCCGCAGGAGAGAGAATGACCAGGGGACAGCGGAGTAGGCGCTGACGATGAACTGACCAGCAGGCCACAGAGGTTAATACGGCCGACCCCCCCCCCCCTCTCTCTTCACACTCGAGAGGTTGGTCGTTCAGCGAGGCTGGAGCGATCCCCGATCAGCGAGTCTGCCGATGCTGGAGCAGCATCGGGCGGAGCCAGTTCCGAGGTGATCCAGGAGCTGGGTCAATACCAGGCTTGGGCAAGCCGCCCTTCTTCGCCACATCTCCAGTACACGAGCCGATGGAGGAGCTCCGGCGATTCGAGGCTGTCAGTGGCAGGTGATCTTGAGTAGAGTGCAAGGGCGAACAGGGTGCGATACGAGTCGGGTAAAGCGATTTATGTTATTTAAAGTAAATACTGAATCAGAGAATTATTATATATTATAGTATAAGAAATAGGAAATTAACGTAATAACAAAAGTCATTAAAACGAAATAGTTGAAATCTGAATGATAACTAAAGGTAGATGGAGTCAAGAAGTGTAGCGTTTATAGTATCTGTGTAATTTGTAATCGAGTTTAGTTAAATTAATGTAATAAAGTTTGATATTAATGAAGCAACTAGTGGTAGTAAATTAGAAGAGTTAATATAGTCTATCCTGGTACTTTGTTGAGGGCCTTGAGCCAGTGTGGTTATACAAGAATATAGATAGGTTGTACACTTGACTAGGCACTACAACAATAGGGTCGGGAAATTAGCATAAAAGAGCTTGGAAAATGTTTACCAGATACGTGCAGCGCACCGCTGTGGGTCCGGCCTTAATCGACCTGCTAGTCAGCTGAAGCTAGTTTGTACAGAGGTCAAATCGGATGGGAAACGTTTAGTAATTGCTTTAGTTTGAAACACATGTTGCGTTGTCACAATACTACAGACAAGTTACAGGAATCAGGAAAGAAAGTATGAAATTGCAAATGAAACACCTGTGTCATAAACCGAAGTGTAAAACAAAACAAAAAAAAATCAAACAAGCAATCGTGTGGTAACTGCCATCATTTAAGTGAGTTTGTATGTTATTGTCAGCAATTAATGTATTTGACCCCTGTGGTCCATCACATAGGAAACTACAGTATTCGACATGTTGTAATGGAAGTGTTACATATGATGCGCCCAGCCGGCCTGGGCAGGGTCGCTCTACGCTACACGCCCCGGCATGGTTCATTAACATTCCCTTGGCCCTCACGTGCATTTCGAGGGTAAGAGGACTAGCTCATGTCCTCAAGCCTTACATAGGTATTCTGCCTGACTTCCTGACACATTCGTGTGTGCTGCATTCGTCGCTAGCGACAAAGTCCTGTAGAGCTAATGTCAGAATGAATCGTTTTACGTTTAACGAAATGGCGGACATGCATCTGTGCTATGGTGCTACAATTGCAAATGCACACGCAGCAAGGAGGCTTTATGAACAACGATTTCCTCGGCGTGTCATACCAAGTCACGTGTATTTTGCAACAGTGGACTGCAGACTTCGTGAAACAGGTTCGTTGCAAGTATGTAAGTATAATGACAAATGTGTGTTGCAAATGCTGTACATATTGTATATCAGATATGTAACATTATGGCATGTATGTTTTACGGTTTTACGATACCCATTAGACGAGACATTGTTGGAGTGTGTTGCAGAACATCCTGGGACCAGTACCCACGTCGTCGCTGGCCAGCTTGGGATTTTGAACACAGCTGTATTGAAAGTGTGTAAAGAACACGGCTACAATGCCTATCACAAGACAAAGTGCACAAGCTCCACTCACAGGATTATGGACCACGTGTTGAGTTCTGTGAATGGTACAACGCACAATGCCGATGTGTACCTACGTTTCCCTCATTAACACGTTTCACTGATGAGGCTGCTTTAAATTAAAACGGGATATTCAACTCGAAGAATTACATCCACTGGGCTACTGAAAACCCTAACACCACCTACTAACGTAGCCGACAAGAAAAATTTAAGGCGAATATTTGGGCAGGTATTTTAGTGGACCACATCATAGGACCCTACATCTTATTAGATAACCTAACTGGACAAACCTATCTCGTTTTTTTGAGTGAGGTGTTACCGGAATTACTCGAAGATGTTGGACACAGCATGACACTGCGCCAGCACATTCGGCCATATGGGTGCGAAATTTTCTCCATCAGACATACCCGAATCGGTGGGTCGGACATTACAGTCCGTTTCCCTGGCCTGCGAGGTCGCCAGACTTCAATCCCCTGGATTTTTTCTTTTGGGGAAGTATGAAAGAGCTGGTTTACAGCACACCAGTCGTATCTGAAATGGATCTCGTTGCTCGAATTGCTGCAGCTGTGCTTGTAACTCAGACCCAAGAGGGTGTTTTGTCGCGCATGCGTGAGGCGATGAAAAAGCAGTGCAATGCGTGCATTCGAGCCAATGTGGCAAATTTCGAACATGTTTTGTAAAACATTATATTCTGTAGGTAATATTTATGTTGTTGTCCAGGATGGAAACATTTGTTTCCGACATTTATTTATCACAGCACGTTTCATTGTGAAGCAACTAGCTTCTTGCTCGCATTTCCTGCTGTCACTAACATACTACATACATACGCTTTTAAAAGATGGCAAGTACCACAAGATTGTTTGTTTGCTTTTTTTTTTTGTTTTGTTTTACACTTCGGTTTATGACACAGGTGTTTCATTTGCAATTTCATATATTCTTTCCTGATTTCTGTTACTTGTCTGTAGTATTGCAACAATGCAACATGTGTTTCAAACAAAAGCAATTACTAAACGTTTCCTGCCCGATTTGACCTCCGTACAAACCGGCTTCAGCTGACCAGCAGGTCGATTAAAGCCGGGCCCACAGCAGCACGCTGCACGTATTTTAGTACACATTTGTCAAGCGATTTACGGCTATTACCCGACCCTCTGAATTACAAGTGTCCTACATCGAATTGGTCGTCTGGGATCCCTGTACACTGTTGTGTACCGTTGTAAACACTTATCGTTTACACCCTGTAAGGTGAGGGCACCCAATTATTTTACATTTGTCAATTATTACTTTCACATAACTGCATTCAAAACACTTGATCTTCGCATAACAAACGTGTGTCATTTTTAAACATTACGTTATTTTTAATTAAAATACAGGTATCACCCTTAGTCATGCTATTTCTGCAATAAGTAGAACAGAGGGAACAACCAGGAATTTTAATTTGCTTAGCAGAGGCTTTAGTCAAATGTGTTTCTGTTAGACATAATATTTGTATATCCGAATTGCAATCTGCGGATAATTTGTCCAAGCACACAGAGAGCTCATCAATTTTGCTTATTTAACCTCTAATATGAATTTGGACTCTTGGGCAGCGGCTTCTTTATCCTAAAATATTTCCATGATTTCCGACGATTACCTGGATTTTTTTAAATAGATCCATGGTCTGTAAAAATACTGCCAGCAATGAGGTCAGCGAGTTCCCCTTTGCTAGCACGACTCAGATGCAGACCATGTCTCATGCTGTCGACCCTGATTATTTCCTCTAGTCCAATCATACCAATGTGGCTTAATCTGCAAGAACTTGCACAGCGCCGCAGGGCAGCGTTAACTGTCTGCGCCTTCCTTTGTAAGAAAGGCTTGTCATGTCGTTGCCAAAGCCTCATAGACCAACACATTCGTGTGATTGGTGGCCCTGACAATGTTGCTGATGTCACCTCCAAATGAGTAGTGTTTGTCCCGGTCAAAACTGTTGCCTATTCCCCCAACAAAAGCAACCTGATCTGACCAAAATAATTTACCCATAAACACTCGCATATAGGTGTTGTGGGCGTGGTCCTGTAGTCAACCCCTAGTGAGTGCAAATTGCAAAGATACGGTGATATTGACAGTACCACGGACAGTAGTGGAATAAACCACACCAACGATGTTTATTGACCATACAGGGACCGTACAGCTGCCTTCTATATCTCATTTTCCTTCAATGACAGCCGTATTTTATTTTATTGACGTGCTTTGTTTTCGGACGTACCAGAAAAATTGAAATAATAATTAAATATCTTGCAGTGCAGAGATCGTGCTGCGTCATCCCAGTCTGAAGGCAACTATCTTAAACTAATTTTTAATGTTTTTTAGTGTTTAAGCCCTGATGTTGAAGTGATTACCTCTCCTTTTTTAATCAGGTTGGGGCATATGTCATATCATGTTTTCTTCCCTATTTTCAATACCAAATCATAAAAAAAAAATTGTACAGAGTTCAAGATCATCCCGTATAGACCTCAAAGTTAGGTAGTTCTGTATTCTCTCACGTGTAGGATATTTGCTTCTATCCCACTATTGTGAGATGTTTAAGATCGCACTTGTCGAAGACGCTTTATTCGTTAGCGGCCAAGAAAAGATGTTACCTGCGGTATACGAGCTTCAATCCTTGTGTAAGACATCGATAGTAATAGGGTAATATATGTTCGAGGGCAACAGGCTGCAGTGTGAGGTGCGAGGTTCCGAGGTCATGCGGGCGCCACGTTGGATCTCGGACTTCCCACTCTGTTATCCCATTCACGTGTCCGCCATTTTGGAATCTGCCATGTTGCTGCACAGTATGCCGCCATATGTGTAGCTAGTATGCCGCCATGTTAGTCACCAGTATGTCATTTTTTCATGCTCTTGCATTCCGAGTGTTTTCTCCGAGTGCTCCCATTTTTCTCTTTTTCATTTTTTCTTTTCTTCATTCTCTTTCTACCTTTCCTTCGCTCTCAATCTCTCTTTCTCTCTGCTTTGTTTACATCAGCTGTTACTGGAGGTCGCCATATTTGTTTCTGTAGGCTGCCATTTTTGTAACTGGACGCCGCCATCTTTGTAACTGGTGGCCGCCATAATTGTTTACATGTACATGGAGGTCGTCATCTTAGTTTTTCGTCTGTCATTTGTTTCCCCTATTAGTTATGGCTTTGGCCACTAGGAGCGCCGCCATATTGGTTCTGGCTTTAGCCACTAGGAACGCTGGTGTCGCTCTTGTTCGATCACTCAATTTTGATTGTACCAGGCCGCCATATTGGTTTTGGGATTGACCGCTAGGGGTGCTGCTTTTTTTAGAACTCAAAATATCATCTGGAATAGTGCGGGATCGAATTGCCAGAACGTGGGTCGCCAGACTCACGCATTAGACCACTAGGCTATCGCGACATGCACTAGAACAAGAGTTTTATAAGTAGCATATAGCATGTAGCTGAATTAATAATATCTTGTCTCAAATTAAACACATTACATTTTTATATTTTATTTCATGATTTTTAATGTATTTCATTTACATATCAATATTTTTTTAAGTTTATATACAAATCAATAATTTTTTATTATATACGTTTTATTTGTTATATGACTTTAAATAATTTATCCAATAATTTTATATTATGCAATTTTTAAATTTTTATTATTTTGGTTTATCTTATATATATATTATTTAGATTTCACTTCTATAATTATTTTTAAGTAACATAAATTTATTTTAAGTATTTTTAATCAATAATTTTCTGTTATGTTATTTTTAATTTTATTTTTAATTATTTTGTTTAACTTACAACTTAATTTTAACTTTATTTTTAAGTATTTTTTATTAAACTTTAATGTGTATCGAGTGAGGAGTCTACATATTCGTATTTTTCAGGCAGATAAGAATATATCATCAGAACATATGATTACGTGACTTTGACAAGTGCCATATTGGATTTTTTTAAAAGCATATATAAAAACTGTTTTAGTAAATATAAGCCAAAGTGTTTTATATTTTGAACGTTTGTTATTCACACTTATTTTATTATTTTTTATATATAATAATTTTTTTTTAATATCCCAGACTTAGGTATGTAGGGACTTCTATATTGAACATAGAAAAACCTTTAATTCCTACTCCTACGTAATGTAATGCTTGTAAATTTTCTTTTCCGACACACCATCCCATAAACTGTTCAGTATCCACTCAACCTAACCTTACTTTAAATTTCCTTACTTTCCCTAACCCAATCATTGTGTAAGAAATATGACTATAATTTTTTGTTTGTCTGGACATTCAACCATCACACTCTAGTCATCGCCAGGTCCCTCTTCACCTCCACTTCTTACAGCCTTATTTAACAGCCATATCGAATTGCACTGAATACAAAAACAGATTTAGTACCTTTCACCATGCCATTAGCTTGCTCCATTCATTATATTAAGAAAACAGTTCCATATACACCACCGTACCTCAGACTTACTAATCCATAACAACAGTCAACTATATTGACTACCACTTCGGCCCATCTAACTTTACCAGTTAACACATATAAAAAAAGCCATGCCAGCTGCCGAAGCAATCAAATATTCCATCAATGCTATCATAGGATCAATACTATTAATTTAACCATCTATGACATCCATATCGTCTTAATTCCCATCAAACCATCCCGCTCATACTAACTAACCATACCGGCTAAGCATTTTGCCCCTCTCATACTAACTAAACATACATTTAACCATTCTCCCCACACCATCTAAGCTATACTTATGTTTATACTGCCAAAATGACCGAACATGTGATCAGGTCATACCAATCAACCATACAAGCAAACTAACTATACAATCAATTCCTACTCGTATGTGTTCAACCCCATGTCAGGACTTTGAATATTTTTTATTCCTCTCGACATCTACTTAACCTAACAACCAGCACATTTAGTCATGTACATAAGAACTTGGAAAGTATTTTTATATTGTGTAGAACATGGAATATTTTTAACTTAGTCATGCCCATTCTATCCCATATCAGGACATTTGAAAGACATGTTAACCTAACCTAACATATCCAAGGCACCGCACTTAGCACTGCATACGCTAGGTGCTCCTCACTTAGCACTGCATACACTACATGCTCCGCACTTAGCATCGCATACACGACGTGCTCTGCACTAAGCACTGCTTACACTACATGCTCCGCAGTTAGCCCTGCATAGATTATGTGCGCCGTATGCTCTGCAAACTCTATGTGCTCCGCACGTAGCACTGCAGACACTGCATTTAGAGTCAAAGAGTCAATGGGTCAATGCGCCAAGGGCCAAATAATCAATCTTGTGAGTGGTCGGTCTGACAATTGTCTGCTTTATGAGTTCAAGCTGAGCAGAATATATTTTCACATTAATAAGAACTTATTCATTGGCAACAATGAATAGTTACCAGCTATAGTTGGACATTTTAGAACGAGTACTAAAGCCCTCCTACGACATGCACGCATATAAAATTTTATTTAAACTGAATTAATAAGTTTTCAGAGAAGCAAATACACATATTACTATGAATTTTTATGAAATTTTTATTCACGTATATTCTTTTGCAGGATATCTGCTCTACTAACCACCACCAGACTGAAAATTAGAAGTCAAGTAGACCACAGTTCACACATCTTGAACAAACCATTGCTAGATTTAAACTCACCACGCCCCCCTTCATGTTATACGAGGACCAGCTGACCTTGTAAATTTCAAGAGTATGTCTGTACCTGAATGGTGACTGGAGTCTGTACATGCTTCCTGGCTGCTTCCTGCTTCCAGCACATAGCATTTCTGCTCCCCCTTGGTGTCTTGTAACGGGAGTATGTACGTGCTTCCTGGCCGCTTTCACACCTGGATGGTGTCAGATAGCCTTAGTGAGCACATAGCATATTTTGCTCCCCCCTGGTGTCTGGTAACTGGAGTCTGTATGTGCTTACATGTCGTTATCACACCTGTATGTTGTCGGATGTACATGTGCATGGGAATAACTGTGTTAGCATTTATGCAACTGCTCGGCATCTGGTAAATAAAGAGAATGAGTTAGCAAGCTTACCTCCACCTCCTTCGAGTCATACTTTATTTCCCATTGGTTACATTCATATACCAGCATATTAAAAACCTCGGGACCCAGTCTTCTACCTGAATTGCCGTCAGCGTTGTCACCCTCTTAACTTAGAGTATGCAGTTTATTTCTTGTCTGGAGTTTTAGAAGATGTATCAGCTTCTTCGAGTCAGCTATGGAGAGGTGTTATCCCAATGCCATCTCTGGGTTCCGACTAGTGGAATACTGGTTAGGTGACCTGCGGTATGAGGATGCTGTCAGAAACATAGAATCATGTAATGGTGTAAATCATTCCCGCCTTTACTATGCCCTGGTGCCAGCGTATAACCCAAGTATAATGAACGCTGAAGGCCAGTCAAAAGTGTATTTTATGGACAGAACACAGTGCGATGGTGAAACCTGTGCAGTGTACAACATGAGTTCGGATGTATCCCTACCATGCAGCACCGACGAACTATTACAGCTGTACAATGGTGAAACTATCATCATTAAAGAAGGCATCCAGGCCAGGGTCTACGAAATACGACGAGGGGCGCAGGAAATAGTGCTTCGATTCAGTGAAGAATGCAATGGCGAGACACATAGACTCCTACCAGACGAAGAAGCTGACACAATTCCATTCGTCGAGCGGACCACGGCTTATCGGTTATCGCTTATCGTCGGGCGAGGTAAAGACAAGATCATCGGGTGATGACGGGGAAGGGCAGTGGTAAATAATATAGTTATAAAGAAACAGTGTTTCTACAGAGCCCCAAAGAGAGAAAAAACTTATAGTTGCCTTAAGCACATGGTGCATGCCAGTGTGTGTAAAACAAAAAAAGCTGGGAATTTACCATTGTGTCTATAAATTTAACTATGTAAGAATAATGAAAAAAATGTCACTACATAAATGCCGAAAAAATTACATTAAAAAACATTTTGGCTGTCAATGTAAACTAACATTGCTTAACATTTATGTGAAAATATAATAGAAGAGTATGAAGAATAAAACGTGTGTTTAATTTAAAAAAAAATGACCTCTTATTATATTGTTTGACACTTCTCATGATGGAATAAACCAGACTCTCACAACATCACTGAATTAATCAGTCTTTCAGAGCTACCAATAAAAAGTATAAGGACAGGCAAGAATAAAAGTAATGCAACGTAAGGTAAAAACACACTTTTATTTTTTATTTTTATTCCATGTACATATCACCACCTATAAAAAAAATTGCTAAGTCTTACTTCAGAAAGTCGTTTTTGTCGCCCAAGTTCATCGAGATGGCAGTTTGTCGGCTTTAAGCCTTTTCCTTTCGATTCTCGAGAACCAGTTTGTAACTTTTCCCGAGTAGATATTTCACATGAACATCTTCAATGGCATGCTGTAGCTCATTCATCAGTTCGGTTCCGTCCATCATAATTCACAGAATGGAATAACTACACAATTACACAGGTAATATATACATATTCACTCTCGAGTTGTGGAAAGTAAATATTCTATATTTTCCAGTCGGTCGAGGCACGCATCCAGCAACTTCTTACTATGCCTCGCAACATCGGTTTTGGCAGCCAGCTTGGACATTATCATTATTTGAAGAGTCTTCAATTATTCCTGTCTCTGTTCATTCGACACGTTGATCAGGTCTATTATCCACGCCTCCATGCCTCCTATGTGCCGGTCGATAACCACCATCACTTCCACCACCTCATTTTTAACGCTCTCGATCCTTTGCCCAAGAATCGACTGACCCCTGCGAACATCAGCGAAGTGAGCTTTCGTTAACACATTTCCATCGTCATCATCATCATCATCATCGGAGCGTAAACTATGCCCGAACTTGGAAATTGTATTGTGACTCATGATCAGTGTCTTATTATAAACTGATCGAAGCCACACATGCACCTGCCATTATATAGAGGCCAGTTTTTTATGATCACTAAAAATCCATATTACTCTTTCCAGCACAAGGCACAAATATCATTAAGCTCTGCAAACGTCATGTCCGTATTGGCGTGGTCGTCGTACGCATGCTGCAAGTTCATATCATCCATGCGAAACAGTACCAACACATTGGCATTATCGCGAAGCAGTTGTTTGGGTATGCGCGAATAAGTTTATCTGAGGTAAAAACAGTCAACATATGCGCATCGACTTGAATACAAGTCTGTTTCTCGCAGGCAATGTCATCAAAGACAACTATCGAGTTTGTCAGTGATTTTCTCGGCGACCCGATGGCTTCATTATCGTTGCATGGGAAATAACCCAAGCCTTTCACAGCCTGCAGTATTAGCGCCAATGTTGATATTTCAGTTGCTGGAGTGATTTATAGTACAGGTTCACATTCTCGAACCAAAGGCCATTCGGTTCTTCCAGCAGGATCAGTAGGACGCACGTCTTGCCTCAACCTGATGGTCCTGCAATGATGCAGCACACAGTATTCGGAAACAGGCTTCCATGTCGCGATTCGTGGGAGATAGCTTCATCTTCACCATGAATATGTATGGGTAGAGTAACATCTTACTTGACAATCTGTATGTTACCACTGTAATTTTCTGGAGTATGAGGAGGTGGAGCACGCTGTGGTAACTGAGGAGCTGATTGCGGAGGCAGAGCTGATTGCAAAGGCGAAGCTGATTGCGGAGCATGCGGAGGTGGAGGCGGAGCCCATTGTAGTTGCAGGAAACCAGCGCTACAAGTTTTTGCACGTCTTTTCAATATATCACTCCGAGAAAACAGTCTCTTGCAGAAATAGCAGTGAAATGTCACACTCGAAATTTTCATCCTGCAGGTTGTTATTTAATGTCGCTGTAAATTCTGCGAAGCTGTGAATGCTTTACCGCAGGAGCGGCACAGCAGATACATCTTTGGCATTTTACGTCTGTACTATTCCAAGTCTAGAATTATACTGAAACACAAATGTATAAAATTATTGTATTTATAAGTTTCAGGTCAGTCTTATTCAATGTCTTGTAAAGTAAATATGTCTAAATCTGTCCATGGTATCATCGATACGCTGATCAACAGTCTATCGTTCGAGGTACACATTCCTGGACACAGGTTCTGTGGCCCAGGAACCAAAGTAACCAAAAAGTTGGCACGCGGCGGTATGGGCTCAACATGTTGGACGAGGCATGCAAGTGACACAATATCGCTTATTCCCAGCACAAGGATATGCAAAACAGATAACACCCAGACCAGATACTTGCACAGAAGGCTGATGAGATAAGAAAATCGCTATATAGCGGACTCGGTGAAAAAATAGCTCTGTGGGGGGTTTCCAACACGATGAAAGCCAAGATCAGGTTGGGTATGGGAGCAAAGAAAGAAAGACGAAGTTCTAAGAGGAGAGGGAAGAAAAAAAGGGAGCATTCCTTCCTGCCTTGATACCTGCAATCAGCACTCTGGGTGGTATCATCGGGGCAGTGGTGAATATTGTTAGTGGGATGAAACGAGCCTCGAACGAGCATAATCAATTGCAGGAAAACCGTCGCCACATCCGTAAACTGGAAGCTGTTAACATAGGTAAACAAATGGCCAAGGTCTTTACATACGACAGCACTACCGAGTAGGAGGTGCGAGAAAGAAAAAGGGTCGCAGCAGGAGAAGACACTAATGAAATCTCTACCGAAATGACCGCTCATGAACATGGATTTGTAAATGTTTACACGAAAATTGAAGATAGCTTATTTTGTTAATTTGTATTTATATTTTTACAAGAAACATCATCTGATATAACCCTGATCCTTAAGTTCTCTTACGATCAAAACCACCTCTTTCATTTTCAATTAATACCTCACGTCTTTGAAGCTCAAGCAAAGATCTAAGTCTATCTACACGTTTGTTGGGATCTTCAGTAAACATATAGTCAGTATAATCATCATCTTCTATCTTCTTCACATCATTTTTTGAAGGAAATTCGTTGGGGAAATGTGTGGTAAATTCGAGGGAAAAATTATTGTCTTCGACACTGTCACTGCAGACAGACATCATCAATGCTGTCTTTATGATAGTCTCTCACTTCTTGTTTCATCCTCTATATTAAATTTACTTTTCTTTGTAGGGGTTGTATGCCCGTCAGTAGTTATAGCCGATGTCCGTTGACTTTGAAGTTCTCTAACTTCACATGTAAGTTTTGCGAGTGTACATTCTGCGCAAACCGACTCTACTGCACTCACTCCATAGTCTGCAGAAACAATATAGCACGGGGTATTGATGATATCACTTACTGACTCCCAGTATACGAAGCCTTACAGATCTGACTACCTTCCTTCATTGTATTACCTTGCACAAACTGCATGTGAGCATTGTCTTAATGCTTCATCGTGCGAAAAGGACTTTGTACAAGCCATTCCCTCATACCGTCTAGCATGGCAGCTGTAGGCAAATATCTTGTCACAGTAGCAAAAACGAAACCTTGGCGAAGTCTTCGATGACAGCACTGCTGTAGATGATCGATCTGAATAAATCGATAGCACTGAGCAAAACTCAGGAGTTGATGGTACTGCAATCTTTGGTTCCATACTATATTCCAGGTGTTTACACGAGTTGAGATGAATTGTCTTTCTCGACCACCAATGTCAAACTACATAAATTAATCTTCTAAACAAACCGAACCTACATTAACCTACCAATGGCCAGAAAAATTAAGAAATAACTTACCATAGTCCAGATAAAAAAAGTACTTATTCTAAGCACACATATGTCCTACATATATAGTATTATTTCAGCCACTTAAGAAAATTTGACTTGTCTAAACATCAGATATGCACTTCAAACTGACTGCAACCAATCAGCACTTCGAATAAGATCCACCTCACACTTTCATATGAACAGTCGGATCAAGCAGAATTATATTTAAGATCTAATATAGCCAAATAGAAAGTCAGACACCATCATTGCTTCCCAAGCAACCGTACATTCAAGAGTGGCTATGTGACCAAGGAGATCGCAGTGACCTACGATGATGGCAAATTGCACACATGCTCCTTCCGGTCTCCCTTATTAGTGGAAACTCTTGTATGATAAAAGCAAGAAGACGAGCGACTGGCTGACCAAGTACCACCATGGACTGGAGTGGAACAAAGGGAAGATTCTGCACCATTAGGTTGTAAACATGCTCTGCGACTTGCTGATGCAGTATCTGCAAGTACTGGTTTACATGGGAGGGTCCGAGCAGAAGAAATAGCTGAGCGACTTGTGCAAAAACGAAGTTGAAATCATCGAGTTGCAGTGCGAATATGACTGAATTTCCCTGCACAAGCTGACAAAGCTTTACTATGACCAGCACCAATAAGTTTGCGAAAGGTCAGAACCAGCCTGAAAACAACACATAGTGAGAAGCACAGCTGCTGCACAAATGGTGTGCTTCATCCTTGGACTGTGAATCGGCAATTTTTGACTAGACACAAAGTCACCCAAAATGTATCAGAATTTTAGTTTTCATGTGGTGGTACACCTGTTCATCATCTGTATTATGTATAAGTGTGAACAATGGGTGCGCTCATTTAGTCGTCGCTTAGAGGGCAGATTGTCACCATGAATCAATTCTGTGCTACGAACAGTTATACAAATGCCAAGCCCGACTACGGCAGCATTGAATACAGTTTCATCACAGAAGATAGACAGTTACCTGCGATATTAGCGGCATGCAGCATTGTTCGTGCATTATCCAGTCGTCTATGAACCAACACAGTTTCAATTGGATTGTCCAGGACGATCGGCCTGCA